>PYAF01005245.1:975075-1000220 GCA_007407185.1 Glycine tomentella | reverse complement strand
ATACATATAAGATAATATTAATAAAATTAACTAAATAAAACAAATTTTTTATTAATATGTGTTATTAAAGTTTTTTTAATGGTCAATTGACAAAAGAATTAAATTGTTTATTATGAAAAATAGAATAATTAAATGTCTTGATTTAAAAATAGGGGAGCCAAAATTGTGAATTTGAAATTTTAGATAAATTAAAATTACAATTTAATTTAAAAATTATGGTATTGAACAAAATAAATATTTTTGTTCTGTTTAATTTATAAAAGATCAAGAAATAACACGAATCAAACATGAAGACAGGACAATACCTCTAATTTTTATTATTCAAAAAATAATAGGACAGTTTTTTATCCAAGCTATAATGTATTAAAAAGACATATAATCTCTATTTATATATTTTAGTAAATGAAAAAATAGTAACTAACAAACTTATTCAATTTTAAAAAGAAACACTGAATTTTTTTATTCTAATCTTTTTCTCCCAGAAAATTCATTAAATTTGATATTAATTGTATATAAAAATATTAAACACATATAAATGATTTTATTTATCTTCACATGAATTGTAAGTGAAGAATTAAGGGATATATTTATTTATATGTGAAGAATTAAAACAAGAAACAAGAAGATATATTTATTTATCTTCACATGAATTGTAAGTGGAGAATTAAGGGATATAAACACATATAAATGATTTTATTAAAATAAAGGTATGCATATAGTTACCCTCAATTACATAATAATGTATAATATGGGATTAAACATTTACCTTACAAAGTATATTAAAAATAATCGATAAATATAATGCTGTAAAACACAACACCATATCTTCTAGTGTATGGATATTCTATCCGGATAATGATCTCCCATAACCGAGAAGCATTGTACACCTTGCTCTAAACTTGTGTTTGAATAAATTACTTTGTACGCAATTGTAAGAGAGGAAAAATAAAATAAGCTTATTTATGAATTAAAATTAACTTTTGCAAAATAAAAATAATTTTATATAGAAATTAATATAAAAAATTCTATAAATTAACTTAATACACAAATTAATTTAACTTATAAAAAAATTACATTTCTTTTTGTTTTGTTCTCCTAAAAATATTTATAAATAAATTTATTCAAATATACTCAAAATAAGTAATATTCATGATAAACATAAGAATAAGCATGTTCTATAGATTAGCAAACGAGTTTGTCTAAGTGACTCCAAGTGAAAATGTGGTTGAACAACCTCATTTTCAATGACCAATAAAATATAGACAATTGTCTTATATTTTTAACTTTATCATTAATACTATAACTATCATATTTAATATATTATTTTTAATTTTTCTTTCGCAAAACTTATGTATAAATTAAAATTTTATAATTTTAAATTAAAAGTTGATAATTAAAATTATACTTAAATTCATAAATATATGTAACTAAATTATAAAATATTAAAATCTTAATAATTATTTTTAATTAATTATAAATTTTATATTTTATTCACTTTAGGGAAATAGGTTTAATTTATTTTAACTTTAGATAAATTAGTTTAGTTTTTAATTAATTGAAATATATAAAAATTAACTCTTGGTAAATAGCTCTCATTTTACATATAGATAATAACAGCAATCGGATTGTGAAGTCAAATGCAAAATGAGAACTATTTACCTAAAGTTTAGTTTTATATATTTCAATAAATTAGAAAATAAAATTCATTTTCCTAAAGTTAAAATAGATGAAAATTATTTATCTAAATTTTTTTTTATGATAACTATCTACTAAAGTGAATATAGAATATAGATTTTATAATTAATTAAAACATAATAATTATCAAGATTTTAATATTTTATTACATATATTTATGTATTTTAGTACAAATTTTTAATTAATAATTATAAAGTTTAATTTTATACACAAATGATATAAAAGTAAAAATTAAAGATAATGCATTAAATATGATAGTCATAACATTAATGATAGAATTCAAAATATAAGATAATTGTCTAAATTCTATTGATTATTAAAAAAAGATATTATTTAATTACATTTTCAATTAGGGTTAATTAGACAAATTCATTAGCTAACACATTCGTGTGTGTCCATCTCTAATATGTGGGTACATTATTGTCACACAAGACCAGGCTCATACCCAATTTACATCCTGCGGCCCATAAGTCAAAGCCCGGCCCATTTAACCTGTCACCACACCGACATCACAAAAGAACTAGGTACTGCATCTGGGGCCTCACCACATAGCTATTTTTGCCCTAGCCCTTGCCCAAAGACTTTAGTACTCTACCATTTATCACTCCAGTAGATCTGGATGATTATAGTGTTAAGAGGTGAATAAAATTCATCTACATTAAGTTTGTTTTCCTTTGCCAAATTCAATTTGAGAGAAATGACAACATTTTCAAATATTAAAATTCAAAGTAGGTGCAGCGGTAAGTACTTTTAAAGGAAATATTAAAAGAGAAAAGATATTTGTTAAGGTATTAGTGTTTTGATACAGAATTTTAAAATTTAAATGAATTTGAAATGTATTTATTATTACCAGATTTGGTAGAACTTTCTTATGGTGGTATTCCTCCGTGACTTCCTCTTTTAGGGTGATAAAATGTATATGTGAAGATACTTTGACCCTCAAGTCAGAGATGAGTGAAGAAAGAGTAGTATCAAAATGTATGATTTGAATCAGTTAAGTTTACTTGAATTTGGAAAACCCCTTTTTATAGATGTGAGGATTGGATCTTTGATCTCATTCTCCCTCATATGAGGGCATAATTAAAAATATATATGATTTTATCTTATTTTACCTCTATTAATAGAAAATTTTCTAATTATAGGAATATTTTTATCTTTCTAATAGAAGATAAGGTTTTCTTGTTACCTTAACCTTTCACAATAAATAGTAATAGACTTTCTCTATTTCTTGATTTATCTCAATCAAGTCTAATGAAAAGAATAGAAGATATACTTAATTAATCATCTGAGTACAAAGATTTATCGAAACCAAATAGTACAATATTTAAATTTAATTATTTAAATTTTTTATTTCCAAACTATTTTATTTGGATAAATCAATTTACTTAAAATTGTATTAATTGATATTTTAAATGTAATTATAGATAATCAAACATGAATCTAAACACACACTTCAATGACTTCATTTGGATGTCACGTAGATGCTCTAAACACATTTTTTAGTCACTTGAGTTTTGAAACGCAATTTTAAGTTGTGCTGTTGAGAACAATTTCAAAAACTGGAAAAATAAAAATAAAACCTGATTTGCAATTCGTTCCTAACATTTTTTTCTATATTTTTATCTAATTTATACATGAAAGATCAATAACATCCCATTACAGGGGCTAGGAGTACTACTTTTATTTACATAATATAATAATAATATAACTATAACTACTAAAATCCAGTTCCATAATTAACCACAAGACGGGGATGGATCTAAAAGTATATCAAAGGAGATATAATTTTTTTTATATAATTAATTAAATATTTAAGTTTAATAAATAATTATTTAACAAATAGAAAGTTAATTTAGAAAAATATTTATTATTAAATTTAAAGATAAAATTAGAGATATAATTTACTACTAGAAAAAATTAAATAAATATTAACTGGAAAACATATTTTCTTATATACATAAAGTATCTTATAAAGAAGGTTGTTTTCCTTGGATCCGTCCCAGTCCACAAGGGTGGGAAGAGGGAAAAAAAAAGAAAAAGAAAGATTGAAAATTGAACTACATGCACAGTACATCAATAAAGTGAAAATCTCAAAGAAATTCTGTGTCATTTGTCAAGTTAAACCAAACAATATAAGAATAAAAAATGGAGCAGAGGCCAAGTACCAAGTACAAAGCCAGCTCAGTTTTTGAAGGTCATGATTCCCTTGTGTTTGTATAAGTTCCAAACCCAAGCTTTTGGCGTTTGGCCTTTAGCATATGCATGTTATTCTTCCTTGCCTTATACTTCAGAGCCATTACAAGGTGGAGACCAAAACATTGGAAAGCAATGAGAGAGACTATGAGACCTCAAATAATTGTGAAGAAAGTATCCAAAAAACCAAACCAAAAAGATTATATTATATTATTGTATTTGTGTACTACTCAAGTAGGGTACCCCGCGTGCCATGCCATTTCCATGCACACGCAGCTGGCGTAACACTTTCTTTGTCCATAACTGACTCTTAACAACAACAAACAAACACACCCCATTCCTGGTGAAAAAGATATACTCATTGCATTCCTCCCCAGTCATGCACAGGATCACATAATACCCCATTCAATTTTTCAACCTTAATGTACCTCAAAGTCCAATTTCATCATCACCATCATTATGATGATCCTCTCCTATTGCATCCAATCATTCCCCATTCGCCAATAAGTACATAGGCACCATCATGATTATAGTTGTTGGTGCCTGTCTGCACCAATTGTTAGAAACTGAGAACCATGTTTGATTCGTTGTTGGTAAATAAGAAGCCACTGCCTCAGTTGAAAGCTAAGCATCAATCAAGTGTTTCAACGTAAAAACAAACAATAGCCCTTCATTGATCTTCTAAGGAGGAAAAAAAAAAGTAATAATACACATACATACTTCTATTTTAAATATTCTATTAATATCTCTTATTTCTATTTATCTCTTTCTAGATGGAAAATAGCATATGAGTATTTATCAAATATTTTTTTTAAAAAAAAATGTTACAATGGAATGTACTAATAAGTTCTGTTCTGTTTTGGAGTACTATTAAAATATGAATCAATAGAATAAGTGCATGTTTCCTTTCACTTTAGATTTCTAAAAAATATTCTTAACGTCATTTTAGATAAATTTTCATATATGTTCAGTTTTATTTGAAGAATTGATTTTATATCTATAATTAATTTTAAGTTGAAATAATTTTTTTTAGACGAATCTTCCCATACCAATAACTATGAGATCACCCATTTCATTATGGGATGATGGCAGAATTGTACCATTTAAACCCTTTTTCATGCTTGTTTTTGGAAGTTTGGAGAAAATTGCAATTTTTGTGTTGGATAAATTGTTTTTATTAATTGAGTTTCACTATTAACTTCTTGTTATAACCAAAAAAACCCAAACATAAATCACATAATCATAACCTTAAAATCAATTTTAATAAAAAAAATAATTTTGCCAAGGCTTATTCAAATACGTACACACTAATGATGATCAATGTTCGCTACAATTCTCTACTTAGCATGTATCCGATTCAGTAAAACATTTATAAAGTACAGTTAATCATTATTACATATTTAAATTATTCATGACATTATTAACTATATGGGACATCTTTAAAAGTAGTTAAAGTATCACGAGTTTATTAAAATATCAGTTAATTTTGTCTTAAAGTTATTAACTGTGTTGAGTGGATATTGCGTGGAGAATTCCAAACAGTACGGCAATTCGTACTCTGAATCAATATGACACCACAATATATGTTTCCTTGTGAGAAGTTAGCTAGTCAAATAGGCGAAAGAGAAAAGGTAAAAATAAATAAACAAAATGGACTTAATCATCCTCACTTTGAATTAAAAAGCAATTTTGATCTCTTCAATACTTTTTCATTTGTTACTACTTTTACTACCTAATTACTAACAATCACGCAATCAAGAGACATCATAAGTTATGGCAATGACATATATACCTTGTTCCCAACAACATTAACTGGATATTGCTTTGCCATGCTAATGCCACACGCCCCATTTTTTCAATGTGGCTTTTATGTAACTTTCCATTTTCATGCTAGTATTTGGCTGGCATCATCTGCTTCACCCACACTTGCAATAATTTTAGCTGTTACAATCTTCACAATAAGATAATAGAGGGGGCCAGGGTAAACTTTCATGCATGTTTGAACGGATCGATGGAAGATGATGATGGAAGAAAAGGCTTCAAGATATTGTTGGCTATTCTCAAGGGTCCCCTTCACTACCTGCTCTAAGGTTCAACCTTACCAAATAAATAAATAAATAAAATTAAAAAAAAGTTACAATGTTAGTTGGAGGTGCATTAAATTCGAGTGCCATCTAATATTAAGATGTAAAGAGCAACTTTAGTGCTGAGTATTGGGGAAGGATTTTTAATTGAAGATTTCTCCTTTTTTAAATCTATCACTAAAGGGGAAATGAAGATCTCCACGTGAAAATCCGGTTCTTTCTCAAGAACCCTGAAGATTTGCATGGAATTCAAAAAAAAAATTATGTGATAAGACGAAAAAAATGAAAAAATAAATAAAATGAAATTAAAAGTTAAAATTAACTACTTAAAATTAATTACATACTTTATTAATATTCATATATTTTTTTCATGTTTTATTAATTAAAATTAATTAATTAATTAATTAAATTAAATTTAAAATATTTAAAAGTGGGACCCATTAAAGAAAAAAATGTTATAAATCTTAAGGTATCTTTAATCCTAAGTGGCACTATGGGGTCCATCAAAAAGTGATCTAAGATTCCAATTTGAGATCTACCACTAAAATTGCTCTAAGCTTCCTTCTTCACTGGTGAGGGAATAAAATGACATGTCATCACAGGTATTTTATCGGAAGAAAAAAATTTCAAAAATGAAATTGAAAAATATTAAAAATATTTTTTTATGCTCTCTGATTGTTTGGTAGGAGATAAAGTGGGAGAAAAAAACAACACAACTAACAAAACATTTTTTTCTCTATTTATTTAGAGAGAAAATGAAAGAAAAAATTGATTTTATAGATACAAAAATTTAAATTCTTCTTATCATTTTCTTTCCAATTCAAATTTTAAACTTTTACTTCCATCCAACCAAACATATCTTTCATCTCTCTTGCATTTTTTCCTAGTGTTCTATTTATTTTCTTTTTTCTTTTCCAGATCAGACTTCGTTCGGCACCATCCACCACATCGTCGATGACCTTCATCCGTCGTCGCTAACTCATCCCTTATGTTGTGTTTCCGTTGTCTCCTATCACTCCTCCCTTGTCAACATAGCGAGATTTATAATTTAGTTTAGATTTTGAGATGAAATCAGAAAATTCAAATTTGAGTTGTAGCATAAGAATGGTGGCGAAGGAGTTGAAGAAAGGTTGCGGGATTTGAGTATGAAGGAGTTGAAAAAAGGATAAAATAAAATAAAAATATATTAAAAATAACATGCTCATTTTAGTTTTCTTTCTTGAATATCAGCCACCGAATATTTTAGATTTTTAGTAATATATTCTACGGTCAATTCTTGTGTCCTCATGGGTGAGAAAGTAACCTCACGGCTTCCTATTAGACACCACCTTAAATTTGTCCCTCCCACAAGTAGGACATGTATAGGTATAGACTATATAGTACACACCAAGTCCAAAATTAGACTAAGAACCCCTACGTGAAAATGAACCAAGACACTCCTCACGCCATCCCTGTGTACCTCACCCCTACAACTACCTATTAAATGTAACAAAAAACAAAATAACAGCAAGCTAATGAGAAAGGGAGGATATTTTTTATCATGATGTATTTAAAATTAGACAAACACGAACAAGTGTTCTAAGCATATTAATTAAAAAATTTAAAGTAAAAATATTTTATTGAGAAACAAAAAATTACATTATTTATTATTTTTATATTTTTTATGATTTATATAATAAATATTTTTTATTTTAATTTATTGACCAATGTCCTAAGCAAGATCATTAAAATTAAACTAATAACTATTTTGAAAGTATTTGGATTTAAGGTGGGAGGATCCAAAAGTATGTTTAAGTGAAAAATAAGTTTAGAGTTATGTTTGATTATTCCTCAAAAATATGTTTACTAGAATTTAATTTGAAAATTCAATTTAAGAAACTATTAGGATACTTTCACTAACTTCAATCTAAATAAGCACATATTTTATAATGCTTTCACTTTTGAAGTACTTTATTTGAGGTTGAGTGCCCAAAAAATATTTTTGTGTTTATGGCCCTTTAGGCTTTGTTGAGTTTAATTGATTAACTCAGAAACTTGCTAGAGAGCTTAATTAGTTCAAATTTTGAAAAAAGTTAGCACCTTTAGTGATTAGGAATGTTATTCCTAAAAATATTTAAAAACACATTTGGTTAGATTTGAGCATTTTTTAGGAATATTTTAAAAAATAGATAATCAAAATAAAAAAATTAGAGTTGGATAAATGTTAATTATAATTAGATTAGATAATAATTAACATGTCATATTCTTACAACAATAATACAACTTTTTCATCCATAATTATACGAATGAAAATGAAGAAAATTTTGATTATTTTTTTTAAATAGACAATACTAGAAATAAATTTTCAAAACTCACATGATACATGAGAATATTACATTTCCAAATTCATATATTTCCATAACTGAAATTTTAATCCATGAAAAAATACATTTAGAACGATATTTAAAAACTTATGGGAATCATAGGTAAAATTACAAATTGAGGGACATCATAATTTTCCATGACTATATTAGAAGGTGGTGGTAATTTCTGAAGAAGGTCCACCGTATACCCCATATGAAATTTTATTCCATTACGATAAATAATATTAATTTTTGTTTGGGGAATTACTTGAAAAACAATCATCAATGTCGTTTCAGCATTACACATCATAAGATTTGTTGGCATGTATGGAAAACCAATGAAATATACTTTTAAAAAAAAAAAACTAAGAGGAACTGTTGTTTTTTACGTTGCCAAAAATAGCCCTCAATGCCCCTCGTGAATTTCCAGCTCCACCCTCTTCAAAAATCGAGACTACGTGCTCACTGATATATGGTATATAATCGTTTATGCCTTTAATTTTTAAAAATGTTTTCTGAAAGACATAATCGATTATATGTCATTAATTTTATAGAATAGGTTTTTTAATAAAAAATAACAATCAATATTTTTTGGGGGGATAAAATGAAAATTTTATTTATTAATGATTAAAATAATTTTTCTTTTCTTATTTTCATAATCACTTTAATTCAAACATTTCATCTTTTTTACACTTTTTTTTTCATATCAATCAAATCACCTTACTTTTTACTCTTTTCAATGATTTTCATTATTTAAACTTTTTATTCCTTTTCTTATCTCTCTTTCAAACACAATGTTAAGGAAAGTATTTAATTTCTTAAATTGATATTTTCAACTTATCCCAAAATTACTTGGGTGATTATCGGTTCAAAATATTGTTATAAACATGTATATTTTACAAAGGAAAAAACTTAAATACATGACCATAAATTATGTTGTTCTCCAATTAAATTTGATGTTTCTCCTTAGTAATATACCATAACATTTAATAAATTCCTTTATTCTGCATATAAGAGAGGTGAAACTCCAAATCTAACTCGAGAATAATACTTGGGGACGGATCGAAGTAGTGGAGAAGGAAGTGCCCCCCTTGAATTTGTCTATGAAATTATTCATATATCCTTCATTTTTATTATTTTCTCCAAAATATCCTAGGTCTTAAAATTTGAGAGCAGTTTTTAATATCCCTTTTCTTCTCTCATTCCGCTTTCACCTTCACGTTTCGCCCCACTGGCCCATGTTGCAAACTTGCAGTTGCAACCCTTCTCTTCTCATGTCCAGTGCCTAGTAGATAGCTCCTCGGCTCCTCCTTAGCTTGGACCTTCCACAGTTCCACTTCCAGGTTCACCTTGGTTATTATTATTGTTGTTTTTGATTACACGAACGCGCTGTGTTATCAACATTCAGCAATTGAGACTTTATATATATATATATATATATATATATATATATATATATATAGCAATTGAGAGGTGGTGTTGTTAGCCTGTTAGTGTGTTACTAATTGATTTGGGTTTATTGTATTCCATTATTCATTTATTCCCTAAAAATCAAAAACACAAACAAACTTATTTTTGGTGCCTCTATTAATATTGTGAATTGTGATAAACTGATAGCCGGGAGCAGAACTTTAGGATAAACAAATTCGAATTAAGTGGAAATTTTAGGATAAACTGCAAGACAATGTATGTATTGATTATATTGTCCAAATTCTGTCCCCCTTAAATTTTGCCATTAAAATTTTAATATACCCTTAACACTTGTTTGCAATACTTGTTAATTATTTTCAGTGCTTGTTATATAGTTTGTTGTGCTTATTAATTATTTTTATTTGTAATTCATGCATTAGCACTTGTTTATAAGGTGATTAAAATCTTTGCTCTTCATTGAAATGAGAAGTACATTTTAACCATATGCATTTTGTAGAAATATTTTAGTTTATATTGTAACAACACATATTCAAAGATATCAAACTCAATACTTATATCTAAACTAATTAACTCTCATGTTGTCATCATGGTCTTTTGAAATATCATCGCAAGCTACAATAAATTTCTTTCATTGTCCTATTCAATCTAGAACAATAATTTGGTCTTACTATTTTTTTGTTCCTTTAGATTATGATTTATAATTGTTTGTTCCTTTAAATTTTTTTATCAAAAAAAATTCTAGAACGTTGTCCCTGAACCCCCGCCACTAAATATGCGAACATAAATAAATTTTCCTAAATTTACTACTAATACCCCTCTTGATTATTTTTCTGAATCCGCCGCTAACACCAACAATACCTATGATAATGTATCTAAGTCTTATTCTTTTACAAAATGCATAAAACACTTAAAAATGTCACTTCTTTAAAACGGTTGACATAAATAAACGGGGCCTTGGCATCATAGGACGAACTCGCGTTTCTTCTTAATGGTTTATCCGAAATGGAATCTTGGCAAGAAATTGCTTTAATGGAATCTTAAGTGAATTCTTATTGAAGGAGTGTAATAATTATTTAGGTACTGCGTTTGTTGAAGCCTTGAAGGTGCATTTATATTTTGTATGCTTATTCAGATTAATTTATTTCGTTGTCCTTTTGACTTAAAAGATTTCATTTATCGGTTTAATTTTCATGCATCCTTAAGTACAAATTATTTTGTCCTGTCCATCAATTAAAAAAATATCATAATATAATTTTTAAATTAATTACTATAAAAATCAACAATTTGAATAATAATTTATAATTGAATAATACTGTAACCCTTATGCATAATTAATCTATTTAAATTTATTTAGTATTTATTTATTATATTCATGAAAACATGGATGATACACATGCGGAAGCATTTAAATCGAATTAAAAAATATTCTTTCTTGACATTTTTAGCACAATATGGTTCATTGATTTAGAAGGAAATGACTAAAGATGACTTGAATATAACGAGATGATGATTACTCAGACACTATCCTTTCACATTATATATAAGTTATCGTACACTAAAATGTACACATCATTAAATGTACTTAAAAAAACAAGTTATTAGGCCATTGATATATAATAAAATATGAAGCACGTGTGAAGTGTATGGAATCAATAACAAGTCAATATCCGGGTGAATTTAACTGCTTCCTCGGTAGCAATCAATCAAATTATTGTTATCGATCAGCCATGGCTGGTCGAATGAATTATATCAATACAGAGACTATCTAGTACTATTAGTTAAATTATTGAGGGTGGGCTACATCACGTTACGCAGGAATGTCGTAGAAGCAAATGATCTTTAACCAACACAATTCCATCAATAACTACTATCCTTATATTAAATGAACAAGGACTGGTTAGTTTATTCTTGATAATGAAAATTTTAATTGTTGGGGGTTTAGTAAATGCTGAACAAAATTCTCACCTATAGCGAATCACAAATTAAACTCTACCGTTTGGCCATCTGGATAGAGTAACTAGATCATTGATGGCTCTAGATTAATATCATTTCTTCCAGGTACTTATCCGGACAATTTGTCATCATTGATGCATGACTTCTTTATCTTTTTTTTTATGTTTTTTTACCATTTAATTCTATTCGAAACATGGTAAAAAGTTGAATATAGACACCTTTAGATTTAAACCATTGTCTGCCACATTGTATATGGACCTTTTTTTTGTCATTCTAATGAGGGAGTTTCAACATCAAGATTTACTACAATTAGAGTTCTCAACATGGATGGATTTCATCCATAGGCAGGTCTTGTCTTCTCTCACTAAATGTCTCTTTTTTTTTTTTTAAGTTTTTATGTATTAATTTTACAAATGAAAATCTTTATAAAGTATCATGAACACATTCTCTAACACATGATTGTGTCTTACTAGTTAAAATTTTATTAAAAATTATTAAATAAGATGTAAGACTCTTAATTTTTTTTATGATTTTCAAAAAACTTCAACCAATAAAAAGAATGTTAGCTAGAAAGTGTGATGATACTAATATTTCTCTCCTTGAAAACATTTTAATACTAATGTTTTAGAATATTTTTATGCACATTTCACAATTCTTTTTATCATTTCCTCCATGTTAAATTTCAACCTGAATGGACCAATAAGAAAGAACAAGAGTGGACCAAAGAAGAGATAAATTAGTTACATGGGGGTTTGCTGACAACCAAGATGTTTTGGATTATAATTATACGGAATTTCGTACGTTTTTTGTTGTTTGCCTTAAAATATTTCATCCGATTAAATAAACCACTTTATATTTCAACCAGTAACTGGCTCGCTTATATGCCATGCTCATGTTATTTTTTTATTATTGCAAAACTTTTGAAGATATAATAATTCTTTTCTTTTTCACCAAGTGGCTGATTTCTTTGATCCATGTCTTTCAATTTTCAATTTTACAATTCAGTAAAGTGATTATATTTAAACATCTAATCAATAATTCTTTTTTCTTTTTTATCACTATACCATTAATTAAATCAATCATTTTTTTCTCTCTCTCAAAGTTATAAACAATTTCCCTGGCCTCCCCACCACACTCTTGATACGAAACAAACCTCCCGCCATAGAATAGAGAAGAAAGAGATCAAAAGTCTGGGTCCCCTCCATCACTAAGTTATAAAAAAAAAAAAAAACAACTGTACCATATGCTTTTATTGTAAAATTTCAACCTGATCGATTTACTAAAAAGCAGGGCAACTACTATTTTTGAAACTTTCACCAAGAAAAAGAAATCTCCGGATTGTCATTGGGATGAGAACCCATAAGATAGAGAGGCCATGTCATCCAGGAAAGGTCCTAAAGAATAAAAACAATTCACATGGTTAAATCATTGTTTAAAATTTTATTCAATAACTAAATCTGATGTCTGAAATATAGTTTTGATGTTCTATACATGTCTTAAGAATATTGAGGTACGTAAGAGTTTCAAACGAAGGAAATTAAATGTTTAGATATTTTGAAGTGTAATGTTGTTCTTTGATTAAAATTAATATTAAATTTAACTTAAAGAAACTGAATATTAAAAACTGGTACTTAAAGGTTGTGAAAGTAAAAGTGAAATTTAAACACTACCTAGGAACATTATTGTATTTTTAAGAATTGTTAATATTGTCTTTTTACATATTAAGATTGATGGCATTAATATTACGTGAATAAAAATAAATTCATCTTGATGAATATACTTAATATTTTTTTATCATTCTTGTGTTGTTTGTCTGCTTTGTATATATATATATAAAAAAAAAATACATCTCAGGTCTATCATTCTTTCCATATTTTTCTTGTTTTTCACAAGTATCATTTTTTCCTAGTTACTAAGTATAGAAAATTGAAAACATTAAAATCCCCGAGTATCTAAAATCTATTACAACGTTGGCAACGTATCTAGCACTATCGAACAAGATCCTGCACTGGTACGCCTCCTTCGATAATTAAGCATTTAGTTTAGAGTCCACCACGTCAGAAAACCTAAACATTTGCAAAGACATAAATCCTAACGGTCCACAGATGAAAGCTCTAACACACAAAACGTAAAGATTTTCAGTAGACATAATATGGATCATAGATGAAATACTAGTATAACTCAAAAAGAACAATCCCACAGGACCTGATAGTCTTAAATATTGAGCATTTACTTTGAAGATCAACACACGTCGGACATTCCAACCACTTCCAAAGACATATATCCTAAGTGGACCATAGCTCAAAACACATACATCATCACAAAATACCAAAACTACCCTTACGTCAAACTAGCCCTAGTAGGGTAGTAATCAGAAACAACAAAAACAGCCTGAGTAAATTGTTCAAGCTTCACAAGGCCATTATGGAAAAAATACATAACACAATAAAAAACAACACACAATTAGGTAAAGAACAAACCTCACAAGGCCAAAAGAAACATAACTCAAAATGTGACATCATAATCAAAGTCTAATCCTAGTAGTCAACTCTTGAAAAGTCAACAAAAGATGGATTAGTAGCCCCACATACAATCAAGCTCCGACACTCCCAGTGGCATGTAGGAAACACCATCCTCCGGCACTGGCCAGTTGATGAAGTCGCCGGAGACGCCGCCGGAGAAGGGCGGCGCCGCAGTGGAGAAAAACAAAGGTAGCTGAAGGTTGTCTTGTAGAGACCTCAAACTTGGAAAAGCAGAAAGACCAACGTTTCTCTGAAACCTTGCAAAAGGGTCGGTTGCAAGAGGCTGAGAAGGTGGAAGGTCGAAGCTTGCATTGTTTAAGTTGTTGTTGGGGGAGACAACAGCTGTTGCTGCAGCTATTGTGGAGAAACAGGACACGTGCTCCTTTTTGGTGGTGCTGTCATAGGAACCATTGTGACGGTCGGTAAAGGTGGTGGTGTAGGGAGAAGAGTCTAGAAGAGGTGGAAGGAAAACCGAAGAGGGTGAACTTGGTTCGTGGATAAGAGAGGTTTGGGTGCTGTTCATTCTTGTCTTCTTTGAGTTACTAGAAGCAGACATGGTGGAGCCTCCATTGGTGATGGTGGTGTTACTCTTCTGAAACACACGTGATATGACCCACTCATCCTTCATTAAATCACAACCATTTCTTTGTTAGTGAGAAATTGTACCACACACCAACGACTACAATAATAAGCATTAATGCATGTGGCATAAGTCATTACTGCTCATGAAGGATTCTTGTTAAAGAAAACGCTGTGTTAGAATCTTGTAAACCCTATGCAAAAAAAGGAACGTTGCCTGATTAACTTGGGTTTGTGGTCCTCATCATGCAAACGTGTATTCAAAAAACCAAATTAAGAATCTTTTATATGAGCCTTTGGGTAATGACCGGTGATCTAAGTTAGCAAAAAACACTTGTTGAGAGGGGATTGAGCTAAAACAAAGTAGGGAAAGGTTACTTATGGATGGGGAACAAAATCTTAATAGAGAAACAATAAGTTGGAGACAGGTTAATGAAAGGGAAAAATCATCTCAACATTTGTAAATGAAACCTACTTATGGAAGGCTAAAAGAGAAAGCAGATTCCTACCTAACTAGAGTTATTTCACTGCAAATTTGGAGGGTGTTAAAATAAAAACGGCTCATCATGGTTTAAAAAGTACACATAGCTCAATGCTACATGAGAGTAGAGAAAAAGTAACACAACATAGAACATATAGAAAGACGAATGAATAAAGGAACATAAAGAAAATAATACTAACCTCGGAGTTGCGAGAAAGGTAGTGGTAAGCAAATTTGCCTTCAAGGCGATACTCATGCATGACCCAGTTGCTTTTCTCTCCCTTTGGAGCTCTACCACGGTAAAAAACCAAGGTTTTCTTCATCCCCACCAAAGAACAAGTTTTGGAGCTGTAAATCTCTCTATCTTTCCCTGTGGCTTTCCAGTAACCAGCTTCAGTAGCCCTATTGGTTCTTAACCCAGTTGGGTACTTTCTGTCACGTAAGCTGAAGAAGTACCACTCTTTCTCTCCCATCTTAGCTTTCTCTGCCAAAAACAAAGGTTGGGTTAGGTTAGGTGGAAAGTTCAAACTCTTTGTACTATCACTATAGAAAGTAATGAATGGAAATATTAAGTGTTTTTACCAGGGAGCTCCCATGGCTCACTCTTGTTGAGGTCAACTTCAGCTATGGCTCTACCAGTGAAGGTGCTGTCGAGAACCTTCTTGAGAAGGTAGTAAGTTATGAGCTCCTCATCAGTGGGGTGGAACCGAAAACCAGGTGGCAAGTGAGCTTCAGTGTGGTCCATGTGGTGGTAGGAAGAGTTGTCCATTGGAGAGCAAAAGAAGAAAGGAACACTTGAAAAAGAGAGGTGAAAATGAAAAGTGAGGGAGAATTTAAGTTTTAAGTAGAAGGAGAATATTGGATATACTAATAACACTCCTTCATGGCTTTTATATAGGAGGAAATGAGAGTCATGGCATGGGAAAGGGGAACAAACAAGAGAAGCAAAATAGTGAAAGAAGGTTTTATAACTTGGGTTTGTCACTTTCTATTTTTTTCTAATTTCACTTTGGTGGGACTTGGTTTGGTTTGGTTTGGGATTAGAGAAGAGGGTGTGGTTTATAAGGGGTGGTCTCATGGGGATTTGATGAATCGGGTGGCAGAGAGAAAAAGGTGAAATAATAAGGTATGATATGGCTGGAAAAATCTGTGTTTTCTCTGCACTAACCTCTTCTGATGGCTCTCTCTACTATCTGACAGGGTCCTCATCATGATCCACATAGCTAGAGAGAGAACGAGGAGAGAGAAAGAGAGAGGGTGATGTACGAGGGAGTGGCGATTGAGTATGCGTGCGTGCGTGAGGAAATGTGCATGTATTCCTTTGTCAGTGAAGAAATTGTAAGAAAGGGAACAGAAAGTGTGTTCATGAGAGAGTAGTATTGCATTGCAACTAGCAGCAAAAAAATGATAAAAAGGAAAAAAGAGGAAAACTTTGAAACAGAAAAAAGAATAGACATAGGAAAAAAGGTAGTATTTTTTTAAAACAGAAAAAAAAGAATAGAAAAATAGAATGCGAGATTTTTCACCATGTTATATGTATCGATATAGCTGTTGGATATCTTCTCTGTCAGCACAGTATAATCAGAAGCACCAACCATGTTTATTACACGCCAACTTCCTCACTTTTTATTTATGTATTACTTGGTACTATCTTACTTCACCACTCTCAATTTCAACCACTCCATTAAAATTTATTCTATTTTTTTTTTTTTTATAGTTCTGATGACTGATTATTATTTTTTGTTCACGCCTAATTTCGTTTGTGTTCATGAGACATGGGATCCCTTAAACAGGCACAGTTAAAGCATAGAAACGCAAAGAACAAATTGCGTTATTGCATTTGGTTTCTAACAACTTATCGGAGAATTCTTTTATTTTAGTTAGCTTTCACGAAATCCATTCTCTGGTTTTGCAATGTACTGTTGGTCCCAAATAATTCTATTATAAAATACTAATACATATTTTAAATATTATTTATAGGATTAATCAAGTTTTTGGTCTCTTAATTTTGTCATAATATTTTTTGTAACTGTTATTAATTTTTTGTGATTGTATTTAGTTCCTCTAAAAAAATTGGTTAAATAAGTATTTTTTACCTCTAATTTATTATTTAAGTTTAATTTGATTCATTATTTTTTTTCTCAATTTGATTCTTTAATTTTTTAAATCGATTCAATTTGATCTTTTAGTATGAATAGTAAAAAATCACACATTGTGATTATTCAAAACTATCACTACATGATTTTAAATTGTCACAAAATACATATTTTAAAAAAATAATTAATTTTAAAAAATAGAAGACCAAATTGAAAAGAAAAAAATCAAATTGAATTAGTTTTAAAAATTAGAGGACCAAATTACTAATTATCTTATTTATTTTTATTACTCAAAAGTAGTCTCAAATATAAAATAAATAAGAAACTAAAAATTAATAAAATAATAACTAATTTTGAGTAATAAAAATAAATAAAACAAAATTTAGAAAAAACTAAAATTGCTAAAAAAATTATAAGTTGTAAAAAAAAAGACTAAAAATTAAACTAACCCTTATTTATATTATTATCTCATTAATATATTATTATCTCATTAATATAATATATACATTAATTAAGGATAACAAAACAGTTTTATATGGGAAGTTACAGCCGCCTTTGCTGATGATGCAATGTGACATACAGTTAGGCTATCTCGGAGGAAACAACTTATTTGAAGTTTTTATTGAATATTAGTGGGTCTAGTAAGATGTGTTTTTTATATAACATGTGTTTTTTGATTTTGAAGAATTCAATTTATCACTTGAATCATTTTTAATAAATTAAAAAAAAAGAAACAATTTATTTAATTATCACATCAAATAAAAAACTCTTAAGATACTAAAAGATGACCTTACCGACATATACAAGACAAATAATAAATAAATAGTAAATAAATAAATAAATCTCCTCTGTAGCTAGAAAACTGAAACTATACAATAAATTGTTTTTTACTTTTAGCCGTAGGGGTGTCATGGATTTTCCTGACTCGTTTTTCCATCATATTATAGGCATCTCCTAACCTTTATTGGTATCCGTTGTTAAAAACAAATTTTTAGGTTTAGAAGTTTTTTTTCCCTCTCAGCTTTTTCTGATCATTTCTTTTCTTTGTTGAAAAAAATCAATTTTTTCACTGTAAAAATCTAGAATCATGAGAGTTGGAGACTCATATTCCAAAATTGAAATGCTCGGTAACTCTGATTTACCATGATAGTTAGCAGGATTTGCATGACATATCAATGGGGTGATTGACACATTTAACTGTTGTATCATAATCATAGCTAGCGGAAAATTTATTTGTTTGAAGAGAAAATACCTACTTCTTTTTACCAGAGTACACATAATTTTCAAAACCATCATTTTATACATGACATATCAAAAATAGAAAAGAGAAAAGAAGCAAAATGCTAAGAGAACAGAGACCCTTGTACAATTGAGAATACAACCAAAACTAGAGAATTATTACTGTTATATATACAATCTAATCACAAGAGGGTATCAATATCATGACATGTCAAAGCAACAACTTCTAATACCATAACACATTTGGCGACCAGATGACCATTCACAGAACAAAACAAATGTTACTGAAAGTGGGTATTGTGCAACTGATAGAGGAAAAGTGAGGCAGAAAGCAAGAGCATAAATAGCTGAAGGTTCATTGATTTTACAACCACAGGGGCAATCACCAAAGACATTGGATATAATGTCTCGCTTTTTGAGAAGACGCCCTTTTCTTCCCTCAACAAAAATATTAGCCCAAGCGAAAATAATGCTAATTTGTGGGGAACAAACAAACTGAGACATACTACATTATAAAGCTGATCAAAATGGTGTCATCGATTGTATTGATTTTACCCTCTTCCACACAACAAGCTGAATCCATGAAAAGTGGAAAAGGAGCAAAAGGGTGTTATCATGTTATGCTATGTTTCATACTTACATGTTCCACATTTTCTAACATTATCTTGTTTCAAAAAAAATCTTGAGCTAATCATGGGATTAATTAGCAACCTTAAATTAGTAAAAAGTTAAAACACTGTGATGAGAAAATGGTTAATTGAAAGCATGAATAATGATCCCACTCAGCCATCACATCCATCCATCCAATCTAATCCATCACTATCAAGCAACAAGGGAGGGGAAGGTGATGCTAGTTGGGTGTGTGAGCGATTGATGCCATGGGAATTTGACACATCATGCTCGGATTTTGAGAGCACAGCCCCAACCTCACAGGCTTTACATCAAATCAAATCATCTCTTCAATCTGCATGCTGAGGCCTTTCTCTCCACCCCACCCACCCCCCTTCTCTCTCACACCCAATTTCCATCATTGGGCCATTTCTGCACTAAACAATTTCCCAATGTTACGACCATACCTTCTTTACATTTATTTTCATTATTATAAAAATAAAAATAAAAACACAAACGCCCCAACTTGTGCAAAATGTAAACAACTAATGGACTAAATACCCACCATAACTCTCTTTCTCCTTCTTCCGAATCATGCACCACTTTCTTCTAATTAGAATAGTTCCAAAAAAAGCATAACCAGAATTTACTCGCATGTCTCACCTACCTTCCAAGTAGCAAACTTTATGGCTTGAAACATACGGCTCCTCACGTTAGGTCCCTCCCCTGTTACCTTCGAAATCAGAACCGGATCCGGGTCCACCCCACCCATCTCCAGAACCCAAAAAAAAAAACTATCTTTTTATATTTAATGAAGCTCCAAACTTTTTAATTAAATAACATGATGGGTGTGGCAAAAAAATTAAAAATAAAAACTTTGAGATGAAAAAATTGACAGTGAATGGTGGCAAGACAACACAGAAACTCATTGCAGATGGAGACACACCCCTTCTTGTTTGTGATTGATATTGATTTTGATGGACATGGACATGGACTGAACCGACCGGTCCAAGTCTAACGCAATGAACCCGGGTTTGGTGTCTGCTTCAGATGTAGACAAACGGTGAAGGTTGACTTTTTTTGAGGTAAAAATGAAAAGGGTTAAGGTGAAAAAGGATGTCTCATAAGTGTTGCTGTTCATGTTGCTGTGTTGTGTGTTCTTTTTTATTTTTTTTCTTCTTAAAAAAAAGAAAGGAACACAAAAAAAGAAGAGAAAAGAGAGTGAAAGAAGACAACATGGCGCGTGAACCGAGAGAGATCTCAGATCGCGCGTGACGACAAAGCTTAGGTCATCCCCGCCGCCCTCCGGCTACGGCGTCAGAGGGGTGCATGGGGTCATTCTTTATTTATATTTTATTTATAGCAAGCAATAATAGTGTGAAGTAATATTGATCGAATTTATTGATGTTTTTTTAACGATAATTTATTGATGTTAAAATTGCTAAAAATGAAACTTCTAAGAATTAGAGATCGAGCTGTTATTAGAAAAAAAAAATAGTATTAATTTTTTTCAAAATTTAAAATATGCCAATTCTTTAAATAGTTAATAAAGACTAATAAGTTTTTATTTTATCATCTAAGCACATTCTAATGGTGTTTCAAAAATGTGAATAATAATTATTTAATATTCCAACTTGGTTTTAATGCTCTCAAATTTAAATATTTTAGCGTTTAATAAACATCAATAAACTTAATATCGTTAGGTTTGTGAACTAATGGAGTACGAAGTTGTTTTGGTTTTAATTAATAGTTTTGAATTTGAGTTATCAGCGTATAACTTTGTTAAATACTTATAGCGTGTTTAACTTGATATGAAGCTGTTAGTTCTAGTTTCTCTTCTGTATCAAACGCTCGTTGAACGTGGATTTTTTAGTGAAAGATACAGGATCGGTTTGCATAACTTTCTTTCTCTCTAAACATTTATAAAAAAAGAAAATAAAAAAAATAAAAAATTCTATAAATAAAAAAAATTTCATTAACTAATTTTTATAAACTTATCAATATAGTTTCTCTAAAAAATTGGATAACATCTATAAATTAGATGATAAAAAATTCATTTTAAGTTATAGAAAAAAAAATTTCATTTTTTTTTTATTACCTTCTTTCTTCTAAAAGTAGTTATAAAAAAATTTACACCTCAACATACCTATAGTTCTAACCACATTATTAAGTAAAATTTGTCACCAACCTATTGGTGTGAATGAATATGAGTTGAGATTTCATAATTTTACTCTTTATTAATAAAAAAATAATTAAAAGAAAAAACGACACTTAAAGTAATAAACTAAATTTTTTAAAGACGTCACTTAAAACTAGCTAGGTTTTTTTTAACAAATGTCCAAGCAAAATCTCTTCCAATAAAAAGTACTCACGTCATATGTAATAAGTTTTAATCCATTTTTTAAAACTAAACTTGCATTAAAATTTAATGAAAAAGAAATGTATCATGTCATATGAAATAAGTTTACTGTATATGAAACGAATTAGTGTGATGTTTAATATAATTTGAGATGGTGTACCAAGATAAATAAAGAGAAAGGTAAGATTAACAATGTAGTAGAAGAGGGTGGGTGGATGGGATTGGTAATTGGTATGGGGCCATTTTGCGCCGTTTGATTAATTGATTGGGTGGCTGCTACTTAGCTACCATGTACGGATTAGCAGTACCAACTTGTCGTGTGTCGGTCGACCAGGACTCACTCTGTTTCGTACAACCACACAAACACTGCACTGTTTCAAGGTCCAAATTAAGAATCAATTTCGTACTTCCAATGTTTGTGTCAAAAATGATTTTTATACTTAAATACAATTCTTGTTTAAGGTTTAATATAGAACATTTTGAATTGTCTATAGTATACTTCTTATCATTTCGTAAATATTCTATTATTCAACATATTGAAAATATTTCAAAGTTTAAAAGCATGTTTGAAAAGGCCAATTCTAATTAAAACATAGATTTACGGGTGAAGCATTAAATTCACTGTTAAATTTATTAATAAAATTATTAACGGACAAGATTTTTGACTTGTTATCGGATAATAAAGATGAACACCACAATTGCTTTCTCTTCAACTAAAAAAATAAAAAAAAAATATTTTTTATTTTTCTCTTTCTCATTCCTTCGCCCAGCGACTCTGGGCAACTCTTCCTCCCAAAATTTGTTACTTTTTTGTGAGAGATTTGTTGGAAGTTAATCATCTAAATTCTTAAATTTTGGATTTTTACAGATTGAATTTGTTGGTATTTTCTTTTTGTTCGGATGATATAATAGATTAAAATGTTTGAACGAATGGATTAAATTTGACATTTGGAATGAGAACCAACAGAAAGTGGTGGTGGTAGTTGATAGGGATGAGTTGAAGCATTCTTCCATTTTTTTTATATGAAAAATTGAAGAAATCAATAGTAAAAAATGGTAATTTTTGGGATGAAATTTTACCAGTCTTATGAGATTCTACAGCTGAAGAGATTAAGTTAAAAATGAAAGGAAAAAGAAAAAAAGTAACCGGCAGAAAACGAAAACGAAGACGAACGATGGGTAAACAAATGCAGATATGATTTCTTGAATGGGTTCGCCTCTAAAGTGCAGATCTTATTTCGACGATATGTAATGGTGAATAAAATCTACAAATAAAGAGAGAAGATGGAAACAAAGGGGAGTCAAAACATCGTTGGAAAAGAAAGAGAAAAAATCGAAATGCCGCTTCTGAAAAATAACTCCAATGACAACGCAGGATGGTGGCTGCAAGAAGGAGAATGATGAAGCGGCAAGGACAACGGGAGGAGAGAGAAAATGATAAATTTATTAAATATTTTTTTATTTTTTTCTTTCGATAAAAAAAAACACCTGTTATAACAAGTTATTTTACTCCTTCACCTGTGAACCTGTGTTTTTGAACTTCAAATTAGAACGAATCGTTTGAAAATTAGGTAAAAATTACTTTTTACATAAAAGTACTTTTATAAAAGATCAAAATCTTTATTTTTATCTGTTAAGTTTATATTAAAATAAGTATTACAATAATTCTAACTGTAAATTAAATATACACTGAATTGAGGTTCTAAAAACTATATTAGATAAACAAAACAATTTGTAAACCCTAAAACACGTCAAGTAATAATTATTTTAAACCCTAAAAGTAGTAAAGTACAGTCCCTTCCAACATTTACTGTACAGAATAAATTGTACTTTAGAAAATACAAATCTAAACACATCAAGTAATAATGATATATATTATGTTTAATGATTATCACGGGAACTGAACAGTATTGTCATATACAATCTTCTTTCAATAAGTACTGTACAAAGTAAATTTTACTTTAAAAATAAAGTTGCAGCGTAATAAAATAATGTGAGAGATGAAAAAGTTAATTGATACTACTATAAAGTTTCACATAACACTGACAACGGTTGATGACGTTTTCATCTTGTCTCTTAACTTTTAAAACCCTATTTTGATTAAATATTTTGTACATATTCAAATTTTCATATTTTAATTAATTTTTTTAAGTACCTGTAAAATTATATACCAAAAGTATTGTAGATCTAAAGCTGTCAAAATGAATTGGATTAATCGGTTGGACTAGATCTCATATGATATAAAATGTTGTGTTTTTGCTTCAATTTTGAATCCAAGTTAAATGTGGACTTAGTTGGAAAATATGTCTATAGGGTTTGGATTACATTTTAGAGACCTAGAATTTGAATTTTTCCAGTTCAATCCACTATAATTTACTTATAATTTACAACTTGCATTGGATTATGGATTATGGATTATGTAATCTGGATTGTACCGCTAATAAATCAATCATCAACTCATACTAATACGACAATAGACATGTTTAAGGCTCAGTTGGATTCGAACAGCAAAAGTAATTTTGTGCGGACAAAAATAAACTCTCATTGTTTGTTACATGTACCAGAATTAACTTTGTATTAGGTGGACCCTATTGTAGAAAACAAATAAAAAGTCACTATTACTTATAATGGTATTCTATTCTCATTGTTTATTAATGATCTATTTGATTGTTTGATTTAAGAAAAATAAGTGAGAAATAGAATAAAAATAATATTATAAAGTTATAAAAGTACAATTTATAATATCATTCTTACTTTATTTTTCACTTATTTCTCTTAAATAAAAACAACAAAATATATCACTAATAAAAAGTCACCTTTACATACAATGGTACTTTTATAATTTTATAATATCATTTATACGTTATTTTTTTTTTACCTATTTCTCTTAAATATATCACTTTCTAAATTATCTTTCTTCTATTTTTATTTATTCTAATTCTCTTTTTAAACCAAACACAACATAATAGATTAATTGATGTAAAGGGATATTCTAAAACTGATTGTCAAATAGTCTAATTTCACTTTCATCCTTTTACCAATGCACCTCAGATGCGAAGCAATCAAGATGCCCAGTGGTTCCCGACACCATCTTAAGGGCATCCTTTCAATTTACACTCTTTTATCTCCATCTTTAAATTAAATTTCAATTATTTAAAAACAAATGTCTATAGTTAAATAAATTTATAATAATATTAATTCTTAAGGGCATCCTTTCAATTTACACTCTTTTATCTCCATCTTTAAATTAAATTTCAATTATTTAAAAACAAATATCTATAGTTAAATAAATTTATAATAATATTAATTTATTCATTTTAAATTTAAAATAATATATATATATATATATATATTTAATTATTATAATTTTTAATTTTATAAAAAAAACATCTATCTTGTATAATACACAAATTAAATACTAATTTATATAAATTAATCTATGAAACTGTATTATTAAGGATATATTTTTAAAAGTTCACAAGGAAATAAAATTTAAAATTTTGGAATAGTAATAAGGGTTATACGGTTATACCCCATTTCCGATAAAAAAAAGAAAGGCACA
>PYAF01005245.1:930195-974975 GCA_007407185.1 Glycine tomentella | reverse complement strand
AGAAAGGCACATTGAGGTATAAATAAAATAAGTATACAATTTAGTATATAATAAAATATAAAAGATTACTAAAGAATTGTAGAAAAATAGGACAAATGTATTTTGCAAAGATTTATTTTATTTTTTCCTAAAAATAATTTTTATTTTAGCAATATAGTATAAAAATATTATCATCTATTCATACATTATCAAATGCAATAAAATTTTAACTTTTAAAATAATTATTTCAAAATTCATATTAAAATAATTTCTGATCACTTAAAAGTATAAAAGATTTTACATTCAAAATAATAAAAACTAAACTCATGTCTTTTATAAAAAAAAAAAAAAAAAAAAAAAAAAAAAAAAAAAAAAAAAAAAAAAAAAAAAAAAAAAAAAAAAAAAAAAAACACTCATATTATTAGAGTTGGTTTAGTGGCAAGAAATTTAGATAATACACGTGAAGTCATAAATTCTAATATGGAATTCTTCACTTCCTTTAGTATGGTGGGGGCGTTGAAACCATTTTACTCAGGCCTGGACCAGTCTTGTTAAAAATCTCTTACCATATATATACACCTTCGACTTTGTATATATATAGCCCAAAACCAAACCCGTGGGATTTGAATCCTGCACCTCCCAAAAAATTTAAAATTCTAAATTACCCTTTTCATATTATATCATTTTGAAATAGATGTTTTATAACAGTAAAAAAATAATTTTAAAATAAATGTTCCATAACATTAAAAAATAGTTTTGACTTTCAGAATAGATATTCCATAACAGTAAAAAATAGCTTTTAAAATATATGTTCTGTAACAACAAAGAATAGCTTCCAGAATAGACATTCCATAATAATAAAAAATAACTTTCATAATAGGTATTTCACAATAGCAAAAAATTAATTTTCCTTCCAGAATAGACGTTCCATAATAATAAAAAATAGCTTTTAGAATAAGTGTTTCATAAAGTAAAAAATAGCTTTTGAAATAAGTGTTCCACAATAGTAAAAAATAGCTTTCAAAATAGGTATTTCATAACAATAAAAAATGATTTTGCCTTTCAGAATAGGTGTACCATAACAATAAAAAAAAAAAATAGCTTTTGAAATAGATGTTCTATGACAGAAAAAGGGTAGTTTGGTATTTTCAAATAGAAATGAGGGGGGTACATGATACATATATTGATGGTGTATAGGTTACTTGTCAAAGGAATTTTTTTTTGCCGCCCAACACGTGCTCCTGTTGTTTGCATGGCCCAGAGAAAGGCTTCAAGAAGCAGCAGTAAGAAAAAGGTAGCTACAAGCTAGCACCCCCCATTTCTATAAAGTCCAATTTTTATGTGTGAATGAATCAATTGGCCATTCATTATTGCATTCGATACTTGCTACCTATTGCTGCGTTTTTTATTTACCATTGTTTTTCCCTTTCTTCAACACCATGCCAAAAAGAACTTCTTACTAGTGAATTTGTCATGGCCTATGTGTGTGTTTGGATGAGCATTTGTAATTGATTTCATGTGATCGATTTTAATTTTGGTTAAAATAGATTTTGAAATGAAGTGGTATGTTTGAATGTTGTTATTCAAAAGAGCAAGTTTGCTAAAACCCTTATGATGAAATTTTCAACTAATAGCAAAAGTTACTTTTTTTTTTATTCGTGGAATCGAACATAAGTAAAGACATTTAGAACAATTCACATATACTATTCAACTAAGTAGCACTAACACGACACGTGATACGTGACATAACACGACATGTCAATCTTAAAAAAAATATGGATTTCGATACGTTGGGACACATTTTAATATTAAATAATATTTTTAATTTATATAGTGTATATTTCATTTAATATTCAATAATTTAACAAAAAAATAAACTAAACTAATAATACCCATCAATGTAAAAAAAAAAAAATTCAAAGAGGAAGCATGCATTGCAAGTAAACATATATAAAGTGTTGCATGAAACATTTGAGATATAGGACAAAATCAAAATATTATGATAAATCTTATACATTAAAAAAGAAGAAAGAAGGTAAAGAACAACAAAGTTTCACAAAGAATAGCATTGAACATTGTCACATCAAGTCTATTAACCAATTGCTTCATCACCTACAATCATGAGAAGAAGTCCTATTTCAATCAGGCTGCATTTTAATTTTTAATTTTTAAAGATAAGAACTAAATAGCCCATATTATCATTTAGAGAAAACAAAAAAAATAGAATATTCATAGACAAACATAAAATATGAAAATTACCTTCATGGAACATTTTTATCAATAACATTTGACTCTATATGTGGCTCATCAAGTGAAAGGGTAGCAACTTCAAGAATTCCAACATCTTCAAATGTATCAAATATATCTCCAGCAATGTCCCACATTTTATTCTCCCCGTGTGTATATTGTGGACTCTTTCTTGATAAGAGCTGAAGGTTGCTAGTATATAAATCAAGTCTTCAGCATGTTTTGGAGTCATCTTATTTCTCCTTACAAAATGCACAAAAAGAATAAGTACTCCAATTACGTTTAACACATGATGAAGAAGAAGGTTGTGCAATAAGTTGTAATGTTATCTTTTGAAGCATAGGTGCACAAGCACCATGAAACACCCACCAAGCTTTGGGCTTCATAGAATATCGATTTAGGGTTTAGTTTTTATTAAATGTTATTTTTTAAAATTATAATTTTATTGATATATTTTAATTTTTAAAAAAATATAATGTTTTAAAAAATGTTATGTTTTTATGAAAATGTCATTTGACTATGTCGGACATAGTCAAATTCGTGTGTCGAAAATGGTCAACGTGTCGGAGCGTGTCGGACACGACACTTCCTATTTTTTAACGTGTCCATGCTTCCTTGCTACTCAATCAATTGAGTTAATCCCTTGAGTTAATCCCTTGGTAAATGTCACTTTTAGTCAAACTAAGATTTGAAGGCAAAATCAATTTAATTTAATAACCAAATATCTGTTAGCATGTTTGGTTCCACATCTTGGATGAGATTTTCCACATCTCAAATGTATTAAGACGCTAATAGTTATAGTGTCTGGATACTTGTTGATAACATGCGTATATAAGAAAAGTTGCATCAGACTGACAAAAGGATGCAGAAGCTACTCACAGATGCTTGTAAAATCTAAAAAAATGGGAAGCCGAACATGTGGATAGCTTCCACATCTCAAATGTGATTTCTTCTTTCCCAACGGGTTTCTAAACACTTGTATCCATACTAAAATCAAGTTTGACAGAAGACAAAATCAATTCTAATATTTCCCACCATAAAGACAAGCAGACACTAGGGGTCTTATGTATTTCTTTTTCTTCACAAACTTGTTGCTTGTTGATCTGGATAACAAAGTTAGATTGTTGTTGATGTCATAGAATAAGATCATCATCAGGCTTGTCTCATCGGCTGGGACTGGATTCTTTTATGCCATGAGGGAAAAAACAGGAAGATGGACAAGCTTGAGCTGAAGAAATATGATCCAAAGGTAAAGCGCCATGTTATCTTCAGAGAATCCAAATAAATTAAGCCTTCTTTGATGAATCAGGTTTAGACTATCTGCTGCTCAAGTTGTAATATCATGGCTGATTCATTGATTTTATTTCTGAACAAGAATATATAAATATTGATAGTCAATTTAATCTTTTGTTATGTTATTCATTTCATTTGAGCTTCTTTCTGCCTCTTTGTTGCCATAATTGTGTGTGTATTTAGTGTCTTTGTTTGGAGTGTCTATATTGTTTCGACTTTTGAGTGTCTGTATTAGAGTTTGTGCTTTATATTTTATAACTATCCAAATTTAAAAAGTTTAAAATTAAACCGATTATATGTGGTTCCGACTTCCAACAAAACTCAAGCTGCTAAGCTGAACTACATAGTTGAAGGAAATATTGTCAATCTGTTTTCCAATTGGACCAACATTGCAAGACCCCAAAGAATAGTTGGCTCCCCTTAGATTATTCCTTGTTTTCATGCTCTCTCCCTTCAACTGAATGTTCATGGAATTTACAAGTTTCTCCATCCTGAGCTCTCTGACATCATTCACTTTTTCAAAGTGATCATGAATCATGATGAAAGCCTGTATGGTCCCTCTTCATTCCTTTCAATTTCTTCTCATGTTTGTCATACTCCATGTCTCCATCCTTATAATCCCATTTCATGTATAGCTTCAATACCAAGTTGTAAACATCTGCATCCATTTCTCTCCCTCCTCTCCAAAACCTGAAAACTTGCTGTGGCTCCATCAAGGATTTTAGCTAGTAACAATGAGTAACAGCATCGAGCAAGCAACTCGTCCATG
This sequence comes from Glycine tomentella, assembly GCA_007407185.1. NCBI lineage: Eukaryota > Viridiplantae > Streptophyta > Magnoliopsida > Fabales > Fabaceae > Glycine > Glycine tomentella. The sequence goes on along the minus strand of PYAF01005245.1, from coordinate 970,687 downwards.
AAATCCACTAATTCATACACCTCCATTTTTCTTATCATGCACATGTACATAATAAGCAGATTGTAAGTAGCCACATTGGGTTGACAACCTCGCACATTCATGTCATGGAAAATCATAAAAGCCTCGAGAATGTCACAACATTCATTTATATCCCACATGCCAGATCAACATGTGAGCATTGCCGAATTTTCCCATTCTTGGTGTGTGTTTGGTCTCACGTCGATAACAATGTATTTGGTTTCATATCTAAGATGTGATTTTCCATATTTACCAAGAAGCTAATAGTTGTGAAATTGAAAAATAAATTTATGCTGTGAGAGCTTATCGAGAAAACAATTTCTATAAAAAACTTTCTTCAACTTCTTTTGTGTTTCTTCTCTTTTTCTTTTTCTCACTTTGCCAAACATTACAATGATCTATTTATAATATCCTTCAATAATTTAAAAGGCTTAAATCCTATTAATAATCATAATCTACTATCAAAACTCATTATAGTCATTCATAAACTATAATCAGAACTCATTATAGTCATTCATAGTCAAAAACTATCATCATTGTTGACTCTTGATCTTTCATTCTCCTAAAAATTACTAATTAAACCCATTAATCTTTTAAATTTACTCAACAATAGTTATAACTTTCACCTCTCAATGTACGATTTCTTACTTTTTAACGAATTTCCAACTACTCTACAAAATTCACATCAAATACAATAAATAACCAGAAGTTACTCTCACTAGCTTCTCATTTGATGTGGATCCTTTGTGAATTGACGTTGAACCAAATAAGCTATTGGCCCTTGCCTTAATGAACGTGGCATATGTATTTCCACAACCTCTTCCTTGAGAACATTAAATGAAAAGGACTGAGAAGAGTGTTTTCTTCAAATGTATCTTAGACATGTAATATCAATGGGGGGTTTTGTTTCAAAACCAATCCAAATTAACAACTCTGGTCACCTCTTCCATGTTTGAGGTTGCATCTCCCAACTAGTGCATTGGAGCTGGCATACATCACCTCACATTCAAAGTAAACATGCCCCAACAATTAGTCGCTGCTCCTACTGTCAGTGGTGTGATATTTGCCTCTCTCCTTGTTAATGGTGATATAAAAATTTTGTGGAAATTGGCATATTTGTGGTTGTAATTTTAAGATTACGATATTGGCATAACTTTTTTGGGTCAGAAATATTAATTGTTTTATAGATATTGTTTCGGATTTAATCGCATTAAGTGGGTAATTTAGTTCTATGATAATACTCTTTTACTTTTATTTTACAAAGTTTTGTAGTAAATAAGTGGACTAATCTAAAATGATTTGATTTTCTAAATGGAATCAACTCAATGTAAATCTGATTGTTTGAGTGGATTAACTTTTTATTACCGATTCAAATCAGACTAAAATTACTCTTAGTCGAGTCTATGCATGTTCTTTTAGAAAAAAAATAGTATTGTACTTCACCCCCTACATGTATAGGCTTAAATAGACCAAGCAACTACATTTCATAGGCATAACTGGCATGTGTTTGGACCAGTGCTTTTAATGCGTGTATATCCTAATATTTCCATGTCCGACCAGAGTAAAGATTCCAAATTAATTATTAATGATATCAAGAATCAAGTAAGAGAGATCTTAAAAAAAAAAAAAAAGAATTAACTGAGAGAAAGAAATACCCTAGCAAATTTAGTTTACAATAAGTTAAAGCATATTTAAGAGAGTAGATTCACTCATTTGTTAAACTAATAATAGCATAGATATTTACTTAAGTAACATTGGTTTTTAAAATTAGAAATATAGAAAGAGTTTGAAAGTGCAGGGTATATGCTTCATCTTTAGTATCTTTCTTTACACATATTTAGGTATAAGTAAGATTCTAGAGGGGTAAGCGTTTGAAAATTCATACATTGTTGTTTTAAGTTTGAAGGGGTTGTAAGGCTAATGTGTTGACAGTGGAAGAATTAAGCCATTGTAAACTTCAACATTTGTGTTATGGCGCTGCTTGTGAAATATATTATATATATATATATATATATATAGAGAGAGAGAGAGAGAGAGAGACAGAGAGAGAGAGAGAGAGAGTAATTTACTCATTCAAATAATATCAACCTTAGTTTGTACAACTAGCATTTAAAATATGGAAGGTTTGTTAATGCGTTGGGATAAGAAGTCAAGGATCCGAAATAATCTCATTTTAAGCAATTGGGAGTAAAACTTTGTAACTTAAACTTGTAGAGTAATTCTCTAAGTAGGCATTCATTAACAGTATCATCAGCATGCCCTTGGCATCATGTTTGGTAGTGTTGGAGATGCTTCCCTAATCTCTTTTTTTCTCCAAAAATATATTGAAAGTGTAATTTCCTACTTACTAAACGAGTTATCTTCTAGCTAGTCTTAATTAAGTGGTTACATATATGTTGTAGACAAATGTAACCGTTTATCAGTTAGTAGTGCTTATTGGATTAATAAATGGTAAAATCGTGTGAATGTATGTTAACGAGGGACACACAATTTATGACAATTTATGAGAAAGTGATTCGTGCATTTAGTATGACTAACTAAAAATCAAGTTACAATAAATCCATGACAATAATCTAATTCCTAATTGTTTCAAAATATAGAACTTATGTTATAGATACGCCCATAAGATCATTCTCCCTATACCGGAAACGCTCTCTAAATGCATTATATAAGCCAATCTGAATATCAGTATCGTCTTAAATTTGGAGGTTCTTTGTCACATCCACCGTTAAAATTGGATTTAGAAACAAAACAAACATAATTATTATGCTTTTAAAATTAATATATATGGATATATCATCACGTCTCTTACCATTAATAATATTTGGATTTGGATAACTCATAGCTCTTGCTGCTAAATTCAGCAGCATATCAATTTCAATGATTTATATTTGATTACGTAGATTGCAATTTAATTTGTGTCAAACTTCCAAATTAATCAGTTACTAGAAGTTTAGAACTACACAACCGGGATTAGACCCAGAGGACTGAGACTGAGAACAACTCTCTATTTAAGGAAGAATCCGAAGAAATTAGAATTTCTATACTTTTATTTTTGCTAGAAAAAGGGTATATATCTCCGTATTCTCATCGAAATAGGTTTTATTTCTCTCCATTTTTATATAAAATTATTAATAACTATCAATTTTCATTTAAATGCAAGGAAAAGATATGAAAAATATCCCATAGATTATGTGTGAATTCATGAAGAAATAAAATCCAGCATATAAATTAAAAAATAAATGTAACTATACCAAAGTATGAGCAGTTTTTTTTTTCTCAAGAGTTTATTATCTCTTTTTTCAATAAACTTTTTCAAAATTCTACTTTGAATCCTTACTCTAAATTTTGATGAAAGGTAAAAGTTTATTAGCTTTTTCTCTATTATCACTTTTAGTTTTTATTGTGTAATAATGATGTACTAGACTTATTACATCATTAAGAAATCTGGTAGAACAGCCACACATAATTTTTTTTATAAATTGTATTTCTAACTTCTCCTTTGTTTAGTACAAGTGATGATATTATACTACTTGCATTGATGAGAGATTAAAGATACAATTTATTCAAAGAAAATACACATAATTATATCTTGTTATACAATTTATTCAAAGAAAATACACATAATTATATTTTGTTGGACTTCTTGATGATGTCTCAAGTCATTAGACTATTAATATTATTGTTATGTCATCAAAATATTGCTACTTGATGGCCTAACTAAAGTAATGAAGAAAAAAACGTTCAAGAACTTTGATAGGTGAAAATCAATGTTTTTTCGTTGGATGTCCCATTGGCCCAAAGGGTTGACAGGTCTACAATATGAGGACTCGTGAGTTTTGGTTGTTGCTTCTTACATTATATCATTTTCTTCATACACTATATTATAATAGTGTAATACCAAAAATACCCCTAGTATTATTTTAATTAGGTTTAGTTTTTTGAAACAGTTTTTGTCTTTTCCGTTCGTTCCTCAGCAGCAGCTGCGCGTGGAGTGTTTCTTTGGTTTCTTCTTCTGGCGCTGACGGTGGTGGCATCGATCCTGTGCGTGGGGGTCATTGGATTTGCAGGTTGTTGTTGGTGGTGTTTGCGCCGTTGGTGGTGGTTTTTGCATCGCGGTGAGTGTCCTTTGCTGTCATGGGGGTCATTACGGATTGGTTAATCCGTAGGGGTGATACGGATTAGCCAATCCGTAAGAATGGTTTGGGAATCATACGGATTACACAATTCCTAATCATCATTTGGATTGCACAATCCGTATGAAGCTTACGATTGTGTAATCCATATGCTTCATACGGATTGCATAATCCGTATGAAATTTATAGATTGTGTAATCCATATGTGTCATTTTCATCGCAATCCGTATGAAATTTACGGATTGTGTAATCCATATGTGTCATTTTCATCAAAACGTTGTTACGGATTGTGTAATCCGTATCATCTATACGGATTACACAATCCGTATACAGTAAAAAAAAAATATACCTCAAAGCCACCACCACCAGCCGCCACCAACAAGCCCCACCAGCAACGCTCCGACGAAGCTTAACAATGAACGCACCCACAAATGCACAGCCTCTACCAACAATGAACGACTCTAACCTCCACAATGGATTTTACCCCACTCTTTCACAGCAAAATGAAAACACACACCATGTCATGAAACTTAAAGTTGCAATAGGGGTATTTTGGTCATTAAAATAAAATATATATAATGTATTAAGAAAATGATATAGTGTAGGAAGCAACAGCCGTGATTTTTAAGTGTCTAAGTACGTAATATTTTATGAGCATATATTGGCTTATGTTCAAGAAAAGGATGGTGCAAACCTTTTTCTTGACAATTTGCAGAATGACATTTTCCTTGATGGTTTGCGATGGCATTTGGATCCAATGATAACATGAATGCATTCTAATATGCATAATTTGGAAGAAGAAACACAACTAGCAGCAATTGAAGAGACCACACAACAACCTATTGTCACGGTAAATCCAACACTTGGACCTCGGACAAGACAAACACCCGCTTATCTAAAGGACTTCCTTTCTCATGCTGCATTTCAATACCACTCATGCACGTCATCTAATCCAGCATCTTCACGTGGTAAGACCCATTCCATTTTCATAATTTATCAGCTATGATAAATTTTCTCCTTCACATGCAACATTCCTTGCGGCTATCAACTCCCATGATGAGTCAAAAAATTATTCCCATGCAGTGCAACATCCAAAGTGACGTGAAGCTATGGCAAATTAAAGGAGATTAAATCTTTGGAAGAAAATAATACGTGGAACTTAGAGCCTCTTCCAGAAGGCAAGAAACTAGTGGGTTGCAAATAGGTTTATAAATCAAATATAAGTTAAATGGAGAGAGTATTGATAAATACAAGGATGTTGCTAAGGGGTATACACAAATATAAGGAGAATATTTTACAAAGACATATGCTCCAGTTGAAAAAATGACAATTGTTCGTTGTCTATTAACAGTAGCAGCAGGCAAACAATGGAAGTTTGTATCAAATGGATGTTGGCAACGCATTTTGTCATGGGGAGTTGAATGAAGAGGTATAAATGGTTGTTCCTCTGGGATACATTATCTCTAACACAAAGCATGTCGCTTACACAAGTCTTTGTATAATTGTATGACCTCTGACAAGCATCTAGAAATTGGTATGCCAAGCTCTCAAAGGAATTGGTACAATATGGATTCAAGCAAATCAATGCTAACTATAGCTTGTTCACTTTTTAAATCTGGTTCCATTTTCTTGACCATCTTGGTGTATGTAGATGATTCAATAATAGCCAGCAATAACGTGATCATGCATTGGTTTCTATATTTATTTATTTATTTATTTACATTTTATGATTTTATATTTCTATTCATAAAAATATTTTAATTTTTTTAATAAAAGATTAATCCTCATAACTCAAATTATAATTATACAGGTTCATAGAAATCACAAATTTAATATATAAAATTATATCTAAAAAACTTAAACAAATCATCATCATCAATAAATTATACCCAGATTAAACCATTAAACTTCAGAAGTTTACCAAACTCGTAAATTAACTTTAGTGTTAGACTATAATTTTAATTTTACAAAACTATTAAATTTAAAAATTAAAGAAATGTTTTTTTTTTTAAAAAAAAAAAAAGAAACTTCTATAGACTGTAATTTCAAGTTTTCAACCCACATTGAGAGTATTCACATTCAAAATGTCAGGTCCACTAAATTGAATCCTCTATTACTTATGCCCAGAGTTATGGCTCTTTCGTGAGTTTCTAGTCACTTTCCATAAAACTATTAATTAATAAAAAATTATAGGACATTGTGGAATAAATTTATAACAATAATAATGAATTGTGTTATATATATATATATATATATATATAATCAAATTACTTTAATTGGTTATTATTATAATTAACATTTGTCAATAAAAAATTATCATTTTATTTAAAACAGATAGATAATACTATATACAATTTAATTTTATTAATTGATATGTTTTTATAAAGTTACATAATAATAAATATTACTAACAATATATTAAAATTAAATGTTTAATTAAACATATTTTCATTTATGTTATTGTGTTATTTCAAAATCAAATAAATATGTTAAAATAAAGTGTTTTTAAAATTTGAACTTATTAGTTCAAAAACCATCATATAAATTGAAATTCCAAACCCGTCTGAAATATAATGAATATTAATACTATTAAGTTATAAGTTGTAACAAGTAATAACACATTTTCACAGTAATTTCCTAAAAGATAATAAAATAACAGTACATCTTAAAATTTATTTTCAACAAAAGTTCTACTATCTTTTTCTCGTTTGAAATAACCTTGTATTTCTACAATTCCACCATGAAAAATGGAATTTAAATAACGAACTCATGTATTTTTCCATTGCCACTCATGAAAAAACGAAAGGAAAATGAAAAGAGTTTATATAACAATATAATTATAGTACCCCCTCCGTTTTATTATAAATATTGTGTAAGAGAGAGAAAAATTATTTTTAGATAATTGTTATTTTAATTTTTAATATAATATTAATTATCTTTTTTATTTATATTTTTATAATATTAATAATAAAAATAATGAATTTTATCATAAATTAATAATGATATGAGATTAATTTTATAAAAAAATAATATATTTATTATTTTTCTTGTTTTATCTAAAAGAATTGAGAACAACAGTGATTTTGAAACTATGGAATAATATTAATTATATAATTATATGGAAGGAAAAAGAAGGGCGGCAGTAGATGAAGATATTTTTGGATGGTGCCGTATGCCTAAGCGTGTCTCCCGCCAGGGATCCAAGGCACCACGTGTCACCCTTTCAGCCTCCGTCTTTCTCAGCCGTCCGATCTGATTTGACAGATTCAAACACGTTCGTTGCTCATTCCTGTGATCCTGATCCATCTCACGCGGCGAGGAGGCGGAGCATGCCGACAAATGTCTCCCTAACAATCGTCACACTCTCAACCTCAACCACTAACGCTGTAACGCCGTTACTTCACTTCACCGTTCCGTTTAAGCGAGACACGGACAGGGAAACGTCGTTAGTGGGGGGGAAGAAAAACGCCGCCTCTTCGGTAGTTGTTTGTGTCAGGTCCACGTGTCGAGGCGCGGGGACAGCAACGTGGCCCCCTTCGCAATTATTAATGTTGATGGTGGGCCCCGCCACCACGCTTTCTAATCGCGGCTGGGGCGGTGCGGCGCGGCGCTTTATAGAAGAGGGGGTGCAGCATGAACACAGTGCAGTCAACGTACCTCGTTGACCGTGCCAAAAAGTTTTCAAAAGATTTTTTTAATTTTTATTCGTTCCAGCACCACCCACGTGTAAGGAGCGTTCGAACACGCGCTTCTTCTGATAGTACTAGAGTGTGTGGACCACTTTTTTCCTACACGTGTAACCGCTTTTTTATTTTTTTTTATGTTTTTTCCCTCTCGGGTTAGCTCTCGCTGTCATATTTTAATGGAGGACCTCTTATCTCTGCTACCTTTTCTCCTTACGTACATACCATAAGATGATTTTGTTTATTGAAAATTGAAGAGAATCGGAAATTTCTGTTAATTCATTTCCTTCTACAAATATATCAGCTAAGTACATGTCTATTATTTTTACTTATTTAGGATTTTCGTTTGTATTAATAATAATTGATTGATGGAAAACAGTTCTGAATTTAAAGTATTTTAACAGACAAAATGTTTATTGAGATAAAATAAGTATAATTAAGTGTTATTTTTACAACTTACATAAATACTACAAGTAGGAAAAACAATCTTTGTTTTTTTTTTTTTTTTTTTTACATAAACAAGCATACTTCATTTCATTCATAATAGGCAAATGAATACAATATGAAATCATATCAAATACATGGGAGCTAACATAAAAATTTGATATTTTATTTAGATTATGAGCAATATAATTTATTTGTCTTCTAATAAAAGCTATCCACATAGTTTTGAACATGATTAGGACTTCTCAAAAAATGAAACCAAGTTCAATATGAAAGATCATATTTTGCATAAAACCATCAACAACAGAGACTTGCAGTCCAGTTCGATAATAACATCTGTCAAACCAATCCGGAGCTAGAAGCCATTTGGAAGCCAAAGCAATCTTTGTTTAATTAGAGTAATAACAATTTTGTTGTATTATTGCATAAAAGAGGGGTTGGGGAGAGACCTTGTCCGTTTTGCCACTTAACGATCAACTATATATCCACAAGGATTATATTTTGCTGTTAAACTTGATTAAATCTAGAAAATACATTTGAAATTTATTATTATTAATTTATTAAATTATTAATTGTTCACTAGAGAATATTAAATAAATAATGCAAAATGCAGAATATGAAAGGGCACATCCAACTTAAGTTTTAATTTTAGTCCTTATAAAAATATTTCTTTGATTTCCATCCTTAGAGTTTATAAAATCATTGTTTTAGTATCTTTTGTCTTGTAATATTTATTGATTAATTGTTTATGTGCACTTTTGTTTTTTATGAAGGAATTTGTGAAAAAAATATATTATTCCAAAAAAAGGCTATGGAAGAGTAGAAATTTTTAAAAAAATTAATTAGAATAAAAACTAAAATATACTTATTTTACAAATAAAGATAATAATTTGAATTTTACAGAGAGAGAAAAAACAAAAGTCAAAATTTGCTCATTTTATACTAGTAAACTAAAAGAATAATTAAGGTAAGTAATGCAAAAAGAAAACAATGTGCAATCCAGGATTAAAAAAAAAAAGGCTGGGAAAAAAAAAAGAGTGTAGTGAGGTGGCAGGAGAGGAGTGGTGAAAAGCAAGGTTCGTGTAAGGGAAGCCACGTTGAGTGGGGAGCACGCGCGTGAGGAGCGTAACAATAAAGACGCACGCACACGGTGTGGTTACTCTCTCTCTCCATCTAGGGCTATAAAACCCACTCCAACACCCTTTGTTCCCCCTCAGACATTGTCTCAATCCCACACGCTTCATACTCCTCTCTTTAACCACTTTTCTGCTCCCCCTTCAGAAAGAATTTTAATCATCAAAATCAGTAACTTGCACCAACAATGGCTCCAAGAGACAGCCGAGCCACCGCGCTCGCCGGGCCAGGCGCAGGCCCATCACTGGCCCACAAAGAGATCCGCTACCGAGGCGTCCGGAAACGCCCCTGGGGCCGCTACGCCGCTGAGATCCGCGACCCCGGCAAGAAAACGCGCGTCTGGCTCGGCACCTTTGACACCGCCGAGGAAGCAGCGCGCGCCTACGACACCGCCGCGCGTGAGTTTCGCGGTGCCAAGGCCAAGACCAATTTTCCGACACCCTCGGAAATCATCCTTAACAACAACAACAACAACATTCGTAGTCCCAGTCAGAGCAGCACCCTCGACTCTTCCTCTCCCCCGCCGCCGCCGCCACCGCCGCTTGACCTTACCCTGTCCCCTCTCTCCGCGGCCGCCGCGGTCTTCCCGGTGGCTCGTCCGGTTCTATTCTTCGACGCGTTCGCGCGTGCGGACGCCATGATCGCCGTCTCCCGCCGCGAGACGTGCGGCTTCGAACGCCCCGCCGCTGATTTCCACCATAACGACTCCGATTCCGATTACAACCGCCGCGTGCTCCTTGATCTCGACCTGAACGTGCCTCCTCTCCCGGAGGTTGCCTGATTCATGCAGAGAGATCTGGTTTTTCGCAATTTTTTCCGTACTACTTTTTTAAGCATCTGGGAACACTACTATGCATTTTTTGCAACGAAATTGCCCTCAGAGAAATTATAGTGTTACGGAGAGGGAGCTGCTAGGAATTTTTTTGATGATGAAGATATAACCGGCACGTTATGTAAATACACGTTATAACCGAAAAGCAAACGCGCTTTTGCTTGCTTTTTTTTTTTTTTTTTTTTGCAACTGAGAACTTAACAGAGAGTATCTCATGGTTGTTTCTGTAATTTCTCTAAATATATAAATATTTCTATTTCCATCATTTTATTATTAATATTTATGTTTCTGATTTTTCCCTATCTTTTTAGCTTCTACTATTTGTTTGTGTTAGGTTTTGTGCAGAAGAAACAACGGACCTTATCCATTGTTCGTTTTCCGATTAGTCTATCGGGCAAAATTAGATATATAATTTATTTAAGGTAAATGTCAACAGCTAATTCTTAGAACATTGATTAAAGAAATAAAAGAATTTTTTTTTATTGAAATACCAATATTGGGTTGATTATCAACTTTTTTTATAACAAATATTTTTTAATTCTTTGACTAAGTTTTTTTAACGTTGCCCTGATTTAGTTTTTATTTTTTTTTCTACCTTGCGTTGTTGGATTTCGTTTGTTGAGATCTGACAGACATGTCGCCGGCATTGTTGCGCGTTTGATTGGGTGTTTGTCGATGCCTCTCTCCACATATTACTTGACCGGTTTGTTCTTTATCCCTAACTATACAGTCGGCTACGCAGGCGTGGCTATTAACCCTATACTAAAATTAAAATACTTTCACGTAAAAAATTATAAATAAAGAAACAACTAAAATATTGCTTCATGGTGTCACCGTGGGTCCCACTTGATTGCAAATTTTTTAACCGGAAGCAAAACTGAATTAGTGAGACTTAAAGTCAGGTTTAAGTTATTCTACGTGGCAATTGAATTGTGATTAAACAAACATAATATATTTTAAAGATGCGGTGGATTCTAAATTTCTAATCTGTGCAAGTTGTTGTAACTAGTGAATCCGATTCGATTTTTTAAGCATTATTTCAAAGATGGGAAAATAAAAAAGAGAAAAAGGGGCTTTTGCAGGTTCATGATGAGTAGCGTGGGTACTTGATCAGAGATCAGAGGGTGTCCTCGTGATTCGCGTCATGGCTTATCCAGTTATCCGGTTGCAGCGCGGATCTCAAGGGCATAATTTGAATCCTACGGCTACGAGTGCGTGTGGGTCCACTCCACCGAGTGGAAGGGACGCACTCATTCGTTTCTTGTTTTGGGTTCAGAATTCTTCTATTCATGTGCTGCTACGTGGAGGATATATATTTGTTTATTGGTAATGTGGGATTGCAGTGCAAGCGACACCGACGGCGAAAACGCTGCGAATCAGAAGGGGGGGGTGGGGCCCACATGGGGATTCCAATTTCCATGTTGACTATGTGGCTGTCGGAGTTCATGTTGTCTTCACGTGATGTTTCTGCGCCCCCATCTTTTCTGTGTCTCTACCTTTTCCCACTCTTTCTTTCTTCTTCGCCTTTTCCAACTCTGTGTTCTGATGCCTTATTTTTTTTTTTTTTTACTAACAACTTTTTAAAATTATAAAAGAAAAAAACCTTACTGAACCAAATCAACCAATACTTACTAATACTAAAAACTACTAATAATGAAAGAATAACATCATGCCAACTATACTAACTTTTTAAAATTGTCCTAGTGCATTTTTTTTAAATAACTCTCTTCCCTTTTTTTTTATAAATAAGAATACTCCTCCGTTCTACTTTATAAGACATTAAAAATGCTATATTTTAAATTAGTTATCATTTTATAGAATAAATAAAACATTAAATATAATTTTCTATGGAATACATTTTTTTTTACCATCAAATATTAGTGTGTTAATTTTTTTCGAAATAAGATTCAAACTTACAACTTTTTTCTCTTCTTTCTCCCTTCTGTCATAAATTTCCTATTTTCAACCATTGGACAAATTATAAATCTCCCTTCACCCTTATATTTCGTTGGGCTTTGATATCAATAACAAAAAAAAGACACGTCAAATTTTTTAAGAAATTTTATTTTTATTTATTTTTCATTTACAAAGTTTAAAACTATATTGGTTACTCTTTTATGAATTAATCCCTACTTCTCTCCTAATATTTAATTAATTTATACATGTATTATGGAGTGAAAAGAAGAAAAAAAAGGTAAGATAAGAAATCCAATAACTATTTTATTAAAATCAACAAAATTTCTTCAATTTTTACAAATTTATGCATATTTTTTAATCAACTAATTAAGTTAAATTATTTGTTTAATAAGTATTTATTTAATTTTTTTATTAACAAATATCAGTTTTTGTTAAAAGAAAAAATTGAACAAGTAATCTTTTCTCTTTTTTATTTTTTTCTTAACCATTCAATCTACTTTATGTTTCTTAATCATTCAATCCAACTTATATCTATTATTTATATATTTTTTTCTTAAAATAATTTAAAATATGATTCAAGTGATTTTTTTTTACAAATTTGAAAATTGCAAATAGAAAACGAGATGCGCTATAAATAGCAACAAATATATAGTATCCATAACATTTTTAAAAAAATAATTAGAGAAATCTGATAGCTATATGCATTTATAAGACCAAAAAAATATGCTACCAATATTATTTAAAATTATTTTATAATATTATTAACCAAAAACAATGGACACATGTCTCATTGAGAATTTAGTGGGAAATACACAAATACAGCTTTTTAATACAATTTTTTTTGGATTTACTCTCTGGAATGTGGAGTTCAATCTCGATATTTGATGTTGTGATACATACATGCAACGATAATATAAATTATTAAAATTCAAACTTTTTTTACTAAATTACAATTTTGTATCTCTTTTAATTCTTATCTATGATTTTGATTTTTATTTTTCGAAAAATCCTGATTTTTTGTCCAAACCTCATTTTGGTATATGTTCTTTATTTTAATTTATTTAAACTCTAGATTTAGCATACTCAACTAATACCATAAAAAAATAATTACTTAAAATAATGAAAAATTAAAAATTAGATCAAAATTACAAAGACCAAAATCATAAAAAATAAATAAAAGATCAAAATTATACATAAAAAATTAATAAAAACAAAATTACAATTTAGTCCTCTGTTCTTTAAAGAGCCTTCTTCAATAAAGAAGCCAATACTTTATGTAATTATTTACTAATTCCTAATGCATCACGTGTTGACGTTGTAACAGGAATAATAGACAATTCAATTCATAGATATTTTTTCACATACTTTGTTAATACATACTCTTTAATAGGATAAAATTAATGTAGTTCTCATTCATGATGTGTAAAGGTGAGAGACAAGACAAAAGTAAGGAAAAATATGAATAATGATGTTTTTCTTATTAGATTGAAATAGAAACAAAGGATAAACTAAGAACGTTGATATTTGGTACAAATTATTTACATTTTACACTTAAAAATGAGACGAAAGCTTAATGGGGAATGTTTATCCTTTATTATATATTATTATTATTATTATTATTATTATTATTATTATTATGATCATCATCATTATCATCAAATATTGATTTAAAAAAATTGAATATTAAATATAATTTGACTAAAATCATCATTCGCGTAAAAATGACGAAAATTGTCTTTTACTAAACAACATTTCTCTTAGACTAAATACAGGATAAAGGAGGTGGGGATCTTATTCTTATTTAATGACAATCAATTGCCTAAAATAATATACAGTATAAAAATAAAAAATAATACTACCTCGGTTACTTTTTAATTGTCGGGTTTTTGAAAAAAAATTGTCTCTACTTATTTGTCGTTTATAATGTTAAATGTCATATAAATTACATTTTTATTAATTATATCCTTACTTTTTTTCTAATATTTAATTAATCTATTCATGTATTTATTGTGAAGTTAAAATAAAAAAACTCAACAACTATTTTATTAAAATAAAAACTTGATTAAATTTCTTGATTTCTAAAAAAAACAACTATAAAAGACAGAAAAAAAGGAAAAAAATATTTTAAATATGAATTTAAAATAATTATTACAATTACTTTTTGTTACAAGAGGGAATCATATATGAGAATATATGATTGAATTGAATGACATCCAAGTGAATTTTAATTATTGAAAAGAATGTGGGCATGGAATTGAATGACATAAAAGAAAAAATAAATATTGAAATTGTTTTTTGAGGCGAACCTTTTCAAATGGAGTCTCATAATATCATCCCAATATTCTTTGAAAAATTTGTTTGTGCGTAAATGATAAAATATGCTTCCATATATAAAAAAACGAAAGCATAAAAGCATTGGTGTCCATATGTTATTGGGTAACCACTTGGTTGTCAAGAAAAGTCAATTTAATGCAATTGTCAGAATTTAAAAAGGAGCATATGCTATTCAACTAATCAAGTATGAATGAACGGATATTGATTATCTATTGCATTTCTTATTTAATTAATTGCCACAAAATACAGGTACCATATTTTAAGCTTTTTTTTGTTAAAATTAAAATTTTAGTTGCAGAAACTTCCAGAAACTTGTACAATGAAAGTCAGCATTAAAAAATAGTAAAAGTTCAATTTTAATTAAATAAGCAGCACAAAAAAATACCAAAACAAATCTCACTGGATACATGTCTGATTTTTATTTTCAGAAACTGTTTTTAGTTTTTAAAATACAATTAAACAAGGTGTTCAGACAACTGGTAGACAGTGGTGTAAGCCTACAAGGCACAAAGAAAATTTTAATTAATTAGTGGTTTTTAAATAAAAATCTGATTGCTGAATAGTATAAAATTTTGTATAAAACAAGTTAATTTTAAAATAAAAAACTGATAAAAGAATGAAACATATCCTAATTTATTTTTCATAAATTAACAAGATAATGTCACGATTAGATCCTTTGACATTGTTGAACAGGTTTATAATTTGTATAGATTTATTGCTAACGTTATAGAGAGCTCAATTCTACGAATTAATATAATGCAACTCGTGTAGTGCCCTTAACGGCTCAACCTTTGAGATGTAATTACTTAATTAGACTATATAATTAAATCGTGTCGTGTCATTAACCCATTTCATCCATCAGTTTAACATACAGTGCGTACAAGGATCCAAAATTGTGCACAAACTTTTGCTCGAGTCTATAATTACACTCGTGGATGAGATAATTTGTTTAGATTTTTAAAAATTTATCATTATAGTTTTCTAAAATATAAGATGATATTTACAAATTAATTAATGAAAAACACATTTTAGTTTATAAAAAAATTCATTTCATTTTTTTCTTCTTATTTTCTTCTTCTAAAAATACTTTTAAAAAAGTTTACATCCAAATATACTCTTAACATTTAACCTAATCTCAATCTCTTAACATATAACCCAATCTTACAAGCCATCCATAATTGTGCACAAACTTTTGCCAGTCTATCATTTGACTTGAGAATGAGATAGTTTGTTTAGATTTATTTATTGAAATAAGTGTTTATTTTAATAAAATAAATATTTTTTATTTTTAAAATGTGTTTATTTAATCTATTTATGTTTTTAATTTTTTTAATATTTATTTTAAGAAGTAAATCTTATTTTTTTAAAAGTTACTTATATAAAAATATTTATTTTAAAACTGTTTTTTTATAATTTAAACAATTTAAGTCTTTTTTATATCTATTTTTTATTTTTTAGTCCATACATGAAGATTTTTTTATGCTCTAGTCATTATATCTTTATTTTTCAATGGATCAACGCTGCAAAAAATTTATAATTTATAAATATAGAAACCAAAATGAAAAATAACATAGTGTAGGATCAAATAATTAATTTTTTATTTTTGGATGATATCAATGACATGTCTGCAACAACAAATAATTTCCGCTGCATATAATTATTAAACATGTCATTTTACATCTATAGAGTGGTAGAGTTTTGATTTATGAAAATAAATGTAGAATCAGCTATATTTTCTCAAATCTGTCAAGGTAACAAAATCAAAATGTAAGCATGCAAAGAATAAAGTGGGATCAATAATAGTAAATTGATGAAGAAAAGGTGTAATTATTAAATGATGTATTAATTAAAAAGTACTTTGTGTAATATAATTCGTCCAATATATATTGATTAGTTTTAGTATTTGAACATGTAATAATTGATATTGTATTTTTTTACATCATCAACATATATTTCAAAATTAAAAAAGAATAATATTTGACTAAGTCATTTTATATGATGAAAAAAATTAAAGGAAAAAAATAGAAATTATATATTAACTTGAAAATTATACATTAAATTAATTTTTTGGTGTTAACCCTCCGATTAAGGAGGAAAATAAATCCTAATTAATTTGAAGTTTGATCGATAAGTAAGTAAAATTTGGTAAAAAAATATTTTCATCAAAGATCGAATTTGAGTATTATTTGAATAATTCAATCTTAATTTCAGGAGATCGACCCAAGGACAAAGCAACTAAAACTTACGTTTTAGGCCCATAAAAAAAATCTACTAATAGTATTTATAAAATAAAATATGCATCATACATTGATAAAAAAAAATAGGTCACATGTTACCAGAAAGGTCAAACATATTTAAAGTAAAATTTAGGTCTAGTTTATTATTAGATCAATCCTTTTTTCAATTTGAATGAGTTATACTCAATCACTTGGTTGCATTAAATTAATCTATCAATATAATTTTAATTTAACAAAAAATAAATTAATATAAAAATAGTAACCTACACTAATAATATTATATATTAATGATGTAATATCTTTTTTTTAACATATTAATGATGTTATATCTATAACTATATATTAAAGAGAATTTTTAGTTTTGGTACACATATTACTTGTCCCATTTTACTCCTATGACTACCTTTTTAAATCGCTTTTTTTTTTTTCTCTATAACTATTTTCCTCAATCACTTATATCCTGCAAACTATCCATTACTACTTAACTTCTATTATATTTTCTTCTTCTTTAAAATTATAGAGAGATACAAGCGCCTCTTTTTTCCTAGCATCGATGATATGAATCAACAATTCTTATGAAAAAACTTGTTTGTTTATATAACACCTTCATATCATACTATTAAAATGTATTCCTAATATTAATAGTTTAATTACAGTTGGAAAAAAATATTAATAATGGTAAAGTTAATCATTAATATAGGCCTTTATTTTTAGTATGATTGTTTAAAGTTTAATTCTATGCACCTTATATATGAAAAAAGACAAGAAAGGTTATATATTTTGAAAAAACAATATGTATATTATACAAATTAGTGTGAGATTATTTTAATTTAACCGATAATCTGAGTTTAAGTATAAAGTATAACGATGCATTCAATATTCAAATAGAAAGTTTTGCTACTTAGAGTGGTCCTACTAAAATTGAACAAGATTATCTATGATAAAAATACTTGTGATTTCTACTAAAAAAGTTTTTACACTATCAATTAATCAAAATTGTTATTAGTATAAATTTTTAATGTAATTGTTATAAAGTTAGTGAATACTTCATATGATGTTTTTTTGTTACTATGTTATAAATGTAAAGTATTTACCAACTTTAATAATTATTAATCTCTTTTAGAAAATATGTTTGACTACCATTTATTTCGTAAAGAAGAAATTGGAAAGATGGAGAGTGACAAAAATTAGTTGGTGTGTTTAATAGAGAAGATTTTGGATGGAATTTTTAAAAAAAAATTGATGAAACTCAATGTCTATTTTTTACTAATTTCCACTTATCTCTCTATCTATTTTTTCGTATATTCATTATTTTTCTTTAATCAAACATTTTTCATTCCAACTTTATTTCTTACTTGTTTTCACTCATCAATTATATTTACATCCACTCTATTATTTTTTCATTCCTAGTCATGTTTTTTCTATTTACAAAAATTGATTTTTTGGATCTTAAAATTTATAGTATAATTTTACTTAGATCAATGTGTTGTTAAATACATGATTTATGATTGAATAATAATAATAATAATATCATTATTAAATATATTATTTATTCTTTGAAGGCTTAAAACTTAATGTGTTGGTGTTGTTAAAATATTTTATACTATTAAATAGTATTTTTTTTCGTGTGAAATTTCAAAAGTTTGATTCTTGAAATCAATTGCATAAAGTACTCGTTTAATTTAACTATCTAGTGAAATATAACTATGGGCAACTCATCAGCTGAATTTAATTTATTGTATTCTTTTTGACATTTGAAAGCATAGCATGCCAATTTAATTAAAAATGAGTTAGCCATGAAGTGTCCTTTCAAACAAATATGCTGTATATATAGGACAGAATGTATGAAATAGTTCTAAGTTCACTATAGTTAAATATTTCTTTCTCCCCATAAAGATAAAATCTCATTGTTCCCCGAATAACCTATTGCCCACTGCCACTAGTCACCCTGCGCTTCTAATTTCTGTTGGGAATTCCCCACTTCTTAATCTGCCAATTAGCCTTCTAAACTATACAAAAAATAAAATAAAATAAAAACTTTGCAATATTATTATTTGAGGTCAATTAAAAATTTGAACCACATGGGTGACCTTTCAAAAATAAAATAAGAGAAAATGGATATTATCAGATAACTTTAGCATTATGGCATCCTATGCAGCCGGCATATTCACGCCGCCTCAAGCAAGAACCAGTAGTTTACCAGTTACAGAACAAATCCCAAATTCATGTGTTGATTCGAATCTAAACATGTTTAAATAAATTGCCAAATGCATTTAAAAAATATTTATACTACCAGATGGAGATTATAGACAGGAAAAAGACACACAAGTCTAAAGTGAGTAAACAGTTACAAGAATATTTATTAGAGTAGATTGATGTGATGCATTCAATAATCTAAATTAAAATAATTGAATCTATGTGGGTTGGATTGTTTAATTAATTCATTTTGCTTAAAATTTGAAGTAAATCAGTTACAGTTAGTTTAATTTTTTGGATTCATTTTTTTCACTTGAATTAACTTAATCAGGTTATCATTTTATTTTATTTTATTAGATTCTTAAATGTATATATTTTACTTTTTAGTATTTAAATTTTTATTATTATTTATATTGACTTTCAATTTTAGTATTGGGATTTTGTTTATCATTGTCATTTAATTTCTTTAAGTTGCTTTCAATAAAGAAATTAACAGAACATGTACAATAATAATTTAAAAAATTTATATATTATTTATTTTTTCAAAAGTTATATATTAATTAAAAAATTGAGGAATGAAGATGCACTTAATTATTATTTATTGAAAAACTTAAACTTTTTTAATTAAAGTTTTACATAAAAAATAATATAACATCCATTAAGATCGATGTAGCAGTAAAGGAATTGAATAGTTTGCATGAGGTCCTACAATTATAACTCATTATCTCTATTGTACATGAGATATAATATTTAGAATTTTTTTAAAAAATATAATAAAAATTTAAATTTTATTTTATTTTAAACTAAATCAAATCAAACCTAACTGTTTATTCTAACAAAAATAGTAGAATGAAGAGATACTTCGATACTATATGAAAAGATGCCAATGTTATATTGAAACTACCAATAAAGTTTCATGCAAAAGATTATTGCGCATGTTTAAACTACATATAAAATTATTTAGTCACAACTACTCCACTAACCCTTTGACAATAAGCGTAAGAGATATTCCTAAGAAATGTTGATTACCAAACGAAATTTAGTGGCTATATAAAGGAAGATCTGAACTCACATTAAAAATGGTCAAACACAGACTTTACTAAGATTTTTTTATTTTTTTTTTTTGGGGGGGGGGGGGGATGGAAGTGTAAATCATCACATGACAAAAAATTCTACAAGATATATAAATTTTAATTAAGGACGGGTTTGATTGGATTGTTAAAACAAATTTTATAATTTTGGCAATCCAATCAAATCCATGTTTTTAATATCAATTAAAATTTATTTTGACTATGTCAGCCGAACTCACCTTTTATTTTAATAAATTACATTTTACTACATGAAACATAAGTTTTGACAATCAAATTCTATAAAATGTATAATATTCAAGGAAACGGTAAAAAAAAATCTTTAAACACTAATCATATGCCAATTGATTTATGGTTTTCTTTTAGCATCTTCGCAATATCACACTTGAGATTCAAGGACTGTGTCCCTTCCATTCATATGCCAACCAATTTATGATTTTCTTTTAGCCTTTTTGCACTATTGTGCTTGAAGCTTAAGGCCTGGGTACTCTCTTGGTCATATGTTGAACAAGTTATGGATTTTTTTAGCCTCTTTATGCTATCCTGCTTGAGGATGAGGGGTTGTATACCCCTTCATATGCCAATTGAGTCATGACTTGATTATGAATATTAAGTTGTCGATCAAGTTCTTGTCTAAATGCCGTCTAACTTTATCAAATAGCAAGAGTCAAACATTTTGATTTTATCCTATAGTCATATCAACATTATTGATGTAATTGTCTATGATGCACATCGAAAATCTTGAGATAACAAATATGTTGATGTCAGATAATTGTCCCTAGAATATCACAACTCAATTGAATGTGATCAAATATATATAACCTAACATTTAACCTAAATCAGAAACAAATTACACTTTCTTAAATGCTTTTGAGTTAGATATCCTAAATCCTGAAATCCAGCTACAGGAACAAATTTCTTAGTCGGAATAGTCGAAGAAGGGCCAATCCTGCCCCACCAGTCCACCATAACTAAAGTAAATTTATAATTAATATAAAAATATATTTTGTTGTTAAAAACATTTTGTCTGTGTTTAAAATAAAAAAAACCTAAGAAGGGGCCCAGGTGTCACGTGGGAAACGGTCTGGTCGATGGAGGCGCGGCGGCCGCCGTAGGTGTGGGTCCCAAAGATTCTTGTATCTCTCACGCAGTCACAAACCATCTCACCTGACAACATTCAACGCAACTAGTCCTACTTTACAATCATACAAGTGTTAGAACTACAATTTCTATATCCCATTTTTTATTATCAATTAAAATATTTAAAATGATAAATAAGATCTAACCTTAATGTTTGGTAAAAGCAAAAAAAAAATATATATATATTAAATTTGAAATTTCAATTAAATCAAAAGAAAAATATTTATGTTTTCTCCTTTCTTCTCTGTCATACAAATAGATAGATTATAGTAATTTTCTCAAAAAAGTATTTAAAAAATTTCAAATCCTATTTTCTATTAATTGTATATATCTTAATAGCTTTAGATTTAACATATTCTTATATTAGTAATTGTGAACATTTTTATGATTGTGTTTAAAATATTTGTGGGTGGCATGGCATGGCACGGCACGTGGTGTCGGATAATCCATTTATTTAGATTATAAGAGGTTCTTAGGGTTTGGGCGGCTGTTTTATTATACTCATATGTCACCACTCACCACTGTGTGCTTTGCGAATTGCGATGCTCTAAACCCAACTTAAACCCATAAATTCTTTCTCCTCCCGGGACCACACATCCATCTTCAACTCCACCTTATTATTTATTCATATCTATTTTCTTACTTGGCATTTCTATATAAATAAAAATAATTAATTTTATAATAATTAATATTATTTAATTTTTTAATCTCAGGTAAAAAGAAAATTATTTTTAAAATGTTTTTTTATTGGAACCCTCTATGTCATAAATAAAAAAAAAGTCATTGAAATTAGAATTAAAATTTAAAAAATAATATTTTAGAAAAGATAACATTAAATAAAACAAAATTAATTAAATTTATTCATATTTAGGTCTAACATACAAGGTCATCTTTTTTTAATACTTGAGTCTAGAAGGAGTATTTATCTACTATCTTGTTTTCATATCTTTTGATGCTTACGTTTACTATACATAGATTAAGAAATATTTAATTGAACTAAAATTTATTATATTTGAATTAAAATGACCTTATTTAATATACTGATCTTTGATATTTGTACCAGTAGTAGTGAGGATTAAATAAGAATATATGCATTAATTAGACTTTTGAATTCTAAAACATCAAATATTTTGGAAAAAAAATTAAAAAGCTAAAATATTAAAAGATACAAGAATGATGTAGTATTGAATATTGATTAACAAATAAATGTTGCTAATCAACAAATGTTTGTCTGATAAGAAACAAATTATCTCAAAAATATGTGAATTTTCTATTTCTGTGATCAATGTAAAGATTTTATTGGTGAATAATTTGTAAGTACTATTATAAGTATGTTTTTAGTCTTAAAACTTGTCATGGTAACAGAGGGACAGATGCACTTGAGAGAATGTGGGGGCAGCTAGATTTTTATTTTTTTCTTTACATAACATATGTATTTGGTTATAATTTTTTTAATAATAAATAAAATTAAGCTATACTAATAATTTTGTCCTCATTAATTTATATATATGGGTATTGCTCCCATAATTAAAAAATTCTCAATCTGTTATTGCTGGTAAGCTTTTAATTGGGATCGATCTAACTTAGATTATCCAAAAATTTATATCATTTATAGTTGCAAATGTATAAAAATACTTAACATTTAAATATATGTAGGAATGACGTATACTCGGATTAATTGATATGCAATGGAAGGTAGTAAAATTGGAATTTTGAGATTGAGGTTGGGGTCAAGTTAGGGAGGGACCAAGATGGATGCTATTGCTAGCTATGCCATCACTTTCACACGTTTGTTCATTTTCTTTGGAAAGCTAGGATTAAATTTTCAAGTGTACCATGCCATACCAGTAGTAAGTAGTAACAACTCATGGGACAGAATTTAATTTATAGTGGGCATCATCATGTATGCCATAATTATTGTGATTAGTAGAAGACAGAAGCAACGTTGAACTCTCTTTTTCACGTGTTGTGTTGTGTAGTAGGGTTTAGTTTGAGGAAATAAGGGAGGAGAATAATAAGCACGCAATGCAAGAAAGCGTTAACGTTAATTGATGAATTTGTTCAGAAATACTGAGATGTTTTTGGAGTTTGTGGGCGCCGACTGTGCCATCTGACTACAAACTCTGCACAATAATTCATACTCTAAGAAAACTATACTTACGGAATGTTTCGTTGAATGAAATATTAATAAAATAATACGGAAGTGAGATCTACAGTCCAATTTGAACATGTTTTAATTTCAGTATTGTTAGAATTTCGTTTAGATATTTAATAGATTATTTTGATTTTATTTTTGATAAAATGTGTCTTTATGGATGAAAAATAGAAAGTATTTATAAATAGCACCTAATCTTAAGAAATATGAAATTGGAAAAATTAAATAATATTAATTAATTTTTTTAATTAGTTTGAAGTTAATTATTTTTATTTATATATCAGTTCAGATTATATTCCTTGAGGAACACGAGATGCCTTTATATTAAAAAAAAACTAAAAAAATTATACAAGAACAAGCGTGACTGCTGCATACAAGCATACTGCGATGTTGTATAGATAAAGGGAATAATAGTAGACGAACGTAAAAGAAGAAAAAGAATGTGGACTCTTTGGGCGCAGGCATAATTAATTTATTGTTTTTAAAGTTTTTATTTTTAATTAAAACATACTTAGGTGTTTCTTCTCTACCTTTTTTAATATATATTTAGAACAAAAAATGTATATTATATATTTAGAACAAAAAATAAACATGCACTTTTATCTTTGTTATCTTTGTTTTTTTATTTCTAATAATTCTTTTATGAAATTTATAATTTTCAAATTATCACAAAGTTATAATCCGTTGCCATCATCACCAGTTTTTTACACTTTTTTTCAAAACTAAATTTGTAAATTTTTTTATATTTTATTTTGGTAATGAAAACAAATTTAGTACCTATTATTTACGTCTTAGGTGAATCTCAAGAAAAACTAATCAGAAATTAGAACAAGATAAACTGCCAAATTGGAAAGTTTCAGTTAGTTCAAGGATATTTTTGGTAAAAAATAGTTTTTCAAGTTTTTGGGCCTAAAGAAATAAACTCCACTGGACTACACAACCAATAGCCCATTTCTTGGTATTAAACATTTGGCTTTGCTATTTCCACCCAATTTTAACCTTTTTTAACCCCATATCTTATTTGCTGTTTTTCTCCCAAAAATATCCCTGATGGAACTACATTTCTATTGTACAATATACACAATAGAAATGCATTTCTATTATGTATTATGCACAACAAAAACATTTTTTTTTTTTGTATATGAAAGACACATTCCCCAACATAATGGAAATATGTTTATGCTCAGAACAATACACATTGAACATGCAACTCTCTACTATATCGTAACTATAACACAATTACATTTTTACTTGAAGCCTTGAACATAACAAAGCACAAACTTGAGTGTGTATCCCTATGTCAGCCTTTGGGATTTATGGATTGGGAATAGCTACTGATCTACGATTTTGGTGAAACATAAAAAGACCCTTGGATTGTTAGTGTGATGATGGGTCTTTGTAGCTCTCTCCAGTACAATTTTGGAACTTATAATACTTAATTTTGAAAATGTAAATTTGAAGCAAAAAGTGTAAGCCAGGTGTCCATACTCCACATCCATGTATCATAAAATTGAACAATCATATTTTGTTTTTCCTTTTCAGGTGTTGGTTATATGGAGGGATGTTTAATAGAAGAAAAGTTTTTACTTTCCGATAAATTTTAAAGTGGGAAATTACTATTTTCATATTTAGTATGCAATTAATAAAAAAATATTATTAAGAAATTATGATTTATGAGAATTAATTTTAATTCATTTTTTCACAAAAATATTTCTAAAGAGATAAAGTTTTAATTTTATATTTTATATAAATTTTTAATTCTCATAAAATATATTAAGAGTAATTAAATATATTTTACACATTTTTAAAAATTATAATTCTCAAGAATTGACTTTCCCATGAATTATGTTTGAGCATGAAAAAAATTTATTTCCTACCAAACACTCTCTAAGGGTTAAATAAGTTTCCGTTCCTAAACTTTTTGCAAAATGTACTTTTAGTTTCTAAAAAAAATTATTTATTTTCTATATTTAGCTTCTGTTAACACTTTTAATAATCTCTCATTTAATCAAATAAGTTGACGTTAGATTAGATGATAAAAATTTTAAAAAATATTTTTAAAAAATTACATATATCCGCCTTATCCAATTACTTAATGACATGATATGTTAGTGGATTACTAACATAACTATCACATCACATTATTAGTTAATGTTGTTATTAAAATTGTTAACAAAGCAAAAATATAAGATAAAAATTACTAAAAAGTTTGTTTAAAAATTAAAAGAGAAATTCACCAAAATTTAGAGAAAAAACCCGTTAATTTAGGTATGCACATAATTTGTAAGCGAGTTTTTAAAGTTACGTGGGTAGACTCTACAATTGGAGTATTCTTAATTTTAATTTGATTGTTTCATATTATTGACAACCTAAAGATTTTGACGAGACAATAACTACACAATTTATTATATATTACTATTTTTTATTCAGATATAGTCTTTTTTTTCGTCTTTGAATTATAACAATTGTTAGTTTTAATACTTTCTATGATTTTATGATTGACTATTACAATCTTTTAATAATTGCTAATTTTCAAGAAATTTTATTTATTAGAAAGAAGAGAAATCCAAAACCATGGGTGCAAACACGATACACCTCACTGTATTAAAAAAAACCCCTATACACCTCAATCGCCGCCTATTAAACCTTATCTGTTTATTCCTTTGCTTCAATTCAAAGAATTAACGAGTCATCGGCTACTTCTAATAAACAAATCTATTATCATCATCGTTAGTAAAACATTGGCACAAAGATAATAAACGTAAGAGGACACCCTAACCTAAATAATTATTAACACTAATCATAATCATAAAAAACTATTATTATTATTATTTTTATTAAAATATCTTTCACTCGAGATAATTTTAATTCTAATTAAATTTAATGGTATCACTGGGTTGTATGAACGAGGTAATATTTCTAAAAATAATAATAAACAAGATAATAGGTTCATTTTTAGTTTGTAGCAAAGATATCTCTTAATGGATAGTAAGAGGTTAATCAATCTCTTTCAAGGTATAGAGATCACCATCGTATGTATGTTTTAGTGGCTCTCTCCGACAATTAAATCTATGTTAATTGATAATTGTTATTTATATGTAAATTGTGAATTTAAATTACGTAATACTTTTTTTTTCTTTTAATGTTTCTCTTGTGATTGAAATATAAAAATTTAGTTTTTTTTGTGAGTTTTTATCCAATAAATGTTAAAATTAATTGATTTATAATATTGGTTGTATTTATTTTTTTTTTAGGATTACACGTTAATTTAAAAGATGGATTGAAGATATGAGCTTAGTGTGCATATGTGGGCTTAATGAATCATCAATATAAAAAAGTCCAATTAAAGATAGTTTTGATTATAAAAAGGAGAGGAGGAAGAAAAGGATAAAAAAAAAGAGAAGACAAAGAGAAACCTAAGATATAAAGGAGAGAAGAATCAACTCCATATAAATCGGTTTATGTCTTTTTTTCTATCAGTTGTCTTCTTTCATTCTCTTTTATCAATTGTTGTTCTCTTTTGTTTATTATAAGCCTCTCATGACAATGCAAGACTAAACCACTCATTGTTGGGATTCAGCAATCAAACACTCCTGATGTAACAATTCTCACTATTTATTTAATGTTATTTTTATATTATTATTCTTTTCTGAATCTATTGTCATATTTGTGGTCTCATCATCCATATGCATGTAATATTATGAAGGTTTATGCATTGGAAAATGTCTATACTATGAGAATAGGGAAAAAAATATTTGGACAATCCATATCTAGGGATATAATGACATTGTTTAATTTAGACTCTTTCATATAAGAAATTATAGTTAAAGTAAACTAGATAATAAATGTAATATGTAAAATAATATTAAATAGTAAAAAATCACTAAAATTGCATCAAAAATAATTTTGATAGGCTTAACACCTAATATATTACATAATCATGTAATAACCTTCAAATTACTTTTTCAAATAATTGTGTTCTCTTTCTCTTTCTTATAAGCTATTTAGTAATTTATTTTATTTTAAATTTATACTTACGTACATTATTACTTACAAATTCCAAAATTATACTAATAACTACTTACAATTAAACATATATAAATTCTGATTATAATCAAAATTGATGTGAACTTGACTCTTAATTTTACCATCTTATTACTACTTTAACGAATTAATATGCTTGACAATCCGTCAACATTAATATCCTTATAGGATATTTGGTTCGGTTCTGCCTAACACTTGTCAGGGTGGAAGCTATCAATGGTAGCTTATGCGTAAATCCAAAAAAAAAATTGAGGGGGAAATTTTCATAGACTCGCGTATATAACATGCCATCAAATACATGGGTTAAGAATCCAACTATCTACTAACTTTGAAACTTGTTGGATGAGGTTATATTCTAACATGAGTGCAACCTTGCACACCAAAATATAAATTATGACTTATTATTAATTTAGTACCATGAATTAATATTAATATTTTTTTGTTTAAATAAGAATTTATGGGAGCAGGAACACCAACACGTGTCTGTTTGAACAGCTAGTTTCCATTGACAGTGCCAGTGCTATTGTTGTTTCTCTTTCCATCTACTGCTATGAGCAATTCAACAAAGTGACGGTGGTGACATCAAAACCAACAAAAAGCGAAGAAAGAAAATGGGAAGAATCTTTGCGGTGGAGCTTGAGGGCAGGTCTTATAGATGCAAGTTCTGCAGAACTCACTTGGCCCTTGCAAATGATCTCATCTCCAGGGTAGGTACCTTACATATGCTTGCTTTTATTCTGTCAAGGCTTTTTTGTTTTTGTACATTGTTGTTGGAGGAAATGTTTGTGAATGAAAAATAATAATATAATACCCTTTTTTAGGAAGTTTGTTTCTGTTTTGAGACATCAATTAATCATTTTATGGACATTTTCATAGGTTGAAATATGAACACCACTTGCCACATTGAATGGTATCCATAGGTTGTGCCATGACTAAAATTGGAACAACGATTAATATGACAAATTTGTGTTGGTGGTTTTGCTAGTTAAATTAGAGAGCTGATGCAATTTTGAAAAATGTATTTGGAATTGTTGGATGGTCATTGGAATTTTTTCTGTTTTGTACTTACCTTATGATTGTGTTTCTTACTCTGCCTACCTGCTAAGTATATACAACTTTCAGAACCCAGGCTTTCTAGCAGCTCTGTTGTATTTATGGATATTAGTTATACTTTATGAGCACTCTTTGCTATTCTCTTTCCACCATGCAAGTATTTCCATTTGCACCCTCTACATCCACAGAAGAATTGCAAAAGAATGTCCAAATTATACAGCCTTTGGATTGACTGGGGATAACCTAGTCGCTTATCTACTCTCACTAAAATAATTTCCAATGGTGGTTACATTGGTGATGAATCCTAATGAAAAATATGTGGTTGACTGCATGAGTCTTTGATACTATTCCCTTCAACCCTTGTGCTTTTAAATCCAAATCAGTGATATATTGGGGATCAAATAGGAAAATAATTGGGCTGTGGTGATGCATATGTAGTTCTTCCATTAATGTTGTACTTTGTAAAGTACTCTTAAGTAAGGGTGGCTAATCTGTCCGCGTGATTCGTTTAAAAATTCATTATCCTTCAGTTAGTATGTTGTATCAAACTATAACCAAAGGAATATATGCTGGAGGTTCATGTAAAAAATTTCATCATGAACTTACAACATGTCCTTTTGCCTCTTGACTGCTTTCTTGTATAATTGGTTTTAATGCCTTGTAGAGTTGTATCCATCTTATTCTGGGGTGGTGTCTTTCCTTGACATTCATAACTTCATAGTTCATATTTCAATAGAATAAATATATAGCTGACATGTAGTGCATGAGGTGGGCAGAAGATAAAAGGCAAGATGTATTACTTCTAAAGATATGTATAATGTCTGTATATTGATTTTGCTTGCTTTTTGCCAATACAATGCTCCAAGTCTTCGACTGCTCTTCTGGACTGTTAACTTACTTCGCATATTAATATTCTATTACCCTTCTTTCAGGCCTTTCATTGCCGGAGGGGAAAAGCATACCTATTCAATAATGCGTGAGTGCATTTCCCTTTTTTTGGATAATCCATTAGTGACTTAGAAATTAAATTCCATTATAGTGTTGTATCATGTATGATAAGATGCATACCCGAGGCTCATGTTTTTAATGTATTCAAATTGCTAAATGAAAATTGCACATAACATACTTTGATACTACCAACAATCTGGAAAATATGATAACCATTTAACAGTCAAACCTCTATGAAAATGGCCTTTTGTAATACACCAAGAGCACTGAATTGTTTTTGTTGTCGTTTTCTTTTACTGAAAGAAATCCTTCACTATCTTTTCACAACATTAGCTGAACTAAAGTGGAATGCATTTGGGCATCTTTGCATAGCAATTTAGGATTGAGGCTTTTTGACAGAAACTAAAAATCAGGATAGTATTCTTCTATAAGAAATGGATCTCAGCTCCTTACAGAAGAGAAAATTTCTCTGAAATAAACAGTAAAGATGACCCCAAAATGTGCTAAATCAGTCATAGAGGAATGGAGAAAACTGATAAAATAAGAAGAGGAGTAAGAAAAGAATAAACAATAAGGCCTAACGCATATTCCTCCTTCTGGCCATAGCCACGCCGGCATCCCCTCTATGATTTCCCCCCACCATGAAAATTATGATTCTCCATTGGAGCAACATATAGAAATTTTAAAAAGTAGACATTTATAAACCTTCTTGTTGTTTGCAAAAGTTAGGGAATTGTTTGGTTTCTCATTGTTTGTCGAAAATATCACTAGAACTGAATAATCTATACTGTTGTGTATGCTTATGTTGTGTGCCTGTGATCCAGCGTGAACTTCGCAATTGGAACACCAGAAGAAAGGATGATGCTTTCAGGATTACATACTGTGGCTGATATTTTTTGCTGTTGCTGCGGTCAAATAATTGGCTGGAAATATGTAATCTTCCTCTCTTACCCTCTGTGGATTTCATGTAATCAGGAATCAATGTTACAGATAAAATGAAATCTCTTAGATTGTTTATGCTGGATTAGTATCCACAAGGTTTTAAATGTCAGTCACAGTCGCATTGCGGTTTCATTGCGTTTGGTCCCAATTGCAATCGTGAACAGTTAAAAAACCTTGATGTTACGACCCAAATTATGGTCGCGGACCGATATTTAAAACCATGGTAATCCATAATTGTTTAAAATATTAATTTATCATGTATCAACCCTCACTCTTTAGTTCAAGTTAGTTGTTTACTTTACACACAAATTTTTAAAATTTACTATTCTCTCTCAGGAATCGGCCCACGAGAAGAGTCAAAAGTATAAAGAAGGGAAGTTTGTTCTTGAAAGGTATTATTTATTTTCCTATTGGCTGTAGTGTATTGGTTAAGGCAATTTAGTTCCATTTTTTCCCGTTGTAGTGTTTATACTAATTATGCATATCCTCTGTGCCAATACAACAGAGGAAGGATTGTTAATGAAGTTGATTTCTCCACTGAGTTCTACATTGATAGTCATGCCAGCATGAGTGATGCTGAAGAACCTTAAAACATGCCGGCCTTGTTGGATCAGGAGAAAGAATGCACTGCTTCGGTATATGAACAATAATAATGGTGACCCGTGAAAATGCTCAAATAATGAAGTTTATTTTGGTTTTGGTTTTATTATTTATAAGTGGTATGTGGAAATGAGAGTTTGCCAATAGTGTGTAAATTAAGGGAAAAGAAAGAGATGGAACAGTAGTTTCAGATTTGATTCGAAATATTTTGAAAGAACTTGGGTGTTTACTTTGTGTTTATATAGGACCTCTTAAACGCTGGAGGCAGCAAGCATATGTTTGAACGCTTAGAAGTTAGAACACCTTGTGTTATGCTTGGATTAGAAGTAAAATAGAGAAAAGAAAAAGAAAGATAGAAATAGAATAGAAAATATATGTTTAAATAAATAGAAATAAGGAGAAAAGAAATAGAGTAATTTTCTTTGATTGTTTGGAGGAGTGAATAATTTGCTGCTGTCATCGAGAATTATGTTACATTGGTGATGTTGTTGCTCGATATGCTACTTAAGTGATGCTGATGCATGGTGTTGATGCCTTATTCCAAAAAACTAAATATGTGAAATGAATTACATGAATGATTTGATATTACATCTCTTAGTATTGTCAAATTGTATTTTCCTAGTAAAGTGTAGTGATTTATACGGAGACTATAATTCATTTGAAAAACTACTCCTTGATTTAGAAATAAGATGTCCACAATTCATGATTTAAAAAAAAATCTATATATAACCTTTATGTTTTGCATCTCTTCCATGAAGACACGGGAGTTGATGAGTCATGGGAGCCTTGTGATTGTAACATAAAAGCTAAAAACAATTTATGAATCATGTAGTTGTGATTTTGTTATCAAAACTTAGACATATTTCTTGAACTCTTCAATAGCTTTACTGTTTGATTAAGTTAAAAGATTGATAATATTAAAAAAATGTATTAAAAAGTATTTTGTTAGCATTTTTCTTTGATGGTAATAACATAGAAAGTTTAATTACAATTTTAGTACCTTTATTATAGATAACTTACAATTTTGGTCTTTGAATAATTTTTATTCAAATTTATGTCCTATTTTTTTTTGTTGCAATCAAATCCTTTCCTCATTTTTTTCTTTATTTAAAACTCTTAAATTTTCAAATATATTAAAAATTTATACAATTAAACCATTTAAAACTCTCTATCGATTAAAGACAAATGTTATGGTGCAAATAAGACGGTAAAATTAGCTTATAAATTAGTTAAAAGCTTGTAAGATACTTGAAATCTTATAAGTTAGGAATTGAAAAGCTAAAAGTTAATTAATTTAATTTAAAATGTTTGATAAGACTAACTTATAAATATTAAATAACTTAAAAGAACATATTTAATATTTTAATTTTATTTTTAATAATTTATCATCATAAAAAGTAGGATACTATTTTTTTAAATTTTGGTATTATAAAAAATGATAAAATTAAATTTTTTATTTTTTTTTGGAAAAGTAAAGTTATATAAATTTTATTAGAATTATATTGTTTAAGACTATTTTTTAACATTAAAGTAATTTATTAATAATACTATTTTAAAACAAAAAATAATAATTTTTCTTAAGTATTTATTTTTTATTTGTACAAGAAACACTTGCATGACTATGAAACATGATACAAATCATATTTTCTGACTATGATTGGTAAAATTTGACCTCTTTTTGTAGGGATTTCACTCTATAATTTTGATTTTTTTTTATCAATTTTGATTAGTAACCAAATATTTTAACTATAAATAAAAATAAGCAATGCAGTAATTCATTAAATAAATAGTTTGACATTAAAGAAACTAATTAAAAAAGTAGAATTTCAAGTTGCATAATAGCAAAGAAAACTAGATATGAGGATTTTTTTAGATAATGAAGAAAAAAATAAAAGATTTTTAAATTGAATAAAAGGATAAAATGGAATGTCAAATAAAATTAAGAATAAAAAAGTTAGTAACTTATAAGTTAATTTATTTTCCATAAATCATTTTAAGTAGTTTATCAAAATAAATTATTAAAGTAAACTCGTCTATCAAACAAATATTATAGTCAAAGAAATTTATAAATTAATCCAAAGAATTTATAAATTACTTAAAAGATTTACCAAACATAATCTACCTTAAGATGAAATAATGCTCAAATATAATTGCATAATTTTTATTCAATTTCGTAATTACTCAAGGCTAATTGAGGTCCAATAAGTCTATCTCATTCAAACTAATAAGAATCAATGTCATTTTCACCCCAACTGATTGAAGTACTTATTAAGAGGCCTAAGATAACCTAATCACTTAGGTTTACCCACACCCTTCTTCCTCCCAAAAGCTGACATAAGTTAGGGATGGAGAGATAGACGGACACATTAATAGTTATCCCATTTACATATTCTTGAGAAGCTCTACATATGTTTGTTCTCTCATATACACTACAATTTTATTGGACCATTTAGGCTACTATTTTAACATTTTATACAACATGAATCCGCTGTTTTTTTTTTGTTCTCTTTTATTCTCTCTCTTGTCTGTGCTATGCACTTAGCATAAGTACTGTTCTAGTTTTCTATACTTACATAAAAATTATCTAACCGCCATTTTAACATTCACAGGTGCCAACATATTATACAATACGGGTCCGCTATTTTTTTTCCTCTGCTATTCTTTCTCGTGTTTTGTTCTAGTTTTTTCTTTTTTTCTTTTTAGAATAACGAAACTGTCATAATATGAATGGTATGAGAATTAGTCATGAAAAATTTATGTGTGGCGATTAGTACATGCTAAAATTGAGGTTTATTGCCGTCACATGGATTTAATTTTACCTTAATAAATAAAAACAATAACGTCAGCTAAAAAAATAATTAAGATGTACATGAAACTCAAAATTTTAATTAAAATAATATATTTTTCATATTTATAATATATATTTTTTCAGTTATTACCAAAATATTTTTCTTATTTTATTATAAACATTTTTAAATTTTTACTTTTGATACATACACAATCTCTTAAATGATGATATGATAAATTAATAAAATATTATATTATCAATTAAGTAATGATATGATAAATTATCTAAATATTAGATCATCACTTTACAGACTTAGACTAACAACAAGGAATAAAAATAAAAGTTTAAAAGTATCATATAGTAAAATATAAAAAAAATATTTTTAAGTAATAAACTAAAAAAGAAATATATTATATCTATAAAAAATATATTTAAGCCTTAAATTAAAATATGAAAAATTAATCCTATCCAAAGCTATGCTCCTCAATTTTTGTAAAATGTATATTTCTTTAAATAAAAACTGTAAAGTTATTGATAATACTTAATATCCTTTTTTAAAAAATAATTTAAATTATATACGATGAAATATTCCCACATAAAGCGAGAAAAACCCATTTGGCGCTTGAGTTGGTTAACCTCAAAGGGGCATAAATTGGCAGTGTTATTGCGATTGATAAAATATAGAGATTGGCCAATTGGGTTTGTTCGTTACAAAAAAGCATCCATTTTTCTCACACCCTTTTGCTTTTTCTTCATTTAGCTTTCCTAAATTTCTCTTCTACTACTCACACCTCTCTTTTCTCTCCCACTCTTTCTTCCTCCTCAATTTCTTCTCCTTTTTTCTTCTTTTTGTTTTTCTTTCTTTCTTTGAAGGTTTCGTTTTGCAGGTCGCTCCAATGGGGAAATCCTCCTCTTCGCTCAAGAAGAAACGTTCTAAGAAATTATCGAAGGTACTATCATTTTTCTTCTTTTTATTTGAATTTTAGGGTATTTAATTTTAAGTTTCAGATTCAATCTAAGGCAATCTCATTAATTTAATTTTAGGAAAAGGAAACGAATGCTATGTTTTTGTTATTGCTTGTGTTTTTGAACTGAAATTTCTAATTTTGTGTTTGTAGACTGAGTAGGATTTTTTTTTGTGGGGTCCTAGGTTTCTTTTTTTGTGGGGTCCTAGGTTTTTTTTCCTTTCTTCATTGTAAATTTGTAGATTATTTATATATGATTTGGTTGTTGAGTTTTCTAACCTGAGCGTATGTAGTTTGTTGAGTTGATTGATTTAACTGAGTGTGGATTTTCCTGATTTTATGTCTAATTTGATGGTTTAGGCCAAGGCAATCAGTAAAAGTAAGAAGAGTAGGAAAAGTAAATCCAAGAAGGTTCGCCGCCGTGAGGTTTCTCCTTCTAGTTCTGATTATGATTCAAAAAGTTTGGACACGTTGGCTTCCTCTAGTTCTGAAGATAACTACAGAAGAAAAAGGGACAGGTCTCGCACAAGAAAAGATGTGAAAGGTCTTAAGAGGAAGGCTCGGGGACGATCTTACAGCATTGACAGCAGTGAAGACTCTCATTATGCTAGGAAGAGAAAAAAGACGAAGAGGAAAAATGAGCGTGATGAGGTGAGGAAGAAATCCTCCCAGAAGAAAAAGATTAAGAGAGACACAAGTGTTGATTTGATGAGCAGCAGATCGCGGAGCTGCTCAACATGTCAGGATGGGAGTGCTAGCAGTGATGACAGTCAATATAAGAGTCGCAGGGGAAGATCAGGAAGAAAAGAGAAAGACAGAAGAAGGTTGAGAGGAAGAAGTGGAAGTAAAAAGAGTAGTAGATACAGGGCAAGAAGTTGTTCTCCGTGCAGTATTGAAAATAGTTATGATGTGACTGAGGAGAAATCTGTAGGTGAGAACAATTCCAGACGGTTACGATCAGTTATTACTGTTACAAAAGAAGCGGAAGAATATGGGGAATTGTGTAGAAATGAAACCAAGGAGGAGATTGTTTATGACCATGATTACCCTTGTAGAAGTAATGACAGTAATGATGGGGGGACAAAAACAGAGTTGGATCATCATACACTTGCATCAGAAGAGAAATTGGGAATTGAGGATGAGGCAGAAGATATGAATGCTGATCTTAACTTCACAGAGCCCAAACTTAGAGATAGGAGCTACAATGACAGCATTAACCTTAAAGTGTGTAGTGGTAGGACAATTGAATCTATGAAGGAAACAGGTGAGACTTCTGGTGCTATTGTGAATGATGATGACTTGGAGTCAATTCTAAGACAAAGAGCATTGGAAAATCTAAGAAAGTTTCGGGAGATTCAGTCTAGTGCAAAAGCTCCTGATCAGAAAAATAAAATTGATAGCCAGGTGAAGCAACCAATTACAAATAAACACGAACTGGTTCAAGGTAAGCCTGTTGTCAATGATGCAGCTGCAGGAACAAAAATTGATAAGCGAACCCCTGGAGAAGAAACTAATTTGCCTGTTGGGAGGAGAAATTTAATTGCTTGTCCAAGAAACAATGAAAGGATTTCAAACATGGATAAAGATGTATCTGCTAAGTGTCATCCAGCCGGTGCACCAGAGAAGGCGATTGATTCGGACAATCCTAGCGGAACAATTACTGAATCCACCAATTTAGTATTGACCAAACAAACACAAAATTCTCGCTGTGATTCACTTCAAACACCTGCTTCAAATGAAGCTGCCAATGCAAATTTACTGGTGACTGAGGGTGATGTAGAAAGGAATGCAGCTAAGACTTCTCATGCTGCAATCCAGAGTGTTAATAACAATGACAGAGATGTTGATGTTTCATCAGTGGAGAATAAATCAGGCAAATTGCAAGATGAGTCCAACCAGGGTTCCCAGTTTGAGAAGAAAACAATGAATGTGATGCGGGGTGGTGAAATGGTACAGCCGTACAGGTGAGTGTTTGGTAATTTTTCCAATATCCTGAATATTACTGACGTAATGTTACTGGCCCTAAAATATGGTATGCAATCCTTTACTTTTCCTTTTTTATTACTAGTAGTTTGTGAATGTGCAGGTTAGCTACAAGGTCTATATCCCTAATAAAGTCCCTGCTTTGGCTAGAAGGCAACTTAAGCGATGATCTTCTATCTGCTCTTCTGGTGAAGAAAGGGCTTTTTGACGTTTTGTTCATCTTTGTTTGATTTACGAAAAGGGTAGAGACATGTGCAAGAAAGTATAGAGATGAA
Organism: Glycine tomentella; assembly: GCA_007407185.1. Lineage (NCBI taxonomy): Eukaryota > Viridiplantae > Streptophyta > Magnoliopsida > Fabales > Fabaceae > Glycine > Glycine tomentella. The sequence goes on along the minus strand of PYAF01005245.1, from coordinate 933,775 downwards.
GAGATTATCTGTTGATTCATCCGTGTTTGAACTTTAAGAACTACGGGTCTGTTTGGGTAAGCTTCTCTAGAAGTACTTCTAGAAGAAAAAAATAAGAGCAAAAAGATGAAGTGAGCTTCTCCATAAGTAAAAATAAGCTCTCCATTAGTTAATTTGTAGAAGCTCACTAATGTAGCTTCTCTAAAAGATGAGATGACATCTACAAATTAACTAATGAAGAGCTTATTTTTACTTATGGAAAAGCTCATTTCATTTTTTTCTCCTTATTTTTCTCTTCTAGAAATGCTTCTAGAAAAACTAACATCCAAACAGGCCCTATATCAATTTCTCTATTATTAGCTATATTTTATTTTTAGGTAACATTGTATTCGTAGATTATTTGAATGTGGTCTGTCACAATAATATTAATGCAGCCATTGCAACATGAAGAAGATCTTTATTATTATTTCTTTTTGGTGGAACATGAAAGACCTTACCTGTTTGCTCTGTCACATGCAAACAAGCTCTCTCAGATGATATACTGTGCGTGTTTAATCATTCTGTTTGAAGAAAATAATCAAGTATTTTTTTAGCAGGACCCTCAGTAACTAAAAGTGGATGCATCAATAATTTCTTAAACTGACTTTATAAAAAATCCTAAAATGGATAGTGAATTTAAAAGGTGTTTCCTATGGCAAGGGGGTCTAGCTGACACAGTCTTTGTTCCTACCTATAAAAAAGTGTTTCCAATAACAATTCTAGCATAGACTATTTTCAGCAATAAGAATTTCTCATTTAACAGCTATCTCAAAAAAAAAATGCTAAATAAGGCCTCAGAGAAAATCCAAACCAAATAATGAAATGTATTAATTCAGTCCAAAAGCGCAAAATTTGCAATGTAATACACATGATATACCGTATTCTACGTACGAATATCATGTGAATTAATTCAGTCCAAAAGCACACAAAATTCAAATATATTTTGAGTTTTATTCTATTAATAATATAAAAATTATCGTTAAAATGATATTTAAAATAATTATTACAAAAAATTAATGTATTAGTGACAAAATTTCCTTTTCTCAATAGGTTTAATTAATCATTTAGTCCTATAACTGTGTTAATTGTTTTAATCCTATACTTGAAAACTCTATTTTATAGTTCCTGGATGAGAAATTTTTTTATGTTTCAGTCCTTGTGTCTCTATTTTGTGACAGTTATACACGGCCAGAAAACTATAGGACTAAAACATGAAAACATAGCTCGTACAGGATTAAAATATAAAACTTTGGATTCTATTTTACTCTAACAGGATTGTCTTCAACGGAGGATATCTGTAATCTGGATCTAAAAAAAATATAAAACTTTTAGATATAAAGACTTAAGACAAAAAATTAGCACAGATACAGTGACTAAATGATTGTTAAACCTTTTTAGTAATATTGAGGTCACAAATTATTTTAGTATTTTTTTTAAAATTACGTATAAATTGTTTTATAACTAGCTTTAATGCTTCTTTGTAGTGCTGATACAAAGATGTGGAATGTGATCCTGAATGGTTGGTGTGTTTTGGGGAACGCGCATGAGGCAAAGAGAAAGAGGGCGTGGAGACATAGTGGCTTCTCCATGCAAGCATGATATATTTACATATGCCACCTTCATCAAGGCGTTGACCAAGAAAGGGAAACTTGGGACGGCACTGAAGTTGTTCCGTGGCATGTGGGACAAGGGTTGTAAATCGGATGTTGTGATATGCAACTACATTATTGATGCTCTTTGTTTCAAGAAGAGGATTCCTGAGGCGTTGGAGATTTTCCGTGATAAGAGTGAGCGAGTCTGTGAACTGAATGTTGCTACTTACAATTTGCTTATTAAGTACATGTGCAAGATATGGCGGATGGAGAAGGTTTATGAGCTGGTGGATGAGATGGAGAGGAAGAAGGGGAGTTGCTTGCCTAATGCTGTTACTTATTGATGATGTTTATAACATGGTGTTGAGGTTGTACATGAAATGGGATGATGGGGATGGAGTGAGAAAAACATGGGAAGAAAGGGAGAGGAATGGATGGGGACAGGATAAGAGATCATATACCATCATGATTCACAAACACTTTGAGAAAGGGAGGAGAGTAAAGGATGCCACGCGTTATTTAGAGGAGATGATATCTAAGGGAATGATGCCAGAGCCAAGGACTGAGAAGCTAGTAAGTTCCATGAACATTCGGTTGAAGGGGAGGACAGAAAAACAGGAAGGTGTTGAAGGGGGGACAACTAGTCTTTGAGGCCTTGGAATGTTTGGACAATGTGTCCTCAGGCTTTGTAGTTCGGCTTGGTTGTAATCAATTTAGAAGTATGTTAACCTTGGTTGTAAAAAGCCTTAAACCAAAACCATTGATATCAAGTTCTGTAGAATGGTCAGGGGCAGGTTTAGAATCTTTAGTGGAATCAGCGGCGGAGCCACTTTTAGACCAACGATAATCATAACACTACCTAAAAAATAAAATTTATAATTATTGAGTGGTGTGGTGGATTTTTTTTAATAATTATATATACTTATAAAATTAATTAAGACTAAAAAAATTTGATGACTCCGCCACTTATTGGAATGGCAATTGGCAGTAGTGTGTCACTGATGTCAAATTGGCATTAGCGGGTACCAGTTCTGGAGATTTCAGACGTGTGAGTGGATAGGTTTTGAGCTATTGGAAGAAAGTATAGTGATGGAGATATGTAAATACACTCGCTCCAGCAGAAACTAATGTTAGATGGGATTGTTAACGGTAAATAGTAAATAACAAGTTAATGTCCTTTTTATGGGTATAGTTAGAACCTCAAGCATAGTTTGCAACTTAGCGTTACTGATGCATATGTATATATAAACTAAGTCAATACAACAAAGTAATTTTCAAATTTCACTAGTAATTTCAGTATTGCTTCTCTATCACAGGTGAAATTCTTGAAGTGATCAAGCTCTTTGTTATAAATAAAATATTTTTAGTTGGGTAAATGGATTTCCTGCATTCACGCATTCAAGTAGTCGTGGATGTGGACCGTCTGATTTTTTAAAGGTATTCTTAAGTTGAATTTACTAAAATGTTTTATGAACAGTGGAATCTTCATCAGATGATTCTAATCGTTTGAATGAGCGAATGCGTGTTTCCTCCGATGGCAGGAAATCCAAATCCTAGTTTCTAAGTTATAAATCATTGTACAAATGCTTTTATCGGGAAAAAAAAGCAAACTCAAATACTTTTGTTGAAAAACGATTTTTTAAAACACTTGCTATTGAAGTAAAAAAACATATGCTATTATAATTTATATAAAGATAGGATTGGCTAAACATATTTATTGTGTTAACATAAAATAATGCATGTTATGAAACTTGTATTGCTGTATTGCATTTTACAAAATGTAGCAGCACATAACATAAAATAAATTTTATAAATTAAGCTTCAACATTTTTAACTTTTTAAACTAAACTATTAATTTAATCATTCAGAGTCTCCTTTAATATTAACTTATATTTTAAATATTTATCATATTCATTCTTGAATCATTGAAAAAGTATAAAACTAATCCTTATTTTAATTATAACAATATA
>PYAF01005245.1:872385-914604 GCA_007407185.1 Glycine tomentella | reverse complement strand
ATAGATGGGCTGGCACCCTGCCGCACTAGGCAGCAAGATCAGACGCATAGTTCTGTTGTGTCAACATTGCTTGCTCTTATGGATGGTTTGAAATCTAGGGGTTCAGTTGTGGTCATAGGTGCAACGAACCGTCCTGAAGCTGTTGACCCAGCACTTAGGCGCCCCGGTAGATTTGATCGGGAAATTTATTTTCCATTACCATCAATTGAGGACAGAGCTTCCATTCTCTCACTTCACACCCAGAAGTGGCCAAAACCAATTACTGGATCCTTGCTTGAGTGGATTGCAAGAAAAACATCTGGCTTTGCTGGTGCTGATCTCCAGGCTCTTTGTACTCAAGCGGCGATGAATGTGTTGAAGAGGAATTTTCCTTTGCAAGAAGTCCTGTCTTTAGCTGCTGAAGAAAAACACTCTGGTTCTAAGCACATTCCTCTTCCATCCTTTGCAGTGGAGGAGAGGGATTGGTTAGAGGCTTATTTTTCTTCCCCACTACCTTGCTCCCGAAGAGATGCTGGAAATGCTGCTAATGATGTAGTATGCTCCCCTCTTCCCATCCAACTTATTCCTTGTTTATTGCAGCCATTATGCACTCTTCTTGTATCTCTTTATCTTGATGAACGTCTATGGTTACCACTTCCCATATCTAAAGCCGCAACAGTGATAAAGGATGTTATGATTTCTGCTCTAGACAAAAAGCAAAAGCCTTCTGATCACTGGTGGTTGCACATGGATGATTTTCTTCAAGAAACAAACCTTGTTTATGAATTAAAGAGAAACCTTACCGGTTCTGGCATTTTATCTGCTGACGACTGCATTGCTGGTTCTTTTGATGCTGTGGATGATGCCAATAATAACAGCTTGAAGTTAGAATCCTCCACAAGGAACTATCTTGGCATGCGTAGTGGTTTATTTGCATTGACCAACAAATCAGGATTTCGGATATTAATATCTGGAAATTCACGATCTGGCCAGAGACATCTTGCTTCTTGCCTTCTTCACTGCTTTATTGGTAATATTGAAGTACAGAAGATTGATATGGCAACTATTTTACAAGAAGGGCATGGAGTAGTTGTGCAAGGGATTAGTCAGATACTAAGTATGTCTCTCTTTTCTATTGTTTGGCTGGTAATGTTGATTTTTGTCCTTTTGGAATCACTGTTAACTAAATATGCTAATTAACAAAAACTCTGGAGATCAAATAAGCTGTCATCATTTGTTCATTGTTGCTGAGGTTATACTTATGACTTAGGCTTGCAAAGATAATGCTTTTTTTTTACTAGCCACTGAAAGGTGCCAAGTGTGAGAGGAGTTGAATTTTTTGCTCTATACTACCTCCTTCCCATATCTTTTGATGTTTAAAGTTATTGCATATAGATAAGAAATATTTGATGAAACTAAAATTTTTATATTTGGACTAAAATGTCCTTATTTAATACCTTGATCTTTGATACTTGTGCCACTATCAGTGGGTATTAAATAAGGGTATATTTGATAAAAATGCATTAATTAGACTCTGAAATCCTAAAACATCAATTGTTTTGGGAAAAAAATAGAAAGCTAAAACATCAAAAGATATGGGAAGGAGGTAGTACAAAATATTGATGCTCAACTATTTTCATAATTGTAGCAACTTATAGATATAGATCTGATACTCACCGTTAGTTTCTATGTGGCAGTGAAATGTGCTAGCAGGCAATCTTGCATTGTATTCTTGCCAAGAATTGATTTATGGGCAGTGGAGAAACATTTCCAAATTGCTGAAAGGACTGATTCGTGTTTAACAATGGGCAAGTCTTGTTTCACACCAAACCAAGTTGTTGAGAAGGAAAATGAGATTAGTAATGAGAAAAACTCAACTGAGATGACCAAAAGCCAAGCCAACACAAAGGCTTCGTATGCCTGGATGTCATTTATTGAGCAGGTGGAATCGATTGATGTTTCGACATCCTTGATGATTCTGGTATGAATACTTTTTGCTTTTAATAATTAAGCCTTTATACCATTGGTTCCTAGGTTTTTGTTCCTTTTCTTAAAGTTGAATGTTGATTTATGTTACTTCATTAGTTTCTTATTTGTCATTTTGGAATATATTAATACAATTTCGTATTGATATTGAGTAATTATTATGGCTTTTAATATTAAGATATAGTTGTTTGTGCAGCAACATTGTCAGGCAAAATGATACGCCTTGGTCAATTTTTTTTTTAATCTCAATTATCCTTGTTTTTTGCAAGAATAGGTCATTCATTGTAGTATTATCTAGACATTTAATAATATTTTATATTGGTTAGTATATCCTTATATTTTGTTTTTCATTTCTGACAGGCTACTTCAGAAGTTCCCTATACAGAACTTCCGTGCAAAGTAAGAGAATTCTTCAAGAGTTACCAATCTAAAGATGGCCGGTCAACTCCTTTGGAGCAGACAATTCCTCGATTCTCTGTGCAAATTGATGAGAATTTTGATCATGACATGGTGATCAATCTATCTGCACTAGAGCTATTGAGAATTGTAGTTGGGCAGCTGGTTCAGTTGATTCATCAGAGATCTCATGTTCATATGGGTTCCCGAAAGGGCAGAAGTTATATATCAATTGAAGTTTCTAAAGATAAGGAGGTGTGCCAAAGAAAAGAAGATGGACCAGCTAATGATAAGAGTGAAATCCAACTTGATTCCTTTACAAAAGTTCCACCAACACCCAACAGCAAGTCAATGAAGGGAAAGTCGATCCTGTTATTAGCAATCTCCACATTTGGCTATCAAATTCTTTTATACCCACATTTTGCTGAACTTTGTTGGGTCACTTCAAAACTCAATGAAGGTCCTTGTGCTGATGTAGGTGGACCTTGGAGGGGCTGGCCTTTCAATTCCTGTATAATTCGTCCTAATAATTCACACGACAAGGTGGCAGTATCTTGTAGTTCTAGTGGCACCAAAAGCAGAGAAGCATCTGGTCTGGTCAGAGGCTTGATTGCTGTTGGTTTATCAGCTTACAGAGGTGTTTACAAATCAGTTAGGGAAGTTTCCCTTGATGTAAGGAAGGTTCTTGAGATCTTAATTGAGAAAATCAATACCAGAATTCAAGCTGGGAAAGATAGATATCGATATTTTCGTATTTTGTCACAAGTGGCTTATTTGGAAGACATGGTCAACAACTGGGCTTACTCGTTGCTAAGGTATTACCGCTTTTCCTTTACCATGCATGTTTGTTTAATTACTTTTTTTTTTGTGTGTGTGTGGACTTGGTTTCTAATAGTAATTCCTTCCATTTTAGTCTGGAGCAGGATTCCCCTGAGCATAAAACAAAGGTTATACCAGCAAGTGGTGGGCCACTAAACAGTCATCTCACACATGAAAATCACCAAACTGAAGGTGAGGACTGTCATTTGGTTGTTCCTGTAGATGGTAATGATTTGGAGACATTGGAGGGAAGTCAGAAGGAAATTCCTGCTGAAACAACCGGATGTCTTGCCTCTGATGACAAAAATGATAATGTAGACATTTTTGATTGTGATGATGGAAATGCTAGTTCTGAAGGACATCTACAGAACCATTCTTTTTCAGATAAGAATATCAACATCTCTATTGCTGCAAGCCAACCACTTTATCCATCCACAAGTCAGGAGAATGGGACATTATTTGGACAATCTGAATCTGTAACTGCTGGAAATAATGAAGAGGTGGATGGAGAACTGGGGATTTCAAAAGGCTTGAACAAATCCACGTTCACTCAATCTGTGGCCCCTTCTGAAAATGGACTCCACACTGCTTGCGAACCAAAGAAACACAATGTTGAGATTGGTAACTTTAGGTCTGATCAGCCTCTTAGATTGCCCTCTGTAGAGACCGGTGCTAAATCAAGTGATGTTAAATCTGATAAACATGAGAATGCCACAGATAATAATGTCTCTTCAAGTAATGGCAGTGGCCCTGCTGAATCCGGGGTTATTTGCTTGTATCAATGTTGCCCTGCATGTCTCCACAGTCTCCATCATTTGACAAAGAAAATACTTGTTGAAAAGTGGGGGTTAAACAGTGACAATTGGACAGCAGAAGACGTCCATGATGCTGTTGCTTCATTATCTGTGGATCTTATTTCAGCAGTTAGAAAATGTTTTAAGCCTGAAGATTTCATTGATTCATCAAATAAAACCTCAAGAAATGAAAAGCGTGGAACATCTCTCGACTGTTTGAAACTGAGCACGTGTAATAATGGAAACCAAGGCAAGGATGTTGTGCCAGCTGAATGTATTTCTCACTCAGCAAGCCAACATGCAACTGCAATGGAAGGTATGGTACTGAATGAAGAATCATCCAACCATGATCTTAAATTTGTTTACAGAGATGGTGTACTAGTTCATTTGGACCCGGACAAGGATGTCTCAGTTCACTGTAAATTTGAGAACTTGTGCCTTTGTTCTCTAAGAGAGTTGATAGTAATGAAAAAGCGCCCTTTTGATTAGGCTATATTGTTTCATAGCTTGGATTGCTTAGCAATTTTTTGGTGCTGATGTGGCATTTGTATATAACTTTTTGCTGAGATTGAAATATAGTTTTGACCAGGAAATTAAGTTTCAAGTGCTTCCATCATCAAAAGTCAAAACTACACAGCCTTGAATCCTCGTATGTCAGCTAACTTGATTATTTCTGTAGAATCTAACCAAACGTTTATTACTCCCTCGGTCGTATTTGTCATTTTAGAATATTAAGATTTTTTTCTTCTTCTAGTAATACTCAAGAAATAAATGCATTAATGGATGTATTGTCAGTGTAGCTAATCATTTATGGAAGAATATTTTAGTCAAATATCATGACACAATGATAAAGTTGTATTTTGATGACTTGTTGATCATAAGTTTGAATTTACGGAGTACATAATTTTTTTTATAATTATTTTATCATAGGAATTAGTATAATTAATTGTTGTTTTTAAGATTTGTGCATTACCTTAAATACAAATAAAATGAAATGAGACATTATTTTTCTTTTTTTAAATGATGTTGATATTGATAACTAGAACTTTGCTATCATCTATGTAGTTAGCCAAGAGTCTTGCTAAAAACTTCTGTCGTGATTTATTTTATTTTTATATTATAATTAGAATATTTAATTTGGGAGTAAAATATTTTTTCTTTTCATTTTCTTAATTAGATTTTAAAATATTTTTTCTCTTTTCTTTGAGAGGTGTATTTTTACATAATATTATTGCAAGTAGACAAAAAAAAATGTCTCTAAATCATTTAAACTATTTTTTTTTAAACACTTGTTATTTATTTCAATTTGAAAATAATCTTATATCATTTTAATGTTTTATTATAAATTAAAATATAATAATTTATAAATGTAAAGACAATTTATTATAAATTATAACTATAATTACAATTATATACAAATAAATATCTATCCTATACAATAAGTAGATTAAAATAGTACCCTAAATGATCATTTAACAATGATAACTATTATTCTCACTACCACAATTTATATTTAAACTATCCATGTGTATAATTGTTTTATTTCTAAAATTATCTTTTTCATGGAAACATACTTTCGTTTGTATATTTTATGTAATACAATTATAATTTCACTACATATATTTTTTCCACCCCACACTACACAATGAAATCATAATTATATTATATATTTTTTCATCCTCAAACAATATAATGGTATCATGTTTTTGTTGTGTAAAAGAAAGTGTAAAAAAATACACAACAAAAACATGATTCAATTGTGTATTTCGTAAAAAAATACATAAAACAGACTCATGTTTCTGTTATGTATTTTTTACACCCCTTTTAATTAATTTTAATTGCAAATTCCTTTTTTTAAATAATAAAATGAATTGTTATATAATTTATCATTTTTAATAATAATTGATATCTTTTTTAAAAAAATTCAAATTGAATTAATTGAATAGAAGTTATCATTTTTAAACATAACTAAAATAATTATTATATAAATTACTTTTATTAACCTAATCAAATTAATTTATGATATTAATTTATATTATAATTAATTTGATTTCAATTAAAAACGGAGGGGAATAAAATAGTGAGTGAAGGAAAATGGTGGGAGGGTTATGATGGAGAAGTGAGAGTTTAAGGGGGTTGGGACCTTAGGAAAATGCAGAAGGATAAAATGGCAATTTGCAAAAGTTTAGTAGTGTGTAGTGTGGCAGTGTCATTTGCCCTTTATCAATTAATGTGAGTCTAGAAAGCTGTAACGTTTCATTTCATGATGTATATTCTTTCAAATGTTTAAGAAGAACCTACTTTCCAATTTGAAGTTTAGGGGAGATAGGTGGGGGAGATGGAAATGTTATTTAATGAATATATAAAAATTAAATTCATAACTCATTCATATATATTGATAAAAAATAATTTAAAAGTGTGAAGGGTTACTGCACTCTCTTATCTAAGATTCGTTGTGATCATATATAAAAGAACGATTTATTTAGTAGGAGAATTTATGTTCGATTTCCACGTATGCAAAATTTCATTGGACCAATGCCAGACATATACTACGAACACAATTAGTATCTGTCCAGTAGATTAAGAGACATCATAATATCTGATCCAAGACAAAAATAAAATAATTGTGGGCTGCAAGAATTGTGTAACTTAGACAGTGGCAGCCTAAGTTCCTCCACCATGTTCTTTCAAGGCATAAGCATAAAGCACTTATTACCAACATAAGCTCATTGCACACACTAATTTGATCCCCGACTTCCCAGTCATTATTCATAACGCCGTCTAAACAAACTAGCCGGTCACCAAATCAAACCATCGGCTCTGATACCACTTGTTGTGAAATCGAGAGGGATAAATATCGGGGAGATTTACACGAGCAACCATATAAGTGAATTAGATACCACACTTTGGCCCAAAACCTTAAGGCTCTGGTTTATGGATCTTCTCCTCACTTATATGGTGCTAAATTTTTCTATTTTTATCCGATGTGGGATTTTTTTTAACTCACACTTGTATTCGACATAATTTTCATCAGGAAATTTGACTAACCATCTTTAGTGAAATTTTTTCTCTTAGTTACATTTTTTCCATCCACAAAACTAAAACCTTAGACCTTATTTAAAAAAACTCAAATCCAAAAATATTACTTAAACCAACAACTTATTGATAACTTATTAATTATTTTAGAGCACAAAGTGATGTTTTATTGCATTCACTGCTGCCTCTATTTATAGCTATGACAAGGAGGTGGTTACCACATCAAATGGGGTGGGAGTCTTTGATGCCAAGTCAGCAACTTTGACAAAGAGGATCATGTATTGATAGATTAAACTGGGACACATGCCACGGTTATGATAAACACACATTCACTTTTATTTTTTTCATCTAGCAAGTCATTTTATTTTCTACTCTATTTTTTCTCCTTTTCTTTTCTTTCCTTTCACTCTTAAATTAACCATACCTTAATATTTTTCCACACACGAACTAGTTATACATTATGATAACTTTTGACCACCTAATGTACTAATTATGGTATATTTGGATAAACTTTTTTACAAGGATTTTTATTTTTATGAGAAAAAATAAGAAGAAAAATAAAATAAATTTCTCTATAAATTAATGTATAAGTTAATTTATAAAAATGATCTTATATTAATTTCTTTAAAGTTGACTTTTTAATTTGTACATAGGCTAATTTTAGTTCATGAAAAAACTTAATTTTATTTAAAAAAAAAATATGTTTTTAGTTCTTATCCTCTTAATCAAACATGATCAAAATCTTTTTTGTATTTTCATGATGAATTTGGTCCTCAATTTTTTTTATAAAAATAATATAGGTTTAATCTCTCTTAACTTTAAAAATAATATCATGAATTCTTCGATTGTGACTAAGTCCCTCATATTTTTTTTTTTTAAATTTGAGAATCAAATTCATTGATATTGAAAATATAAGAGATTTGATCATGTTTGATAGAAAAATATAAGAAATAAAAATACATTTTAATTTCTTTTTCACTCTTATATTAAGTTGTCAATAAATTTATCCAACCATATCCTTGATCCGACTAATCAGTAACATATCCTAACTAACTAAACTGATTCTTAAATGTAAGCAATGATTTAGCTAATTAAGCTAACAATAATTGTTACAAGTTAGAGAGGAGGAAAGGAGTCCTGTGACCCATGACAAGCCATGGATACATAGTAATATGAAACTTCAATTCAGCCATTCTCTTGAGCATTGGCAATTGGTTTTGTATTTTTTTAGTTTCCCCCTTTTTAAATGGACATTGGCAATTGATCTTCTTGGTAAGGCATGGCCATTTTTCTTTACACAAGCGACAAATTGTTGTAGACCTGATGGAATGAAAGGCTTATAATCTTTTCAATTTAAGCCAATGAATCCACCTATATGTTTGTTCAACGTGCCTACTGCTTGTAGTTCTGGTGTTCTGTGGAGAAAATTTGTGTCCCTTGAATCTGTTAGAAGGTTAGATATAAAGATTAGAGAGGTTTAGAAATGTCCAAGTGACTGAGTTGGGTGTTATGTCATGTAGTTTATCTTCTGAAATTATTGGTAGTAACTTACATTACCATTGACCTATAGGTTCATCTAGTCATCCAGCTAGAAGAAAATTATTACCTTAGCCAAGAAATTTTCTTCCAAGATTCTTTTATTTATAGTAATTTTTAAATCACAATACCAACAAATCTTGCCTTTCAAGAAAAAAAAAATACCAACAAATCTTTTGGAGTAGAGTTTAGTTTTTCAAGAGGGTGTTTTTGCTACTTTAATTTTCATTAGTATATTTTCACTAATTACTATTAACATTTTTGGTTTGGTGGTAATCGGTGAATCTCCAAAATCACATCAAAATGGAAAAAAAAAAATTGGTGGCTGTAATATTCTTTAGACTTGGCACGGAAACTTAATCAATTTCCACTCCATACACACATTATACAAAGATTAGATTTTTTTTTTTTTTTTACTTTATTTGTTATGAATTTACCAAAAAAATAAAATCTTATTCATCATTTTATTTGCGAACCAAACTCAATAATTGAAACTAGCCAAATAGCCAATTAACTTAAAAGTAACTTTTACCTAATCAGAAAAACTTACAAATATAGCTAAAATTGGTGAAGAATCTAGAGTTGTTATTCGATAGGTTAACAATTACAACAAAATAATTCAGAGTTTTTGGCATCTTCCTTAACTGTACCATCAACCTAGATTCGATTAAATAATTGGTTTCATTCCTTAACCACACTGAACTAAATTAATACTTTAATTCAATTTCATCAGTTTGTTTTAATTTTTTAAACGCTCATAATGTTTAGACAGCTAAGAACATTGGTGGTGTGAATTGTGATAGTGGAACACAGCAAAAGTCATAAACCCTATACACATAAGACTCACACACACGAGAAAGGAATGAAGGCCTTCTGCAACTGCATGTTAAGAACTACTATAATTATTCAATTTTGATCATATAATAATTTTAAAAAAATATATTTTCTCAAAGAAAATAACGTGATAATTAAACCTTCTCACACCATAATCAAATTATTTGTTTTAATAGTCAAACAAACAACCAAACACAATGATTAATTTAACTTGTTTTGTGATGTGAAGTGGCTGCATAAACAAAAACCGCATCACATGGGAATGCGCTGGCATGACAAAGCTAATCCCAAAAAAATCGTCCCTACCTATTATTTTTTTGTTGTGGAGCTTAATTGCCGCATGGCCCCATTTGGCCTCTCTGCAGCAATCATCCATCTCATAAGTATTATTTTCACTTCATGACATACCCAAGGGAAAATCCATTTCTGTATTAAATAACACTGTTTTTTTGGACAGTAAGCTCATTATGGCTAAACAATAATATAAGGACATGAACATCTTAAAGCACATGCTGTCATATCTCACATGGCTTATCTAGAAAGCTCAGCTTGAGCATTTTTAACAGTCAAAATCTTTGGCCTATGTGTGCACTACATTCATTTAATTTATAATCAGAATTCAATGACAATAGACGCAAAATCCTCCAATATAAATTCAGATCACATGAAGGGGTGACAAAGTTGGAAAAGTGGAAAACTCATGGAGCCTATTGGCAACTCTTGTGAGTCTTCTTTTTACAAAGATGAAAAAGTGGAAGCTGCGGATCTTCTTCTGGAGGAGTGCTGGTTCTTTGATAATTTGTTAAAGATAGCACCAAGGATGACAAGGTGTCACTCTGATCCTTACCCTTCTTCCACTGGCCTAATCAGCCCCCTAGATTTTTTGGTGAAGGACTCAAACTCATCATCACCAAGTAAACCACCAAAGAATGGTGCTATTGTTCATTCTAAGAAGATCCAGAGAACACCATCCATGCCACCATTGAGATTGAGAGAAGAAGACCATAAAGGAAGCTATTCAATTAGGAGCAAATTGGTGCACCAACCAACAGATCCTGTTGTGTTTCATGCAGCAAGTAAACCTCATTGTGCACAGATGAAAGGACATCATAACAGTGATTGTAATAGAAGGAAAAGCAAACTGCTAAGAACACCATCTTTGCCTCCATCCATAGGGAGAGAAGAAAAGTTCCAAGTAAATGATACAAGAACCGGCAGATCCCACAAGCAACCATCAACACCTACACATATTGACATTCTTCCTCCCAGGCAAACCTCTAAGGTACTTCAATCATCTGCTTTTGTTAAATATATTTAAGTTAATAGACTCATTTTTCATTTATGGTTTAAATGCATAAGATTCTATCCCTTCTAAGAGTTAATGATTGCTTTTATTGTGGGCAGCACCCAGAATAGCACTAATTAAAGCCAAAAGGTCCAAAAAGCCAAAAGTTTTTGGCTAAGCAAAATCATATAATTAGAAAAGGACAGGCAGTATACACACACACACATATATATATATATAGCTTGCTGCTACGATGCTACTTTTTAAGAAAAGTCAATAAAGTACAGTTTTAAGACATATATATACTTCCAAATTCAGATTGATTTGAATGTTTTGAAGTTAACTACTCAGTCCTCACATTTTGTCATTTATGTTTTGGTCATGCATGACAGTCTTGTAGCATTCCAAGATGTAGACCAGCCAGAAAGACTGAGGTTGAAAGCTTCGACAAAGAAAGTATTATGGAGATGAGGCGCAAGTACCTGAATCAGAAAACAATGAGGAGAAGCCTAAGTGACCTTGAATTTGAAGAAGTTCAGGGGTTCAAGGATTTGGGATTCTCATTTGAGAAGGAAACCTTAAGTCCAAGTTTAGCTAGCATACTACCTGGTTTGCAAGAGAAAAAAAGAGATGAGACAGAAGAAGATAAGGCAGCAAGGAAACCATACTTATCAGAGGCATGGTTGGTGCAAAGTTGTGCTCCTCCTATTCCAAATTGGGCTTCTCACAAGTCTTCAGGTGACGTGAAAGAGCAAATCAAGTTTTGGGCTAGAGCAGTGGCTTCAAACGTACACCAGGAATGCTGAGAAAAGCCATTGATTGCATTCAAGTGTCATAATCATACTTTACTGATCAATTCTTTGTAACAATTGTCTAAGAACAGGCAAATTATAATGATAATAATAGTAATTCTTGGTATTTGTTCTGCTATATAAGGCATTTAATTCATCATGTATGCTCTCTCTTTATGAGCATATTACTGATCGATTATCCAAAACAATCTGCCGATTAATAATATATAAATCCTGAAGTTCGAGTAATGACTTTCACAACTAAGCTAATATTGTCACATAAGCATTTTGATTGTTATGTTGCAACGTGGCTCAGTGCTTCAATTCCTTATTTTCTCTTAGCCAATTTATACCCACATTAATAACTCTTGTTTTTTTAGTTTCTAAAAAGAGTAAGATGTCATTGGCTACCTTCTATAAAATAACTATTAATTACTCAAAATAGTGAGCCATTTTTTTGTAAAAGATTACCATACTAGCTTGTATATATTTAGTTAAAAATACTGTAGAAAGAAAAATCAAATTGTTATGTTACAAGTCCTACATCGAAAAATGACCCATAGTTTTCAATGGTTTATATATGATCATTTTGAAGGCTAGTATGCTTTTGGGTGTGTGGGGGATGGATACAACACATACTTCTTTAAATCCTAATTTTTTTTTTAAATATGAGATCTTATTAAAATGCGTGAATTAATTAATGTGAGATTGTTTTAATTTAATTAGAGATTTCGGGTGAGTCATGGATATGCATTTACGTTAAATATTTGGAGGAAGAATTTTGTCACATATATTATTCTTATTCAGTTCAAACAGATTATCTCTAGTAAAGAATACTTGAGATTTAAACAATAAATGAAATTTTTGTCCGATGTTTTTCATGGTGTGGTTAACAAAGAAACTGTTATGCATTATGTGTTGTAAATCCCCTAGTTAGTTATCTTCGAATCTAGGTAATAAAAAAAACTCTTTTAATACTTGTAGTTTACCTTGTTTTTATTAGTTTGCCCCATGATTTGGAACTTCGTAACTTAATGATCTTCTCTTTTTTTTGCCTACTTTTTTTAGAATTTTTTTCATTTCTTGAATTTTGATAATTGTATTTTTTTTCATTATATTGTTTAGTTACATTAAAGAATATAATAAAATAAATATAAACAAGTTGTTGTTTGAGTGGTATTAAACTTGGTCCTAAAAAACAAGATTTTGATTTCAAGTCTTGTAGATGAAAAACATGATTTAGAAGGAAGATTCATTAAAGGTGATCAATCAGATTTCTAGATAAATATTAGTTATGAACAATATATTATAATCAAATCATATATAATAAGATTTTTTTTTAATAACTAGTAAAAGATCATACTTAAAATGTTTTTTAATTGGATAATAATATTAAAATAAATAAAAACTAAATATAATATTTTATAAAATTAAAGAGTAAAGCAAAAATATTATAAAATTTAAAATTAAAGAACACTTATAATAAAATAATCATCCTACTTAGATAACTTAGTGTTATTATGAAAACAAAATTGGTATAAATTATGTGTATCTTTCATTGAAGACAATACTATTATTTGAATAAGGTAGGATGACTATAAGATGCAAAATTCTCCTCTTGGGAATTTAGTGTTAACTTAGTTAACATGTCTAAGATTAAAATTTTGATATGTTTAATTAAGTTAATTTTTTTTATGTCAATTAATTTGCGTGTCAACCAGTGTTATGATAATTTGAGTAATTTGCATAAAATCCTAGATTTGAATTTCATTATATAATCGGGTGGTTTATATATATATATATATATATATATATATATATATACACACACACACATTAAAGAAGGGAAAAAAAGAAAAATCTTGTGACTTGTGGCATGTGTGATTAATGGATATGGGGCAATTCGCTTTTGACACCAAAAGCCAAACAAACTCCAGAAGAAGATATCTTAGTGGTAGCATAAACACAACAACAACACAAGGAAGCACCATTATCATCCCGAAGCTGGGAACAACACTCCTCAAAATCGTATCTCTGCCATATTATATATCAGATGTTGCACTCTCAGTGCCACCACCACCTTCTCTTCCCACTCACACTCACACACCACAAAGTTAAACCCCCTCTCTCCCTTCTTCCTCCTCTTCACCACAAACCCACCATTCTCCACTCTGTTTCGGCTTCAGCTATTCCTCCATGGGTCGTGCAACTCGCCGATGCAGCAGCAGACATTGACTCAGAGGGCCCTGTTGAACTTCCATTCTCTTCTACTCCTTCCATTTTCGCCACCTCCGACGACCCTTCGCCCATCCAAGTCGCTTCAAGTGTTCTCCTCACCGGCGCCGTCTCCGTCTTCCTCTTCCGCTCCCTCCGCCGCAGGGCTCAACGTGTCAAACAATCCGTGAGCACACTCTTCTCTCTTGTTTTTTTTTTTTTTTTTCTTTTTCATTCCAAGTTTCTGGGTCAGAAAATTGATATTTTTTAAGGTTGTTTTTTTTATATGATAATTGTCACTTGGGTTTCAATTTGACTTAGGATTATGTGCCATGCCAAGTTTCTATGTATTTTCGTTTTGAAAAAAAAAACTGTAAAAATGTCAATTTGACTTGTAAAGTAGTTGTTATAAAAGTAAATAACTTTTCATACACGGTTGTATAATGTATATCATTGGATGACAGTGTAATCGTGCATTTCAATTAAATTCTAGATGTTGGAGATCTTAAATTAACTAGTGATATGACCAAAATAGTGTATATAAGTGGAAGGTAGCCCTCACTTCACAAGTTGGTTTTTGGGTTGAGTTAGTTCAAGGCCTAAATTCTAAGATGGTATCAAAGTATATATCCTAATGGATGTTGTTGGGCCTATCGGGTCATTATAGGACCTCCTACATAGATTCAATCTTACAAATTTCACACTCAAGATGTTTAGTCTTGCACCAGGGAGGTGTTGAAGATTTCACCTTGTCTAGTGATATGACCTAAATAAGTGGGAGGCAACCCTCACTCCATGAGTTATTGTTTTGAGTTGATTTAGGCTCAAGCCCAAATTCTAAGACTAGAAAAAAAAAATTAAAGGTTTGTTATTTGATTTTGTATAATTGTCACTATTCGTGTTTTGCTGCGTTTGGCATTCAGTTTTTCTGTAGGATAACATGTGTAGTTACCCTTTTCTTTATAAATGTTTTGGTGAGAAATGATTTCAAAGAATGGATTTTTAGTTTTAAAAAATGAAATTGGATGTATTGAGTTCATTTTGTTGTGGGCTGTTCACATTAAGTTTTGCAGTGATGTTACTGATTTGTGCTGTTATGATGCGGTCTGTGTATTCATTGAAATGGGTTTTGTGGTTTTAGCAATTCAGGTCTTCAGGAGAGAAGTCGATAAAGGAAGAAGCATTGGATAGCTTGAAAGCTATGGGGTCGGCTTCGGTGAAGGCTAAGGAGGATTCAGCTTCACCTGGTCAGGCATTGCTTGGGGGAATATCTGCTGGAGTTATTGCTCTTATTCTCTACAAGTTTGCCACTACCATTGAGGCATCTCTAAACCGACAGACAATTTCAGATAACTTCTCTGTATGTCTCGTCTCCTGTGCTTCTATATCTGTATTTATTCTTTTTTGTTGCACAGCATGTTAGTTGGAATCAGAAAAGGCCATTTCTTTTATTGATATAACCAAATAAAAAGGTCAGAATTTGAACACTATATGACATTTATATTGTATATTTGAAGTTATTTTTTTCTTGTCTTAAAATCTTGTGATTCAATACAAATTATGATTCAAGATTCAAAAAATGAGCTTTTCCATTCACTATTTGAATCTTGATTTGATATCATTAGTAGGTCGGACAGCTAGGAATTGGAATCTTGTTACTTAATCTTCTTAACTGTGATGATGGTAAAATTATAATGGAAGTGTGTTTCATCTCTTTTTTTTTTTTTTTCTGGTTAGTAGGCTTAATTATTCTGAACAATTTTTCCTTGGGTGGCTTATCATTCTTCTTTAGTTACAATTTTAAAATTGAGACTCCAAAACACTTGTTGCAAAAAGAGAGAAAAGTAAACATTTCAGTTGAAGAAACAAAGAGTAGCTTCGGTAACATGAATCTAACTGTCCAAGGAATATGATGTACTTTGATTGGTGTCATTTCCTTCAAGCAGAAGTCTTCATACATGTGGGGTTGTGTTTCTTTCACCAATTAAGAACACTTCAAATTTCTTCCCAGGATATATTTGATTGAAATGATTATCTTAAAACTGCTAATGTTTTACCCTCTAGTATTTTGGTTGAAAAATATGTGCATGTTAAGTCATTGCTGCCTGGTGTAGTGACACAGTTTGATTGAAGTTTGCAACATTGTTTATACTTACATAGATATTTAATGTTGATTCGTGTTACTTCATGGTTATTCTGTGTAATTGATGAACCTATTGAATATACCTCAAGTCATAGTTGCCCTTATATTGACAGTTTGATTGTAGTTTTCAACATTGTGTTCACTTACATGGCTATTTAATGTTTTTAATGTTGATCTGTATTAGTTCATGGTTATTCTGTATCATTGATGAACCTATACTGAATACTGAACTGTGATGATCAGAATATTCAATTGTACTGAAGTTTAATCATTGGAGATTAGTGAGGCAATCCATTCCCAGGTTGAAACTAGAGATTGTGCTAAATATGAATCTAGTTAGTCTTGGAACTGGATAATTCCGTGTTTCCCATCCAACAGTTACCTGATACTGAAATACAGACTATTAATTCAGCTGTGTTTTTATTTTCATAAATTACACAAGTAAGCACTGAGAGTGGATATTAAATGGGAAAAATAGATAAAACTAAGATTCTAATCTTTCATTTTAATCCATTCCTGGATCATCTAGAAAATTCAATCTTTAATGCTCTGGAGTATGAGAGTATCCAGCATAAGAATATTTTTTTACAATTATATGATTTGTTGGAAGTGAAATTATCAGCTTTTACAAGTACACCTATTGTTATTGTTGTTAATTCGACAAGTGCACCTATCGTTCCAAGTAATAAAGTAATAAGAAGAGTATCGTCTCCACGATGATTGAGACACCAAATTTATTGTGACTATTATCTTTAATGATTTGTTGGAAGTGAAATTATCAGCTTTTACAAGTACACCTATTGTTATTGTTGTTAATTCGACAAGTGCACCTATCGTTCCAAGTAATAAAGTGATAAGAAGAGTATCGTCTCCACGATGATTGAGACACCAAATTTATTGTGACTATTATCTTTAAATTGGATGAAATAAAATTGAATTGAATTGTGATTTGTATTGTGGACTGAAAAATTTAAATAGCAGAATTAAAATGCAATAAGAATTAAAAACAAAGTTAATTAGATTTGAAGAGTTTATTAAGAAGAATTGTAGTCAGAGCACATTCACCTTTTGATCCCTACCTTATTTACTTGGATTAATTACTAATTTAATTATTCTAATTGTTTATCTTTCCGTTAAACTAGTTAAATCCTAATTCCTTAATGACTTTATCTCTCATAAATTAAGCATGAAGAAAATACATCTATTCATCTGCAATCATACATCCCTATTCCTAGGTAATGTAACAATTGTTATTTTACTCTTGTCAGAAATCAAAGCTTCAATATTCCTATTGTAAACCTTAACTCTCAGAACTTTAATAAAGATATAATTAATGCAACACAAAGTAAAATAAAACAACTTAGCATAAAAGAATAATAGAAATCAATCCAATTACAGAGGAGTTCACGTTAGGTTTTGATCCTAATTACAATAAAGAGGATTAGCTAGACATAGTTATGTCTAGTCTTGATAAAAATAGATAAAAGTGAAACAAGAATCTTAAAGAAGAAGAAGAATCAAACCCCTCAATCTTGAATCTCAATCTTCTTGACCTAACTTTAATCCCTCCAGAATGCTTCTCCTTCTTGTTTTGCTCTATGTAAGTATGTATGTAGCAACCTCCAAGTCTGTGTTTCTTTTGGTCTCCTGAGTCCCTATTTATAATAGGCTGTGAAAATCTTCTCTTATCTTTTATCTTTGTGAAGTCTTTAATCGAAATCTTGAAATTCAGAGACTTCTTGGTTTTGCTTTCTTTTCTTGGTTTACTACTATAAAAATTCAAAGAATAAGTGATAAAGATAAAATAATGAAAACTTTCACTTATATTAGCATTTATTGATAAATTATGATTGATTTATTGATTCTTTTAGCATAAAAACTACTATACGCTAAAAGCATATCAGTTATCATCATAAGTTGGCTACATCTCTTGACTAGTGCATTTCAGAGTACAAGATCAATTTTAGCTGCTATAGCCTATAATTGTGGTTATGAATTGTATTATTAAGTACAGTAGTCCAATTTTTCGTTATTCTGACGAAGTTATTGTAATTTTTCTATGTACACAATAAGCATAACCCTTTTCCTAGTGTCATATGTCATTCATAGAATTGATTTTGTCACAATGATAGAATGATACAAAAGCATTTAAATTAGTAGAGAAAAATGATAACAGAACAGATGTTCCAGTTTTTGATGCTTTGAAATTGTATGCTTTTCAGGTCCGCCAGATAACCATCACCATAAGGTAGCTTCAATCTCTTTTTCCATTGGGCCTTGCTTTTCTTTTTTTAAAGCACCTGACCTGACAATTATATGACAAATTTTCACAGGACAATAGTGAATGGCTTGACCTACCTTGCAACATTTGTTTTTGGCCTGAATTCCCTTGGTTTATTCCTTTATTCTGGCCAGCTTGCCCTCAAATCCATCATGGGAGATTCAACTGAAAAGGAAACTGAAAGTAAAAGCACTGATCAGCAAAATTTATCAAATTCATCCAATGAGACTTCCACAGATAAGACTGAATTGAGCAGCGGGACGGAAGAACAAAGTTCAAATGATGCACAATAGTTACTAGGTGTAAATATAGTGAAGTTCAAATCGAGGTCAGCAAATGTTATCCACATGTAAAATTAACATATATCCTTTCTCGTTTGGGAGTAATGTAGGTGGCAAGTTCAATGCAGTTACTAGTCTTAATGTTGAATTTTTTGAAAGGTTTATGGAAGCTATATACCTGTCCCCTCCTTTACCCTTTCCGTTTGCCAAAATTTTGTCAGTTTTGTTTTGATAGGAAGAAGCTGAGGACTTGCGGTTACTCAATCCATTCAATGAAACATCAATTAAGTTTACAAATTCCACTTGCTGCATATACATTTCTGAGGCCTTCACCAAAAACTTGTTTTTTATTAGCATCACTTATTTGAGATGAAGAGCAAGGTGCATACCCCTAGGCCCTGGTCTATCCTTTGCCACTACTGGTATTTTTGCCTTATAAGTGCGTGCCCCGGCAAAAATAATGGCGAACTGTGCATTGTAGTGATTTTGCTGATTCTCCTTTGCCACCAATTCAAGCTACACAAATCCTTCTAATTGTAAGCTTAAAATTAAAACCATCCCCTGCAATGCAATTTTGCAGTCTTCCTTAGATACTTGGATTTGGGCCTAGTTTAATCCCAAAAGTTAACTCAAAAGATAAGAGTTGTCTTTTATTTGTATACTTTATTTTGTTCATATCATTAGTCTATATAGGATTTTCAGCATGTAGTGCATACACACGATAGACCATTAGAGCATCTCCAGCATGTAGTGCATACACACGATAGACCATTAGAGCATCTCCAATGGGAGCATCTTCAATGGGTTCCTTAAGCAACTTTTTGTGATCCCCATTACTTTTTATGGTCCCCACAATGTCTTGTTACTCCTAAGGAACTCATCCAATATTTTGTTCCAATGCAAGAAATCACGAGAAACTCAAAAAAATTCACATATTTATATTTTTTTAATAAAACATAACATTTTTTCAGTTTTCACAAATATAAATTAAAATAAATAAAACGAAATGCGGAACAGTACAAAATAAAATTTTACATAATAATAAATAATTAAAGACAATAACATCGAAATAAATAAAAAACTAGACCTCGAAAAAAAATATTACATAAATTGTTGCGTGCATACTATTTTTTTGTATTTGTTTAACGTTATCTTTTTTGCATTCAACGGCTATTTTGGCATTTATTTTCTTCGGAACGGCTTTTTTTATTGTGAGCATATTATTACTATTTTTAAAAAAAAAAAAATCACCACACGCGTCACCACACCCTTCCTCTTCTTCATTATCCCGAACCTTCCTCTTCTTCCACACACGTTGCTCTCCTCTGTTGTCTCTTCATTTCACACAAACACACAACCCTCTCTTCGACTCAAGCCTCTACTCTCTCTTCACTCACAAAAATGCGCACCCTCTCTTACATTCAGTCGCTCAACCTATGCTCTCTCTCTTCTCCACTCACAAAACCCGTCCCTCTCTCTTCTCCACCCACACCTCTATTCTTCACCGAACGCGCTCCAGTCTTCTCCACCCACACCCACTCAAGAGCTTCTACAAGGCGAAAAACAGGAAGAAGAAAGACCGTGATGCTGCCGCTGATGATGTCGTTGTCGTCGCTCCTCTCTTCTTCACGGTCAATATTGGTTTGATTTTTATTGGAATTGTTCATCTTCCTCCTTTGATTCATCTCAATTTGATGTGCACGTGGTTGGGAATAACGGAAATTAACGAGTTTTATCCCAAAATAATATTTTTTTAATTGATAAGAAACGGTTCTTTATATAAGGAATCCAAGGTCAGCGGAAGAAATCGGTTTCGCCACGTCACTGTTCTCCAACGCAGATGAACTCCCAAGAAACGGGTGCTTAGGCTAAGAAACCCAATAAGATGCTTGCATTAGATATGCTCTTATGTTCGGATTTAAGGCATGTCTTGACCCCCAAGCTGTATGGTAATATCTTAATTAAATCAAGAACCCCATCACCCTTGTCTCTACCTTGAATCTCTAATAAATGGCCACTAAGAACAGCTTGTAGTGAACTTGGAAGATCAGCTTTGAGTACATTTAGGTAGAGATGCCTGCGTGTTTGTGACATTCATAATTGTGCACAATCATACATATAACTTGTGTTCAAATTGGGAGGGTCAAATGAATAATGTTTGGTGTACATCACCTTAAAGGAGGTAAAATCTACTGTAAACAAATAGAAAAAATTATATAGAAGTGCGCAAGTGTTTGTGATTAGTACTATTCATATCAAATAAAACCATCCGTACAAATTGTTCATAATTGTCCACGCAATAATTAGGGTTAGGTATGTTCTCAGACACAACGCTACTGCATGTTAGTAGCCCAACCCACATGAACATAAATATCACACAAACTACGTGGAAAGAAGAAAATGAAGAATTCTATACGATCTCTTTTGTGATCGTGTTATTTAGATTAATGATGCTATTGGAATTTGGCAGAAAAAACTTCCATATACTCTCTTCCTCCAAAAGTGACGAATCTAGAGTACACAATGAGCTTATATTAATTATTCAATCTTATATAAATGATCAAAATCATATTCAAGAAAAATAAATTTTAACTATTCATGTAGGCAAGATTTATTTATCTAAAAAAAATAGACAAGATTTATTTATTTATTTATTTATTTTTGAAGGGGAAACAAGATTTATTTCTCAAACTTTATTATATTCTCATTTAATATACTCTTGGGTATATTTTTGGAGGGATTATAGTGTAACGTATTTATCAATTTTGTTGATGACAAATCTTTGTCGAAAAATCTTACTGATCATTTTTAATAATTTTTTTTTTCTAAATACGTTTTTTTTTCATCCACAACTTAAGACAACTAAGTTCAATTTCATTAGGAAAAACTTGTTTGTTAGTATATACATTTACATATTTGCATACAAGACAAAGAATGGAGATTTTCCTAAACGAAAATATGTAAGTTACGTAGCTTTTTAAATTGATTACGCTATCATTAAATAACTTTTAATGTAACCATTTTTCTATGAAATAAATAACTGATTATATGATATTTCTACCTTTGACTCAAATAAAAAATACTAGCTCTCTTTTAATATATATTACAGATGGGGCTTTCGTGAGGTCTCCATTCATTATTGGTTCTGCTATCCATGTGCCAACTATCAATTTATGGGAGCCAGAATGTCTATCTCCCATTCCCTACACCATTTCCAATCTGTTCAAAAAGTTTGCAGCAAAAACACTTTATGATACCAGCTTCCATGGTGTTTTTCTCTGTTCGTCCTTTTTCAAGTCAAGATTCCTAATCAGTCCTACTTTTTTCCCATATAATAAAGCAACTAAGATCATGAAACTTCTTAAGCAAGAAGCAAATTAACATCTCGTTGTCAATGTCTCAACCGTGGTTTTACACCTCATACTCCATCTTCACAATTAAAGATCTAAACTTGCTTCTGAACACTTCTCATTCATATTAACGCATAAAAATAAATAAATAGTAAAGGTAGCTAGATAATTTACTTTTGTTTGGTGCTTGTGGGGTTCAATATTTTACTGAAGTTGGCACGTGCAAGTATATATGGGCGTGGAAACAAAGTTGAAAAGTAGTACTCTTTGAAACCAACATGATGTGTAATAGTTAGTAGATTATCATGTTTATTAAACATGTGGTCAAAGAGTTCAAATTTTAGGTTTACATACACGAAATAACATTTTGTTAGAAAAAGTTAATTTCTTAAGTGAATCTCAATATTTAGAGGGACTCGTCTTTAATCGGTTAAAAAAAATACTATGAGCTTATCTAAAATCAAAGAATGCATCTTGAAAGAAAAGCTATTTCGAGTAAATTGAATATCAGCTCTCAAACTTCAAACATAGCGAGGTCAAGGAGAAGCTCCTCAAAGACTGTGAATCCAAGGATTAATTAAATAAATGAACATGATTTGTTTCCTTCTCGGCTTTTCTTTCTTGTCCTTGGCTTTGTCCCCTTACCTATTGCAAAGAAAGAGGGGAAAAGCTTGTAAGATAATCATACAATAGTTTTTGCTGTCTTGGGAATTGATTATGCTTCGAAGTCCTATTATTGACTGAGGAAACGCTTTGAAATTCTGCAAACCTGTGGCAAAGGAATGGGAAGACAATGCAATGGGAAAGACAAAACGCTAACTTTACACCATCCCCAGTGTAGTTGCTTTCAAGCTCAAGCTGTATCACAAATATTTATCTCAAAATCATTCAAGATTATGAGCGCGGACAAATCAAACATGTAACACACTTCAACAAACCAAATGCTTTCTTTGCTAAAAGAAAAAAAAAAAAAAAAAAACTCGTTACTAGTATTTTATAAAGTCCATTAATAATGTTTGTCTTTACTAGCATATATTCATAGTAGGAATCCTATTAACTACTATTCTAAAATCATTGATTAAAGAAGTACGCATAAAATATTAATATTCCGTAAGTAAAACCATTACTGTTTACTGTTTTTCCAACCGGTTAGATTATGTCTTAATGATTTACGCAGGTTATCTGCGCCAAAATTTTACTTAAAATAAATTGCTGTTCTGAACCTCTTATATTATCATTATGTGGCGAAATGTTTCACATTTTTTATATAGTATAATGAGAATAAATATTAAATCCTCATGCATATAACTCAACCGACACTACTAAATCCATTGATGCGAGTTTAACCAAAAATCTCAAATTCAAGTTTAAGATATATAATTATTTTAAATATTTCAAAAAAAAAAATTACAGCACATATCTTATTTAACTTGAACACAATTACCGCAATAGGAAACAATAACAAAAGAAAATCCCACCACTAGGCTACCCTGATGGGTTAGGGAAATTTTCCACATGATTCATAACCTTCACTCTTTTCCAATTTGGTTCACATTGCCTTTTAACCATTAAATACAACTAGTAACTACTATAAACAAGTAGTCCAACTAGTGTTTTTGACTGTTTTCCTAAGTTTCAACTTTCAACCTACATTTCAATTCCTCATTGTCCATTACACATACTCTCCTTCAGCTTCTAACCAATCTGTAACGGCTCATGAAGACTTGACAATGACAAACAACACAAAATTAATCAGAGCAGTTATTTAAAACGATGAACGACCCTTGACCAAAGTCCACAAGAATTCCAACCCAATTATGGCATCAGACAACCAGACACAACAACCTTAACAAAATGCCCCCCACTCACTTTTACTTACATACCCTTCAAAGCACGCATATCCTTGAAGCTTTCAACCAATACGAATTCAACCCCATTATCTCCTCCATAATAAATTTCAACTAAGAAATATACCAACCATTACAAAAGTAAATACCACTACTTTCACTAATAGTGCAAAAACAATTTACAACAATCTTAAAATCATAGTACCAAATTAGCTAACAATGCAGAAATTAAACTCTTATTATAAATCCACTAACGAGTAGTAATGGACCCAAAAACAAATAGCATCACTAAAACTATTTATACAAAGGATTACATTCTAAAAACAGCAAAATAGTATACCTAATAATCCTAACTTACCAAAGCTGCCCAATGTTTAGCAATAATCTACACATAATAACAACAACAATTGATTATTCTGTCAATTAAAAAAAAAGGAAAATTTGAGATTTTGGGGAAAAGGAAAGACAAAATCAAAATCAGAACCCAACACCAGCCGGCGCGCCGACTCCAAGCTGAGACGCCGGTGGGTGCGGCTCGAGCTTCCTGTTGTTCCAGAAACAAGCCTCCGGCGCGAGCTTAGCCGAGGACCGCATCGGCTCTGACTTGCAGCGCGTGAGCACAAACGGCTCGAACCCGTTACCCGATTTGGACCCCACCAGCTTCTGCTCGATCATCGCCGCCATCGACATTCCGGCACCGCCTCCCGCCGCGGGGAACGAGCACGACGACCGCGGCGGCTGCATCATCGGCTGAGGCGGCTTCGGCTTCGGCTTGGACTTTGTAAGCGTTTCTCCGGCGACCCTCTTGCTGCCGCCGCCGGAGGCGGCGGGTCTCTCCGGCAGACACCGTATAAAGTCCGTGCTGCACACCCACGTTTCTTTAGACACCTCCATCGACAGCTTCGGCTCGCACATCATCAGCAACAAGCACTCCGGCAACGCTTCTCTTTCTCTCTCTTCGCACTTTGACCCGTTTTGTCGCTCCTTTGACTCCGGATCCGAATTCGTGTCTGGTTGCTGAGGTTGTTCCTTCGGTTCGGTCTCTTTCTCTTCTTCCTCCTCTGGATCCGAATTCGTGTTTGTTTCTGGTTCTGCTCCGTCGTTTTCTTGATCCGAAGCTGCGACGGTTTCTGGGGTGGAAGAAAGTTCCGAGGTTTCGTTGTTCTCTCTCTCTTCTTTACCCTCTTGGAGATCAACCTCTTTTTCTTCCGTTCTAAGGTTTACTAGATCTGACTGAGCTTCTGGGTGTGTTAAAGTTTCACCTTTTTCAACGGCATTTCCTCCATTTGCTGCTTCTTCTTCATCACTCTTTTCTTCTTCCTCTTTTACTTCAGCAAATTCTTTGGTTTCCAGGTTTTCTCTGCTTTCAACTTCATAGCTTTCTTTCCCATCTTGTTCTTCTTCATCTTCAGTGGCCACAACAGCAGTTTCTGTTTCTCTCTCACAAATGCTGTCTTCTATGGCTTCTCTTTCAACTTGTTCTTCTTGTACTTCCTCTAGTTGTTCATCTTTTGTTTTGATGTTTTGTTCTTCTTCATCTTGTTCTTCTTGACATTTGTCTTTGTGAACAGGAGATTCCCAAAACCGGTTAGCCAAAGCAGCCATCTTAACCGGATCAGATCTGCACCTCATCAACAAAAGAGCATTCTTGGGAGGAATACATATGCTAACTCTAGCTTTCTCTTCCTCCTCTCCACCCACCACCTCCTCATGCTTCTTCTCTTCCTCCTCTCCCACCACCAAATCAACATCAATGTCCTCAAACACGTGCCTCCTCTGACTATGACTCCTCTCTCTCCCACTCACCTCCATCTCCTCCTCCATCACAAGCTCAATCCCCCTCCCCTTTCCATCCCCATCTTGTAAAGCCACCAGCCACCTCCCAACAGCATTATTAGTATTCCCACATGAACCCTCTCTCATCATCCCATGTCCTCCTCCTTCCACTCCACCACCACCACCTTTCTCTTTTTCCTTCTCACTTGACATGCAAGAAGACCTACAAGGAAAAAAACAACTAAACTCCCTCAAAGCCTCACATATAGTCAAGGGAAGATGCACCCATCTCTGATTATTCCTGTGCTTCAAACAGTTCTGGTGATGCTGAAACCCTTGGCTGCTTTGTCTAGTGAGATCTGGATTGAGATTCGGATTCAGATTTGTTGCACTTGCATTAGCATTAGCACCAACTTGTTGTTGTTGTTGTTGTTGTTCACCCTTCCTGAAGCTAGCTTCACCCCTCCTCTTGGACCTTGCCCTCATCTTCTTCCCTTGCTTCTTGGTCTTCACCCTCACCTGGCCAATGCAAGTGACTTTGGGAGAAGAAGGTTCAGGATTCTCAAAGCCACAGCCTCCTCTTCTCTTGCCACCACCACCGGTTGGGAACATTGGAGAGGCTTGGCCACCACCACCACCACCCTTGATGCTGCCATTGCTCCTGAGCCTCCTGCTGAGGGAGGAAGAGAGGGAAATCTGAGGAGGGTCTCTGCTGCGGCTTGGGCTGAGAATGGACTTGGATGAGAGCTTCATGGATGAAGACGACAAACGGGAAGTGAAGCAAACAAACAACTCGCTTGTGCTGCTATTGCTACTTGTGCTGCGATGGGGTCTCTCTCTATCTGTTTCCATTTCTTTTTTTCTTTTGGTTTTAGAATGAGAGTTGCCAAGTCATGGCATGGCCATTGAGTGACACAACAGGGATATTTTTTTTGAGATGGTAGTTATTCTAAGTAAGCACAGTCAATAAATGAAAGAGCTTTAGCTAATAGTAGTACACTAGTACTAGCTAGCTATGCTTGGTTGTGAGGTGGGGTGACTTATTATCCTCTGCTACAGATTGCAAGTTGGCTACTATTTGTGAGTGAGAGACTGAGATAATGAGAACTGAGAAGAAAGGGTTTAATGGAAGATGACGAAATGCTGTTTGTCTTTATCTAAATGTAACCCACTGTGGCTGGACTGTGTAGGGTAGGCTCTTTTTGCCAACTCGTTTGGTTTTTTCTTTATTTTTTTTATTTCCCACACATATGATACATGGTATCTTTGGAAATAACAAGATTATCGAGACTGATAATTAATTTCATTTTTCTCATTCGCAATGCAAATTTTGTCACATTATCACGCTGTTTAGATAATATATAAAATTAATTTCACCATAAAAAGGTAAAAATGATTATTTGTTATTTTACTTTTTTTAATTATGAAATATTAATTACTTCTTCTCACTAGGAAGTCATTTCAAACACATCACAAATCCTTCCTCATTGGTTTGGTTTTTTCTTAGATGACAATAATATCCTTCTTTTTTATGAGAAGAATCTTGGGAGCACTTGATATTGGAGAATTGAGATAGTGTGGTATGAATCATGGTCTTTGGTGAAGCGGGTTTGGGGGCTGAATCTTGGATGATACTTGTTATTAGTGAAGTACTCAAGTCTCAAGGTTCGCTCCGTGTTCAGCAGAAAAGGGAAAAAAAATCATCTGCGTGCACGAGACTTTTGGCAGATCAACAACTTCGGTGAAGACAGAAAGCAGTGGGAAAATAATAGAAAAAGAAAGATGGTGTGAGTGGAAAAGAAATTTGATAGGAAAAGGTGTTATATTCTTGAAAGACACCGATAAAGGTGATTTTGGGCGTGTATATCCTGAATATTGAATTGAATACTATTAGACATTTCAGTAAAATCAATACTACTATTATTTTACTTAATGCTAGTTGAAATTTCTAAAATTATATAGTTTTTGCCTTAATAAAAACCTATGTCAAAACACTAGTACACTACCAAATAATGGTACAAAAATCTTAACCAACAACTAGCAACCACAACAATTAATAAAACTTGCAAAACAAAACCTACCCAATGGCTATTTAAGTGGAGGGGAAAAAAAAGGCCACCTAACGGTACTATAATTTGTCAAAATCAGCAGCATTCTTAGCCTCATTGAATGTGAAGGAAATCTCTCAAATAAATTGATTAGCTTGTTACTTGTATTCTTAATTCGCAATTAATGGTTGCAAACTAGAAATGTGATGAAGTACACATTAGAAGTATTAAATATTATTCAGGAAACTTTAAAAAAATATGATTCTTATTAATCCTTGTCCTTATGAAAATGGTTAAATAACTACTTTTTTTCTAATTATAAAATATTTTAACTAATTCTTATCTCTTAAGAAAAATAATTAATTTAGATAATCACATTAAATCTTTTAATTATTTATATTATCATTCCAAAATTATTATTTCTTATCTCTCTATCCACTTAATTATTTCTCATTAATATTTGAAGAGAGAATAATTAAGTAAGAATATATAGGGAGAAAATAATTAATGCATCTAAAAATTAAAAAAATATTATAAAAAGGATAAATAAATTTTTGAAAAGATCTTATAATTAGGAATAAAGAGTAAAAGGAAAAAATATTTATTATACAAATCAAGACGTTAAAAAGATAATGAACTGTATAAATTTTCATCTCCTAATATTTTTATTTTTACTTTAAGTTCTTTAACAAGGATACTAATTAGCATTTACCAAAAAATTATTTAGGAAAACGTTATGCTAACCGAGAGATAAATAAATAAAAGAGATAAAAATAACAGTAAATATAAGTATTAATATAATGTACCATAATGTAAGTTTGATTATTTCAACTTAATCAATAATTTTGAATTTGAGTGGTATAAAAAATTATTATTTCATTTTTCTTTTTTGGTTTTCTTGAATCTAAAAACTACTGAATGCCAAGTGCTTAGCATGCAATCTAATTTCACATATACTTCATGAAATTTCTTAATCCATCCGTCAATGTTTTCTATTTCTATAAGATTCATGTAATGTGTATTCTACAATAATGGACTTTATTCTAATTCTAGATAATCATATGTAATATTGTTTTTGGCAGGTGGACTCATGGGAAATGGTTGGAATCAAGGACAACACCAAGACGAATACATACATAGACACATATAATATGCAAATGTGATCCAATTTGAGATGTAAAAATCATAAAAAGAAGTATTCTAATATGTAGCAGGCAGTAACAGTGTGCGTGCAGGAACGTGGCCAGATCATAGGTAGAAGAAGGAGAAGAAGGGAAAATCAGGGACAAAGTTATAGTCTCGGGAATATCAAAGGCTTATGCCACTTTCACAGAATTCATGTGTACATCCGTGTGGTGCGAACTGAGAATTGCAGAATTATTATGAATATGTGGTAAACTTTTTTAAAAGTCCTACTAAAAAAATATAAAAAGAAAAAGAAGCGGTGAATTTTTTTATAAAAAAATAAATTTTTTATTAACTAATTTTTAAAAATTTATTAATACAATTTTTTTAAAAGATGAAATAATATTCATAAATGAATTAATAAAAAAATTTATTTTAATTTATAAAAAAATTTATTTCATTTTTTACTTATAAAAATATCGAAAATCTTAAATCCAAACATGCAGTATTACTATTACTATTGTATTGTAACTTTGTAAGTGTAAATGTAAATACTAATAATAACCAACGGTGTACGTACTGTGTACTACAGTGCCTGTCTGTAACGAAGCTTGCTTTTTTCGGCTTTCCCCACCTACCTCTCAGGTCTCAGTTTTCACAGTGCTTCTCACCACACGCTATTATTATTCTTTGTTGTTTTCTAAACTTTTCTTAAGTTATTAAATATAAGAAAATGTTAATAAGTGTATTAAGATATTATGTTTTTCATAAAATAAATATGTTTTTCTATATGATATGTAATAAATTTTTTTTTCTTTTAAATCTTAATCAATATTATAAGGAGACTAATTAGTAATCCCTTTAAATATATCTAATGAATATAAATATTACATAAAACTGTATTTTCATTAATAAGGTTATACTTTCTTGGTTATTATTTATAAGAATTAATTAACTACTTTATTAAAATTAAGAAAAATAATTAAGTTAGTTAGTTGATAACAATAAAACTGTCTTAAATTTATAATTTTTAAAAAGTTATCATTTTATTAATATTCTTCTCTCTTTTTTAATTAATTGTCAATATATCCTCTCTCTCTTAATTAGGAGTGTTTTAGTCTAAAAAATAAATACAAATAATATTTTAGATTGAGTCATATAAAAAGATAAAATATTAGGTCTTATAAATAAGAATAAAGGGAGTAGAGAGAAAAAACCCAAGCATAATATTTGTAACAGTGCTGAAATTGTTAGCATATTCAACAGATTTTTGTGTAAATCAGAAATGCAAATAGTTTTATCTTATTACAATTACTCAATTGGTCTTTGACGCCAAGGTATTCCTTCAAGAAGAGTTACTAAACAAGATCTTATACTTGTTTGGATTGTTGCTTTAGCAACTTCAACCTCTGTTTTCAAAAAACATATTTTCCGTTACTTTTGCGGTAGATATGCGCAAGGTTGTGTGCTATTGCAATTCAACCGGCAATGCAACATGTTGGTAGGTCATGGGTAAACAAATATCCATTATAAAAAATTACGTTGGATCCTTATCTAATATTTTTAATGAATATTACATAAAACTATATTGTGAAGTATAAACCAGCCCACTATCGTCTCAAAATGGTGAAATGTGTATGAAATGGTATTATATTGTGAAGCTACTATTTACTTTGGTGTTAATGATGATGATGATGTTTTGCAATGTGATGGTAAAAAAATGAGTAAGCTATTAAGGGGATCCAAGAACTTAATATAAAAATAGCTTTGAAATTAAAAAAAGAAATGGCGGGAGTGGCAGTTAGGGAATAAAAAGGGAAAAGAAGGGTGTTTGTGAAAGAGGAATAGGATAGGGACGAGGTGGAAAGAAGAAGGAAGAAGGTGCAACGCACGTGACCACACTCTATAAGCTTTGCAATTTCATGCCTCCAATCATACTCACCACACGCGCCTTCCCTTCCTATTAATGCTATTTTACTATGATTCTTTCATGTTAATGCATATGCTCTTCATTTTACCATCCAACACACTAACAACATAAATTTTTTTAATTAAAATAGATTACAGAAGATGTGAAATTTATATAATTTTTTTATATTTATCTGTTCTTCTCTTCAACCAAACACAATTGGCGAAAGAGATTATTCTAATGTAATTAAATATCTCAAATTTTGTTGAAAATTAATTGTGGCTTCTACTAAAATGTAATCCTCATTTTCACGATCGTGACTCCAATATAAACTAAAACGACATTTTTTTGTAAAGACACTGACGTGATAAGAAAAAAAAAAAAAACAATTATCAAATTGAATTCTCCTATTGCTTCTTAATTTTTCAATTTCTCTTTGAATTTTGAACTGTAGCTCTTGCCAAATTTCCAATGAGAATGGAAGACATGTGATTAGCACCATCAAAAAGACGAATGAATCAGCCACAAATTTTCAAATGTTTTGCACCGAAGCAGTTGTAATTCCATTACCAATGAATGTAGTAAAAGTTTGATTTACTATTTAACTTGTTCATAGATTTCGAAACTAAATTCAACGGTTTAACAGAAATTGAATGCAAAAGGAAGGTGTAGATGCTTTGGCAAAAGTTCTTTTGCTCACTAACATCCGGTTGCGACAGTATATATGTTAATTTCAAATTGAGTTGATTTCAAGGGAGGAAAATTGAATTGTTTACATCCTTCGACAAAGGTATGGTTGATGATAGTGGTTGCATAGAAGTTGTTTACATTGATATCTGACCGTGATTGAAGCTATTTAGAATAAATCTGAAAATAAGCATAAGATGAAATTGTACTAATGCGGAATTATAAAGGGTTAAATTTTTTTATATATTTTAAATATAGATTTATATACTATCAACTGATTAAAATTATATTATATAAGACTCTTAAAATAATTAATTCAAAATTTAATAATTTTATCATACATTATAACAAATATATAGTTATATCATAATTAAATTCTAATTATAAAGGAGTACCACATTAAAATGTAGTCAGTCTATAAGGACTTACAAATTGATGCAACCAGTTTTGTAAAATAATTAATATTTTCCATTTCATAAACAAGAATAATAAAAATAGATTATTCTTTTCAAAATATTCATCGAACCAGATAATTTGAACATCACCATGTTTTGATTGGAATAAAGAAATATGGACCTAAGAATTTAAAGGTATAGTTGCCCAACAAAAAAAGATATAATAAACGCATGAGAGGTATGCAGGCGCACGCGCATGAAAAGGAGAGTATATGAAAGATTCTGAAACACGCATAGGGACCCATTTTCGAAGGACTGTGCCGTTTACTATGCTTCCCACGGATATCATAGAAACCTGCGGACATGTGACGCGTGGCAGAGAAAACGTTTGATTGCCTTTGCCAAAATATTACTACTACTATCAAAACTAGTCTTAGGTTATTTGACAAAATTTATAAAAAAAAAAATGATAAAATATTTTTAAATCACTGAATGATTAAAAGCATATATAGAATATGTGAAATTTATTTGACATTTTTATGACTCCAAGTAAAACAAATCCTTAACATAATCAGGTGTGCTAAGGTATCACATAGCTAATTGAATTATATTAAGACAAGTGTTAATTAATATTCTCAGGATATTAATATATTTTTATTTAAAAATAAAAATTTATGTTATTCACATTTTTATTACTCTTATGTAATTTATATAATAATTCTTTTTATTTCTTAATTAATGTCCTAAAGACGTTTATTATCAAATGCATTATGTTAAGTATAAGTCTGTCACATAATGGATTTTTTTTCTTTTTTAGATTTTAATAAACTGTAGTACTACATTATAAATTTGATGGTGATTTTTTATTTTTTAATCAATACTGTTATGACATTCATTAGTTGGACCCTGAATTAAATTTTTAGTGTAAAGTAAGATTGCTGAACACCTTTAAACATCTCAACTCACGTCACATGCACAAGGGAAAGCATTTAATACGAATAGGTTTAGAGGTGTGGTCCAACTACATGGAAACCCACTCAAAGAGAAGCACGCACAACACACTCCGTATGATCCTAACTCCAAAGTTGAATGATAACCAAATTAATAAGTGGGTCAAGGTTACTTCAAAATAAGGGGTTTGACCACACATTTATATGGAAAGACGCATTATGGAAAGACGCCTATGAAAAGCAGATTGTTCAATAATAACTATATTTTTATGGACTTACATTGTAGAGCACTTTAACTTTGTCTGGCATTTTGGGCTTTTCTGCATGAGGCCCATTTTTGAGGTAAAGCCAGTGCCGTAAAGTGACCAATGAGGCTTTTTAAGGTACCTTGACATTTTTTTTCTAAACGATGATAATCACTCGGTTGATTAGTGGAATATAATACAAGAAAAACAACAAAAGGGGTGGAGATCTATTTAGGGCTTCAAAGTACAAAATAATTGCTTTGCTTCCATCCTTTCTACCTAGCTTGGTTTGGTGATCACTGCTACTGCTAGGGCTTGTCAAAGTGTCTATGCAGTCCATGTTAGAATGTGTCCCACCAGACCGTAAATAATTGAATAGTTGTACCCAAGTGAGGTTACAGGTTTTAATTTATTAACATATGAATCACGTATGCCACACGTGATCAAGAACGAAATATAGCCTGCTCCTAACAGTTCAAATAATTAAAAAGTAAGCAGACAAATGGTGCCCTATAATGTTCCTAGGATCTGGCCATTTCAACAACAAATGATGCCTACCTCTCCGCTCCCAAGTAGCACAAATAGGTTAATGCAATTAACAAGCTTTCTGCTAATAATTCAGCAATGTTCTCTTTCGATGTCACAATTCAAGAGAACATGGATTGGCTATTGATATAGTGAGTACAATTTACACAGGGTGGTCAACACCTTGCACAACACAAGTGGACATGACTAAAACTAGAACAGTTGTAAAGGTAAAGAAAAGACATGTGTCACACAAACTTCTCATTCAATTTACAGATTTTTATGACCTTATGACCAGATGATCTTATTCTAGATCAAAATTTACAAGTTCCACTTTCTATCATAGAGTGAAAACCCAGAAAAAACACCTAAAATCTCTCAATAAAATGTGGAACAATCCATTGCAAAAAGAACCAAGAATGGAAAAAAAAAAAAAAAAAAAAAAAAACTAGTTTAACCAACTCTGATCAGCTTCAGGACGTCATTCAAGTTCCAGTACAACTTTACCTGGAATGAGCTTCTTGTCTTTTGCCTCATGAGCTTCTTTTACTTGTGTTATGGGAAACGTTTTATACACAGGTATCTTCATCTTCCCAGCTTCACATAGCTTTCGAATCTCAATTAAACCATCTAAGTCAGCCCTCATGTATGTCCATGAGTATTCTGTATCACAAGGAAAGAAGAGGATTTGGCTTCACATTCTTTTAAAATATTTCACAAGGCATTTGCCAGCATGGGTTAAAACAAGAAGGAAGTAAACACCACCCTTGGTTTCTAACTTACGAAGGAGCCAATGTACAAAATTATAATTATGATCAACAGGGAATGCCATGCACAGAAATAATTAGAAAGAAAGATTGAGTGAGTAACTGTTAAATCATTAAATAAATGTGTTTCTAACTTTTTCTACAAGGAAGCTGGGGATGCAACACGGGATTTGATTTCAGCATATCTCCAATCTTGCTTTATTAATTAACAAGCAGCAAGAAAGCCTGATATCTGGAAACATCTGAAGCTAAAAGATTTCACAAAGGCTTAATCTGGTTATCCCATAAACATTATAATTCAGATGCATCTTTAAGTTGTACAATACACAGTTGGAGTAATTCCCATGCATCTATAAGGCTTAGTTGGGTTATTATGTCTATCCAGTTACCGATCTTGTTGCTTCGCTGAAATTTTAATTCTAAGACAACGTGTAATTGTGCAACCCTGAAGATTATTGCAGCTTGCATAGTATAGGCTGCCTAAACCGGAATACTAGAATCAGAATATGAAAAAATTACAGCAGAATGTATTTTGAAGGCGAGCCCTGATACAACGGTAAAGTTGTGTCTTAGTGACTTGCTGGTCATGGGTTTGAATCCGGAAACAGCCTCTTTGTATATGCAAGGATAAGGCTGCATATAATATCCCTCCCTCTTACCTTTGCATAACAAGGAACCTTTGGGCAATGAGGTACGTAATTATTATTTTTACAGCAGAACCCATTTTCACATTTTTCTAATTCTTTCATTCAGTTGGTTCAGCTTCAAACTTCATCAATGCTTTAGAAGTTTAGAGTTCTACTTCAAAGTGAGATAGGGGGCAGGAGAAAATTTCCTGTGATACTTTTTTAGATTAAACAAGAGCATTATGTCAATCAGCAGAACCCATTATTTCTAACTGTTATAATACCAGTTCTATCAATGTCAAACAGAAGGTAGAATTTACAAAGGAAATAAGTGACAGACTTGAAGGTGTCAAAGAAAAATAGCATGTGATAGTCAGGAAATTTCTACCTATTCCATGAGAGAATCGGTATAGAAGCTGTTTTTTCAATAAAACAGCTGTAGCTGCTGGAAGCCCAATAGTCAGTCCATATCTATCAGATAATGATGCTGCCTCACCCTTCAATGAAATAGAAAAAATAGAAGATTGAAGCAAATATTTTTTTTTTTAAGAAAAACAGCTAAAAGGTCATTCTGGCAATGAACTGAGTATATCTGCAAGTCAAGATGAAAAAGTTGATAAACTTTCATATCCTACCTGAAGTGTCATGTAGTGTCCACCTCGTTTTAGAAAATTAATGCCCATCCGTTCTGTCTCTGGCACACCAATAGTGTCCAAAACAGCATCAAACTTTCCCTTTATAGCCAATTCAACATCCTGTCAATCCAGAATGAAGTTATAAGACAGATCAGATCTTATGCAAGATGCACTAGAATAAAGCATAGCTTAAAGACCAAATTGTCTTTGAATTTCGGTATTTTTTATTTAGGGGCTGATTGTACTATTCCATCAACTTACTCGATGATTATAATATAAGGTTATTAGCTTTAGTGCTCTATTCCTTCTAATTTTATATCTAAGTTAGAAGTATTCCACTAATTTTCGTATATCTGAGTCTTGGGGTTTATGTTAATTACGAATTAGGTCTTATTGGCTCATATTTTAATCCTTAAATTTTACTTATAGGTAGTCTTAGGGAGTCTCAATCCTTATGGGATTAGGATTTATTTGCATTTCTTGGAGAATAAGTTAAATTAGGATAACGGCTTAGTTGTTACTGCTGTTCTATATAAATATAATTGAACAGTTAAAACTAAATAGATAAATTTATTTAGATTATTAAACCCCCAATTGCCATTCCCATGCGCTTACTTATCTGCATATTATAATTACTTTCATTATCTTCCCAATTACTATAAAATTTTATTTTACTCTAGGATCATAGATTTTAGAAATTTCTAT
The DNA here is from genome assembly GCA_007407185.1 of Glycine tomentella. Classification (NCBI taxonomy): domain Eukaryota; kingdom Viridiplantae; phylum Streptophyta; class Magnoliopsida; order Fabales; family Fabaceae; genus Glycine; species Glycine tomentella. The sequence continues at coordinate 878,639 of PYAF01005245.1, read as the reverse complement.
TTAATTTACAATTTTTTCTTTTTATTAATTATTATTTTATTTTATTAATTATTAAAAAATTAAATACAATATTAAAAAGAAAGAAATAATTCATTTTACCAATGAACACACATTTGCCACATTCATCAAAGGCCAACTATCAACTCTTTTAAAATGTCGGTTTCATCTTCCATTTTAGCATCTTATTTTCTGTTTTTGATCAAAGGCCAATCAGTATGTTGTGTATTGTTGTTTTCCCTTTCAGGAAATTTTATTTCAAAACACAAAAAACTTCAATAGCAAGGTTCGTCATAATTGAAATATCTGAACAATTGACAGGAAAAATGATACAAAGAAGATTCATCACCACCTCAGCAACATAATCGACAGCCTGATCTGCACCAGCTGCTAACAATCTGTCTACGCTTTGACTTCCACAAGTAGTTACAACTGAGCAACCAGCAGCTACTGCAAGCTGAACTGCAGACAACCCTACTGCTCCTCCACCTCCTACTACTAATATCCTTTGTCTGTTTGAGATAAGCTAAAGTATATAAGTGAGTGGAACGAGAGCTTTTAGCAAGCTGAACATTTAGTGGGTGATGAAAATACAAAAAATGAAAATTCCAAATGACCAGAAAATATATATGCAAAAATCAATTTTCACCAATAGAAATCATAATTTCATCAATATCAACATACCCCTCACTTATTCTAGCGGTACTTTTTAGAGCACGCCAAGCTGTCAATGCAGCAAAAGGAATGGCACTGGCTTCCTACAAGATTAAAAGGAAAAAAGAAGATAAAAAAGGGATAAAATCATGGTCAATTGTAGATGTAGAAACCACTAATTATTTTGTAAGTAAATTATAAGTGCGCTGATAAAACCAATAAATGTATTGGACATAAACAGACAAAGATTATTGTTATACCTAAATATTCTCTCACCTAATTTGATCAGGGAAAGAAAGAATAAGAATAGCCAATGTGAAATGAGTATATGTAGTAATCCAAAATATTGCATGATCTATAGTATGGTTCATCCCACCCAATGCACACGTCTAAACGTTTCCTTCAAGCAACAGATCTTAAAATAATGATGCTCCACCAAGTACTGGAAGATACATAATGAAAATCTAATTACTGTCATGAATTTAATCAATCCCTCACTATTGCAGAACCTGTGCACCATATTGACTGCAAGAATACAGTTCTGTACTTAAATATATTCCAATTCTGTATTGACCATTGGTTGCTCTTCTTTAATCAATGAGAATTTCATTTCCCTAGTCTACCCAATCCCAAGATAACGGCATGAGAAAGGTACCAACAATATTTACAAAGAGAGCAAGATCCTACACCGCAACTCATTCACAATACACTTTCAAGGTTTGGTGTCATTCACCATATACTTTGACTAATCTTGACAACAGATGATGCATCAAATCAAGAAGTTACAAACAGCTAGCCTAAAAAGGATAAGGGAAATATAGAGCACGCACAGAAATGAAATGGAATAGAATCAATAGATTTCTCATGTTCCACTCTGCTCTCTATGGTGCCACCCTTTTAACTAGAACCAACATATACCACTTTTTTTTATCACACCATGTCTAGTTCTGTTCCATTTTCAAAATGCGCAATGCAAACATATAAGAAAATTTCATACTTCATGTTTCGTGTGCCATTTAACAAGTCTACTACATGCAATCATGCACTCAAAATTACACATACACCAAGGATCACAGCACCAAATATCAAATTCAATAACCTAACTATCACTAATCACGAAACTACAACATACCACATGAGTAAGTGAATCTGGTTTCGGAGTAACCTCCTCTTCGGAGAGAATCGCGTAATCCGCGTAAGTACCTCTCACGGCAGTGGGATGCAGTGCCCCGAAAACCTGTTCTCCCACACTCACCGACCTCACCTTATCTCCGACCGCCACAACCTCGCCGCTGACGTCGCGTCCCAAAATGAGAGGCAACAGCGGCTCGAAGATGGAACGCCCGTAGCCAGCACGCATCTGAAACACACAAAACAACAGTTCAAGAAAATCTCAAAATCAGTTCAAGCAATTCCCAAAACAGCTCAATAAAATTTCAAAACAGTTAACCAGATTCTGGAAACAGTTCAAGAAATTTTCAAAACATGTCAAGAAAAGCAATGCAACAGTTCAAGAAATTTCCAACAGCAACTAACTTACTCGGGTGTCCAAGGGGTTGACGGAGACGGCGCGCGCACGAACGAGGACATCGTGCGGCTTGAGCGGAGGGACTGGCACGTGCGAGCGAAGCTGGAGCACGTGCGGGCCGCCGAATGAGGGGAGAAGCACGGCTCTGCAGTCGGAAACGTAGGATTTGAGACGGTGGTAGCTGAAAGCAGAGGGCGTGATTCGTGTGAACTCGCAATTGCTTGGAATTCTCATCTTTCTCAACTTTAGGTGAATGTGAATGTGAATGTGAGTTTCAGAGCATTAGGGTTTAGGGTTTGTTGAAGTGGAATTGGAAGAGTGCGCGAGTGTGCATGTGAAAGAAAGAATGGGGAATTGGAACGTGTCTGTGTTTTGGTCCGCAGAGAGACAAGATGTGGTGGTTGCGTTTCGTTGCGTTTAGGCCTTACTGTTAATAGCGCCGTTGCTCGTTGCCACGCTAAATACTTGGAGAATAAAATTTGTTGCAATAATGTTCAATTAAGACAATTACTTCACCTCAACTCATTTCGTTTATTATTGTTTTTGGTAGGTTTAATAACTAATCAAGTTAGTTAAATCTTGTCAAAAAATTAATACTAATAATCAATTATAGTTTAATGGCTTGTTAAATGCATTAATGGTTGTCTATGAATACTCCTTACTTTTTTATCAGTAAAAATTGAGAAAACAAATATTAAAAGGTTTATAAATTAATAATTCACTCAAACTACTCATTAGTGGCTATTATATCTTTCTAAGGTTTAATACTCATTCAATTTGTTCCTCAAGTTTTATTAAAATGTTTAATTGGATTCTCATATTTTTAAAAACTCCAATTAGGTAGTTAGTTTTTTAAAATGCATTAATTTTGCTCTTTCCATCAATTTGGACTAACACTGTTAAAAAAACATTTTGTCTTTGTCTCTGTCTCTTCTCATTTTAGCAGCGTTAATCTAAATTGACGAAAAATATTAATACATTTTAAAAAATTTGAGGATCTAATTAGAGTTTTTTAGAATATGAAAATTCAATTAAACACTTTAATAAAACTTTTGAACCATATTGAGTGAGTATTAAGCCGTAAAACGGTGTCAAGTATAAAAAAATGTATCCTTGGAAAATTCGTAACAAACGCATTAGTGTTAGAATTAAGTTACAAAAATCTTCAAATTAGCATTTTATAGTAAAATTAATCATTTTAAAGGATTAACATCTAAATAATAATATAAAAAAAACATTTGTTATTATCAATGTTAGGATTTACACTTTCATAGAATTAACTGTCGTTGCTTAAAAAAACAATAACCGTCGTCAGATTTCTTATAATGAATTTAAATTTGAGAGAGAGAGAGAGAGAGAGAGAGAGGCTACAAAAGAATCCAAAGTAGCCTAACCTAACACGATTCGTGATCAAGTAAAGAATATGTGAACTTATTCACCTTAGAAAAATATAAAAACCAAGTAAAGTATGAAAAAATTCACATTCCTCGTTCAATTCATGGAAGTTCTTCGAAAGCTGAATTTGCGGTTATCTTGCTCCTTTTTAATTATCTAGTGTTGGGTCAAAACAAGCAGAAATTAATTTATATATAAGCTTCTGAAAAATGAACCCCACAAGAACGTGAGAGTACCAAAATAGTTTTTACTTCAGTCATGCCTATGGAAAATATTAAGTCTATTTCAGCTTTATTTGAATGTACGTTCATTATTTGTTAGGGTAAACAAATATCTAACACATGTCATTAAAATTTATAGCCATTCTTTCATTTTTAAGGCAAATCCGTCCTTTTTATAAAGTTGATAATTTGACTAGCAATGAGCATATGAATTCCTACAAATAACAGAGTGAATAAAGTTATAACAATAAAAGTCGTCCAAATTAATATGAAGAATGTAAGCAAATAATGATTAGTGATTTAGATAAATGTCATATTATGTTGTGTTAAAATTTCTTTTGAAATTTTTGATAAATTCCAAATGAATTTCCCCTGTGCTCATCCAAGAACAATAGCAACTCCTTATCATCTGCTTTTTCTAAATGAGAATAAGCCTTCGCAACATAGCTGAATTCCCGTCCATACATATACGATGCACATGCCGCTTTGTATGTGAGTAACTGCAAGTCACCTGATACATATACAATTTAGGAAATCAAATTAACCTGACTGAAATAAAACAATAATACTAAGTAAGCATGTTGCAATATTTATAGTGAAATTGATATAAATCATGTTACCAACAGAGATTGACCTCCTAGGTAAATGTTACCATAAACTTTTCATGATTTCATGATTGGATAATAGTGTAAATTTTACATTTATAATAGATCAAATTAAACACTAAAAAAAATATATATATATATATATATATATACCAGTATTAATCTCTGACTCAAGCTTGTTATTGCTGAAATATTTAGTTAGCCACCACCTACAGCGAAGCCTCCAAGATTTTCCTGATATACCATCCGTAAATATTTTAGGGGTTTTGTTAAGGGAAAAATGTTGCTTATGTCCATCTTCATTTTGAATTGGGCATGAAGACATGCAGTCTTCTTCGTAGGAAGACAGTCTCAAGAAGCATGAAGAGAACACCTTCCACGTATTGTACTCTGCATCTGTAGCATCTAAATGTAAAGCAATCATTTCCAGCAGAGATTCAACACTATAGTCTCCTGTAAAATATCAGAAGAAACCGATTAACGACATAGGCATAATGCATCATTAAGCATATAAAGGTTTTGCTTTGTCTATAGCAGAGGAATAGCTATAAATTATTCAAATCATATAAGAGACATGATTCAGAATGAAAGTACCATTTTGGTGCATCTTGATAAGTTTTCCTAAGGTGTCACTACATGTTGGATCCTTCTTCAATATATCCTCAAAACAGCTAAGAAACAGGAAAGAGTTGTTTCGATCAAAACGCTCCAAGAGAGCAGCCCTTGCTCTGCAAGTGTGTACATTAGTAAATTTACTAAACATAACAAAAAAGCATTGAGTAAAATATAGCAGCTTATCTCAGAAATTGTTGGTTTAATAAGTACATCACTGCTAATCATAAAAAAAGGGATACATACCTTATTGGGAGTACAGAGGCTGAATTACAACATTGCTTCTCAAGCATATTTAGAGCCTCATCAACTTGACCTCCAATCAGCAACAGCTGGGAACAAAAATAAAGTGAAGCCATTGTTGATACCTCAAACATTATCCTATGCAAAAAACAATTGTCATAATATAATGTCTATAGCAGATGCAAAATATAGATGTGCATGTGCATCCAGTAACAGAAACATGCTGCGAGATTGCAGAACAGTCAGTTGCTTTGTGCAAGTAAAGATGGATAATTGAATTCATATAATCCAAGCTACTGATATTTCCATAATGTGTGTAAAACTATAAATACAATAAGTATGTGGAAGAAGTAAGGGCCAATTAGTAATAGCATGCACAATGGTTGTTGACAACATGGTTTATTACAGTGCCAGTCCATATAATTTTCTGGAACTATGCAATGATAATAAATGCATTGCACTGACCAAAACCATAATAAATTTTGGGCAACTTCTAGGGAATTTTACCAAATTCCAAAAACCGGACAATTAGGTATAGACAGCAGAATTAGTTCTTAATTAAGCTTGTTGTGTGATAATCCCTAAAAAAATTGAAAGGTTAATTCTTTAATCTAATCTGATTTTAAGTTCATACAAAATCCTGTAAACAGTTGGTTTTTATCCAATAAGTTTTAATTTGAACCAAAAATTTCCTTATTTCGGTCCCTTCCCCAAAATTATTTGAAATTTAAAAAATGGATCACTGGATCATAATTAACTAGAGGTAATACAAAGTTAATTATTTTGAAATGACTTCAAATTTATCTTGATTCACATAAACCAAAACAGTGTTTAATTTTTTTAATCACATGATGCAGATGATTGGATGTCTGATTATAGAGTAGAAAATATTTACATTAACAGCAGATCAAAGTTAAACATTTTAGGAGGTTATGTAACAAATTCAACTACAGTTCTCAACCTGATTTTTAGTTTACCAGAGAATTCCTTATATGAAAT
>PYAF01005245.1:855673-868676 GCA_007407185.1 Glycine tomentella | reverse complement strand
AAACCTACTCTCAAGCATAAAGTTACAATTGGCTATTACAGAGTTTTTCTAGCATTCACTACAAAATATAGGATTTTTGGGAAATTGTAAAGGGTTAACCTTCTAACTTTGTCAATGGCTTCACAGTTCACAGAAAGGACTTGCAATAGCTCCTGCCTCCTGGACAACCTCTTGTGATAGACCAACACTCCAACAGCTTCCAACTCTTTCTTTATCTCGTCAACTGAAATTTTCTCAATATGCACAAAATTAACAATAACATTTTTTAACTTAACAATAGACAAGGAATACAAATGAACACATAGAAGTTAATTCACAGAAGAAAAAAAAAAAACTCTCTAGATCATGAATTAACAGTGGCAGTCTGTGAAACGAAATAGAGGGATATAAAGGTAGAAAGAAAGAAGCAGCTAAGTTGAGGCCATGTGACAAGATGAAAATGGAACTGAACCTTAGATACCTCACCTCACCTCACCACCTCATACATTCTTCGCTGACTCTCTCAAAGGCTCTACCACCACGCCGCAACCAGCACCAGCTTGCGTGCCACACCGCGTCCAGTAAAGTGCCGTCGAGACTCGCACTCGAGAACGAAGCCACAAGTCCACAACTAGCACCAGCTTGCATGCCACACCGCTTCCAGTCAAGCGCCGTCAAGAATCGCACTCGAAAACGAGAAGTCGATATGAAGTTGGGAAGTTAAGTTAGGGTTTCAGTTTCAGATTTTATTCTTATATATATATATATATATATATATATATATATATAAGAGTATTTTTGTAAATATAATATGGCGGGGGCGGGGGCGGATATCAGCATTACCAAAACCGTCCCCGCCCCCGAATTCAATAGGCGGGGAAAAATCGAAATCGAACCCGAAATCGGTCAACTCGGTTTTTCTCCGTTGACATCGGGGCGAGTTCGGACGGGTGCCCACGGGTGCGGGTTAAGTTGCCATGCCTATGGTCATCCATTGTATTTTAAAGAATTCGATTCATATACCATATATAAATGGATATCTATTTAAATTGATTGAATTTTAAATTTATATTTATTTTTTTAAAATAATTTAAATTTAAGATCTAATTCATTTAAATAAATATTTAATTTATATTCACTTAAATATTATAAAGATTTTTTTTACAAATTTTAGTTATTAAATGTTAAAAAAAAGTGAAAATTTAGTACATGTTCATTTAAGAGCTATTTTCAATTAACATTGGTCAAGACTAGTTTTCGATTGATCTTGGTTAGTATATTTTTTGTCTACTTCAATCAGGAAAATTTCAACATATATCAGTTCAGACATTTTTAAACCGACATCGATCATGATTATTTTTTGGTTGACATCGGTTAGTATATTTTCTGTCGACATTGGTCAATGATGTTTTTGTTTAATCTTAGGTAGGATTACTTTTTGGTTGAGGTCGACTAGGATTTTTAGTCGATGTTAGTCAGTGATATATTTTGGCTGACATTGACTAGGAATTTTTCGATCAACGTCGATCGTGACTAGTTTTTGATCGATATTGGTTTAGTTTTTTTGTGGCTATCAATAAGGTTTGTTTGACCGATGTCGGTCGTTGATATTTTTTTGCCAACATTCGTCAGGACTATTTTTTCATCGACGTTAGCTAGGTTTTTTTATCTAACACTGGTTGAAATTATATTTTTGTTGACAAGAACTAGGATTTGCTAGTCAACATTAACCATGACTATTTCTTTTGACTGGCGTTAGCTAAAGATATTTTTTGTTGACATCAACTAGGATTTTTTTCGATCGACGTCAATTGGAGGAATATTTTAGCCGACGTCAACTTGGTTTTTTTTAGCCGATATCGATCGATGATGTTTTTCAGCTAATGTCTATCAATGATGTTTTTCAGTCGATGTCGGTCAAAAAATAGTCTTGTCTGATGTCGACCAAAAAACCCTGGCCAACGTTGAGTGAAAAACCTATCTGATGTAGATAAAAAAATAATTTTTATAGGCATCGATTAAAAAATAGTCTCGACTGATGTAGGCCAAAAAAACTTTGGATGTCATCGGCTAAAAAATAGTCACAACAATGTTGGCTAAAAAATCTTTACCAACATTAACCGAAAAATAGGCTCAACCGATGACAGCTTAAAATCATCATTAGTTGACGTCGACCAAAATAACTCTAAACGACATCAACCAAAAAATGGCTCATAACAAAGTTGACAAAAAAAAACTTAGCCGTCATTATCCAAAAAATTGTATTGGATTTAAAAATCCAAACAAATATTCAATTCATATCCAATTAATTGGATTGTATTTAAAATCTAAAAAACTAGATTTAAATATGAAACTAATCCACTTAAATGGATTTAAAATAGATTGGATTAGATTGAATATTAATTATTTTAATGATATGAACTTTTTGCACAAGTGTAGTCTTGTATGCATGACCCAAGGGATTTTTCTATATCCACTCCCTTTTTTTCTAAGTACACCTCCTTTTTATTTTTTAATTCAAAGTAACTTAAATAACCTTCTTATTTTAATTTCTATTTTCCCCCCTCATATAGACACACACTCCCCCCCCCCCAAAAAAAAATAATAGAAGCCTTCCATGACAACAAGACATTCTTCTCTATTTCATTATAATTCTTTCTCTTTAACTCCATTTATTATTTTCATGGCTGTAACACCCCGTAGGCCTCTGACGTGTTATCATCAATAATATCAGATTAGTGCATAAAACACAAATTATATAGCTCAGCGGAAGTGTAGAATCGTTTTCTTGATACATTATGTACGGAATAACAGCTAATTCAAAATCACATTATACTAAATCATAAATCACGCCCCTGCTGATCCAGTTTCTCAGAACATATATCAAAAGCCAGACAATTTAATCATACAGACAGATAATCAGATATACGACAATTAGACTCAGGGGAACGTCACATATCATATAAGATCAAAGTTATGTACATATATACATCAGTGTTTTCACCACACTGTGGCGATACAAAAGAATACTGCCCTCACTGAGGGTTACAGAACTATACAACCCTATCCAGGGTACAAAACATATCAAAACACCAAAACAGAGCCTTCAAGCTCCTTCTGCTGCTCTCAGCCAAGCAGAAATGCCTCTATTCGGGTCTCATGTCCTGAGACTGCTCTCTTCTGTCTGAAGAGTCACCTGAAACCACAAATCCCCACACGGGGTGAGATATATATATCTCAGTAAGCTCAGGGTCCTTGGGAAGTCATTCCCACCCTGGCCCACAATTCACAATACAAACATCAGATAAGCATATCTCTCAATCCAAAGGAAAAGGATGAAGGATTTTAGCTCTCAATCGGTTAAAACAAGTTTCTAGGTCACAGGAAAGTGTTTAGGCTCACCTCTAAGGTCCTAGAAAGCTTGGAACAGCTCTAATGGAGGTTTGGGACGTGGGGGAAGAAGAAACCATGAGTTTTGGGCCAAAATTTCGTAAAATGGCCTTCAAATACTGGTTCTACCGACGTTCCCGCGCTAACCGCGCCATATATGGCGCTATTCGCGCCAAATTAACGCAACTAAAAACTTTCTGGGCATTTATGGCGCTAATCGCGCCACTACGGCGTTAACCGCGCCAACTGGGCGCGTCTGTGGCGCTAATCGCGCCAAACTGACGCTATCCGCGCCATCAGGCCGCAAGAAATGACCTTCTGGTGCAATTTCACACTACTGGCGCCATATCCCACGCTACTGGCGCCACATCCCACGCTAACTGCGCCGTTCCCACGCTGTTAGCATGGGATTTTTTATTTTTTTATTTTTTTGCAAAAACCTAGGTTATTATAATGGCAACAAAACATTCATTTCTTCCTCACTTTCTTGTGTTTAGTGATCTAATAGCTTTATTCTCTTGCTATAAACTTGGAAAATTGCTTACAAGCTTTGGATTTCCATACATAATTTGTACATGTGTAATTTGGTTAGATGTTCAAGAGGTGAGGTATAGACAAATTAGAAAATTTTCTTTGTGTGACACTTTATTAAGATGATTGGATTTTGGAACAGACGCAACATGTTTTTTATATTAAATTTTGGAAAGTACTTTCTAAAAAAATTAACTTCTAAAAAGTAAATTTCGAGAATAGAAAAATTAAAATAATATTTTTAAAAGTACTTTTCAAAACCTATTACTATGTATTATGGAGAGTACATTCTGAAATGGTATTAAAAAATTTCTACTTCAGAATTTGGAATACAAAAATTTAAACATCATTTCAGAAGAAAGCACTTTCTAGATTGATTAAATAAGGATATTTTGGGTATAGTGAGTATTTATGATAATTAGGAAAGTATACTTACAAAAAAAAGGGAGTGAATTGTAAATATAACAAAATTCGTGATTGAATTGGGTTTAGAAGAAAAAAATGAATTAGTACTCAGTCCAATGAAGTTGGTCTGTCAACACAAATACAGAAACAAAGTAAAATTGCCTCAAAAGGGGTGAAACTAGCCATTTAGGGGCGATAATAGCAATTCCCGTGTACTGGTTTGGGACACACTTTTACTTAAGAGAATTGGTCTAATAATCACCATGCTAACCCACGGAATAAAAATGTGTACATAGAAAAAATATTAATATTAATATTGTTATTATTATTTCCCTTTAATTCACAATAGAATAAAATTCAGTTTTTATTAAATATTATTTTTAGTATTATTAACGTCACTAAAATTTTAATTTGTCTATAAATCTTGAATTTATTTGATAATACTAACACTTATCAAAATAATTTTTTCTTTAAATAAGAAAAACTAGAAAAGAAAATAGAAAACCATAAATAATAAAATTTTCTTTTTTTTAATACAAATAGAGATTGCATAATTATGTGGAAGAAAAAAAAAACTCCAACCTCGAAAATAAAGTTAAAAGTTAGAAGAAGAAAAAAACATTTTGCAATAAATTAAAAATGGAAAATGTAAAGGAGGCAAAAAACACTCCAAACAAGAAGAATTTTAAGATAGATCACTTTCATAGGTGATTCATAATACACCATTTTTATCAACTCTTAAATTAATCTAAGGTGTAAAATCTTATTATAGACTCTCTTTACCTAATCATGTCTCTCTTCCTTTCCCGTTGATCACGAATTCAATAGCCCTTTTGATGGTTGTTCCAACTTTCCTTTCTTCTTGTCGTCGTCACCATCGTCACCATATTCCCACCATTGTCGATCCCCTAAAATGCAGCACCCTCCATTCGAATGAATAGAGTGAATTATGGACAACCACCAAGCAAGAGGGTAAGACAAACCTAAATCTTTGACAATGTGCTATGTGCAACGTTGCCATTGAAGGAATTTTAAGCATCAACGACTTCCACAATGATGGTGCGAACATTGAGGTTGTGCTTTACAATAAAGGTGTTTTCTGTCTCCTTTGTTACAGAACGATAAATGGATTTGGTCAGCTTCTTAGGTGAGGCCAGGTCAAACTCCATCGTATTGGAAGCAACATTTTTAGCAAACTCCATGTATGTTTGGATTAAATTTTTGCAAACTTAAATTTTGTTTAAACTTGAGTTTGCAAAAGCAACGCAAGTTTTGTTTCTACAAAAGCAAGTTTCTAAGCCAAAATTTCACTGCAAACATAATTTTATGGATAACCAAACATGTCACCAAAATCAGTTACTTTCTAAATGGTGTTTGGAGCACCTCAGAACATAGCCTTCATCAATGGAAAAGATCTTGCTTCCTTTGGACTTTTGCTTAACCAAGGCTGTTGTTGCAACTTCTCTTGTGGTGAAAACCCCATTATATGGAGGCAGTATCAGACGTGACATCAAAGTTGTTATTGAAAAGTTGGAGTTGTTGTTATAGTTTTCGATGGAGGAAAGAAAGGGAAGGGAGAAATTTTTTTGATAAGGAAGGTCTATAATAAGATTTTACACCTAAGATTAACCTAACGATTGATAAAAATGGTGTATAGTGATCCTCCTTAGAACCTATCTCCAAACAAATGGATTATCAAAAGTTCATCAAAAGATATAGAAAAAATTACTCATTTGGTCTTGTTATACAATTTTTCCTTTTTGTTTCTATACTTAAAAACTATTCATTTTAGTCCATGTACAAGTATTATTGGATCCCTTTGGTTGTTGCCTTTACAGAAAACAATAATGTTGTTAATGAACACTGATTTGGCATTGACATATGTTGCATTTTATATTTTAGTCCTTATATTTACTCTATTTTTGTGTTTTGGTCCTTATAGTTGCATAAACTCTACCTTTTAGTTCTTATACTAAAAAATCATCCATTTTAGTCTTTATACAAGCACTTTCAATTCTATTTTGGCTACTTAACCTCATCAATAGTGGATGATATGACACTGATATGACATCGATTTTATTTCATTTAACTTCTTGTTTTAGTTCTTATATGAGCAATTTTTTTATGTTTTAATCTTTATGGACACCTTTCACCTTTCTTCTACCTCCTACTTTTTTTTCTCTCCCCTATTTGTTTCCTTATTTTCTTTTACCTCATTAACACCTTCCTCCTCCTTTTATTTTGCGGGTTTTGTTTCTTTTAAACTCTCTTGCATTAACTAATTCTTTGTAGAGTTCAAATGTGTTTCTTGGACAAGACTAGACAACCTGCGAGTAGCAATTTGAGTTGGCACTCCTTGTAGTGTAGGACCTCGGTGCATCATTTTAAAACTACCATTTTTTTACGGGGCTGTTAAATTGCTACAAATTTGGAAATGAAAAAACTTATGCCATTCGTAGTCACCCACCAGAGGCAATTTTTGGAAATGGATCTTGGCATAAACATTGTATGATCTAGAAAAATTATATCGCAACTTAATCAAAGAAGGAGAAAGGTGTTGATGAGCTAATAAAAAGAAACAAATTGGAGAGAGAAGATGTGAGAGAAAAAAAAGGGAGAAGAATGTTGATAGGCATTAAAACAAAAACAAAAAGTATTCGTATAGAAACTAAAACGAATACTTAATTGAAAAGAGTATGTGAATTATTGTAAAAGAAAAAGATATAATTTTTTTTCTTCTTATAGGTTACTTAAATGTAATGCAGCTTAGTAGTGATCACTTAAATTATTTTAATACAAGTATGAGACACCCAAACTAGGTATCCCAGATATGCTCTAAAAAATTAATTAATAAAATAATAATAAATATTACCATAAACTCTTAATATAACAAATAATTATTTTCATAATTAACCAACTTGAAAAAGGAACAAAATATTTTCACTAATTCTTATTATAAGGCACTTTGGACAAAGTTACGCATACCAATAAAACAAGTTAATACATTTTATTTTATTGATTTTTTTTGAAAAATATTACTAATGTATCAATAATTATTAACTTCATATGGATAATGTGAAAATATTAAAGTTCAACAGTATTATACACTATTATTGGTAAAAAAACACAAATATTTAAATATTAATTAGTACAACTAGTGAAAAAAATAGATGCTTCATAAAAATTATAAATTGCCTATAAAAAAACCATCAATTTTTTTAAATAACGCCTTATAATAAAGACCAGAGGAATAATAACTTCTATTCTTTAATTTATCATAAATTTTATCCTTTAATTTAGTCTAATTCAATTACGGAGATTAGCTGTCAGTTATAATCTCGTGGCTTGGCAATCAATTTGGACTTTTCTTTTTCTTTTTCTTTCTCTATTTCCTTGAAGCTATCACCTAGTGGCAGATCTAGGACTTTATATTAATGAAGGTAATTTATTTAAAAAAATAAAAATTAATAATTATCATTATCATACACATGAAGATAAAGATATAAATATTAAAATAATAAAATTTTAATATATATAATCAAATAAATTACATACACATTGAGAATAGTGAATTCAAATATATAAAATTAAAGAGTATAAAATATAAAAATATAAAAACATGAGAATAATGTGTTCAAATATATAAAATTAGAAGGAACAAAATATAAAAATATTAAATAATTATATGTAATTTTTTAAATCTAGATCCGTTGTAGCTATCACCTATATGGCAATATATACATAAAATATATTTACTCTTTTCGTCTAAAAATAAGCATGATCCTAAGTTATTTTATACATATTAATAAAAAAATAAAAAATAATAAAAATTGATATTATTAAATAGATGAAAAGTAATATTAGTATAAAAAACTAAAGTGAAACTTATTAGTGGCATTAATAAAAAAAAACTAATATAACACTTATTTTAAAATAAATTATTTTTTCAGATATTAACACTTATTTTAGTTAACTGCACATAAATAATGGTAGGTAAAGACTTCTGAACATCACGTACGTAAAACATTAATCCTTTCATCCGATGTCTAAAAGCTAAGGCCACACTGGTTGTTGACACTATTTATAACAAACAGGTTTAGAAAAACATATCGTCATTGCCTTCACATGAGAATCACTATGTCTTGGATCTATTTCCAATCCAATCCCACGCGTCTCTCCTTTATTTCTGCCACAAAGTTTGCAGAGAATGGGAAGCTACCTAATGTATAACTCCAAACCTCAAATAATACAAGCACGGCACTTCACAAGACAAATTTTAGAGCCTTTAACCAATCACATAGTGTGGTACAACATATACCATATGATTGAGTCTTATCAAACAAGTTATTCATCCAAGTAATACTAATACTGTGCTTAATCATAATCATCTCAAATAAAATTTTGAGTTATAAATATAAAAAATGTGAATTTAAAAAAATAATATTAAAGTTTGTCAACTAATTTTTTTTTTATAATTGTTGATTATCAACAAAACTAATAAATAATTTTATTAAGAAAAATAATTTATTTTAATGATCTCAATATTTTTTGGAAAAATTATTTTTTTCACTAAGGATATATTTCAGTCACTAATGAGAAATTAATTAATTCTTTCCGGGTAAAAAGCATTATAGTTAATTTTGACATTATGCTTTTCTACTTTTCGAAGTTCTGTAAAGAAAAGACTCAACTAATCATTTATTCTCTCTCACCTCAAGCATGACAAACCAACAACCTTTTTACTTCTCTCTCATCTTAATTAGAAAGATTTTTTTTTTTATTATTGTTAAGTAACATTTTCTTATATCAGCATTGTGAAAAAAAAAACCCCATTTACTATAAGACTCCATAAAAACTTAGTTAAACAATTTCATTGAACACGCTCTAAGAATTATAAACTAATGTTTTAAAACTAAACCCGTATAAAATTTGGTGAGGCTTATGAATAATTGTTAAATTGATTCAAGTAGTTAAATTTATGCCTTGAAGTATATAACGTTCAGATAAAAAATAAAATTAATTTACGGTTTAAATAGTTCAACCGATCCAATTTTTAAAATATTACTGCAAATGAAACTTATATATATATTCGAGTCCGAGTAACGGCATGACATCTTATCTTCTAAAAAATAGGTCCTATAATGAACTCCATTCTTATTTCTATTCCTAGTATTTAGATTTTGTTACTCGTTGGGTTTTTTCAGGCCATTTACCATTTAGTGATTTATATGAATCATTAATATTTCTTATGACACTATGCCCATAATCTCTTGACATATCGTATCGTAAACCCCAAAATACGTATGTTGTAGACAAAAATAATAACAAGGCACAAAACCATGTTTTCAAGATTTGTCTGCTGTCGCTTGCTACAGGCGGCATGAAGTGGAGCCTTGTACGTACTATTTGCAGACGACATCATGTAATGTTTGTTACTCCTGATTAAGGTTGAAATCGGAGTATATTTTCTTGAGTCAAAAACAAAATTGGAGTATTTTATTTTAAATTAAACTTTTTTACTATTGTGTATATAATTAGTGGGTTGTTAATTATTAATTTATTAATATTGATTCGACTACAATTTATTTACCATTAAACTATTGAATCTTAAATTAGTGTCTTAATTAATTGAATCACGTTTGATTTTAAAATCAAATTCTATAGTGTATATATAAGATCTAAAAAAATAAACCATTTTTTTAAAATTCCATTTATAGGTGGATAATAAATTCCATTTTAACGAGAGGTGATCATGTATAGGTGGATAATATCTACAACAATATTGATTCTAAGTTTCTAACAATTTTTTTCTTCATATAATCAGGATTTTTTTTTTCATATACACAACGGAAATTCAAAACTTTGTAATGTATTAGTAGAAATAGACATAGTGTTTTTGATTGGGTTTGAGGTCCAATTCGTAGTGGGTTTCCTTGGCCTCAACGATGGACTAACTGAAATTACAATTGTTGACTAAAGTCAACACACAGGTGCAAAATTTATTAAATACAAGAGAGCAGTAAATCAAGTATACATCGCCCCAAAATAAAATAACTATGCTCATTTTTAAAATAAATTTAATTTGCAATATCAACGTAAAATTTACGCATCTGATAAAAAATTATCATATCACCACATCATTCTGTTCATTAAATGATGTGTTAGTAAGGTGATTTGTTATTGAACGCTAGTGTAAATAAAAATATTAATAGGACATATAAATTGAACTTATCTAAAATATTTAATTGTTCATGCAATTTCAAATTGAACTAATAGTTAAATGGAATCATTTTAAGAATGATAGTTTCAGGGTTCATTATATTTTTAACACTGAAATCACTTATTTGGTCTTTTACTTATTTTTTTATTTGATTTGTTTTTTTTTATTTTTATTTTTAGAATGTTTATTTTAATTTTTTATATTTTAAAAAATTATTAAAATAGTTATTCCTTCATTGCAAATTTAACAATGTTAATAAAATAAAGATATTTGGTCATTTATCCTTTTCTTCTTTTAATTCGACCATTTATCATTTAAATAGTTAATTTTAATCTTTTATGTTTAAAAAAAATCAAAATGATCCTTTTATCATTACAAACTTAAAGCTTTAGTAAAATAAAGATATTAAATAATTAAAAACTGCTGCAAAATGTAAATCTGTTTTTTTTTTTTTTCCTTTATTTTTCTCCTCTTCTTCTCTCTTTTCCTCCCTCATCTTCCACCATTTTCATCTTCAACTCAACAACATAACAACAAAAATCACACTTGTTTTATGTTGTTGAGACCCAAGCTTGGTTTATGAAGCCGACGTATACATAGATCTCCTGTGCCCTCCCCATCACCTTTAATGTCATTGCGTACCGTGCCGTTAGCAGGTCATCCATCATCACCACCACAAAACCGTGCTGTCAGGGAGTTGTCCACAAAGAAGCAGTGACCCTTACCCTCTCTATGATTGGTCCAATGAGAAGCTTCTAGATTTGAAAATAAAAGTTGCAAATTTCTAAATCTGAAATTGTGCTTGAGAGGTTTAGTGAAATGGAAAGATTTTTCGGTCGTAGGTGGAGTGGAAGGCGACGGCTACCATTGGGTTCTACTAGACGCAATGTTTATGGTTTTTGTTATATGTTGTTGAGTTGAAGATGGAGATAGCGGAAGATGAGGGAGGAGGAGGAAGATGAAAGAAAAAGACAGACTTGTATTTTGTGGTGGCTTATTACACTAACAATGTTAAGTTTGCAAATGATAGAAGGATTATTTTGATCCTTTTGTAAAATATAAAATATTAAAATAAACTTTTTAGAAATTAATGATTAAATTGAAAAAAAAACATAAAATAAATAACCAAATAGGTTGCTTTGTATTTTTTATATTATAAATAACTTTTGCTTGACATTAGGACTTATTTTTTACTTTATTTTTGTAAAAATTATAAGTTTAGGAATGCCTAAATATATTCTTGTTGGTCTAATGGTGAGAGAATTTGGGAGGTATGCATGATGTCATAAGTTTATGTATATAGGAGTTAATGCATGGAGTTAAAAGTTTGAGACCAGCAAAGTCTAATATAATTAGTAGATAGTCGAGTATATTAACATGAGTTTAATTTAGTGGTTCGAATGAAAAAGATTTTATTGAGTAATAATAAAACTTTAGTGATTTTTTCATTTTAAAAGAATAGTCTTATGATTAATGACTTTGGACATACTTTGTTTTCATGAAAAAAAGGTCATAAGTTTCATTCAATCTTACTATCTTATTGTAACACCATTATATTGTAATTTCTTTTTAAAATATTTCGATATTCATATTTACATATAAGGACTAAATAGTGAATAGCAAACTTCAACTTCCACCCAAAATACACAAATGTGGATGGAAACTTTACTAAATGGTCCCCATCAAACTTTCTTCTTTTATTAATGTGTTTTTGCGCGTCCACTGTGTTGGCGCTTTCAATTATTTATCATCTCTCACCATCTTGCATGTTATGCTTGGAGCTTATATGCATGAAACACCGATTTTATATTGTAGGAGTTGAAGTGATTAAGGTATATGGATGTTTAAATACAATTACATGTAATTAAATGGTAAAGATTAGATAAATGCGAAATAATACTATCCATTAAGAATTTAAAACTAAAAGAAAAAAGACAGGCAGGCAAGACTTATTGGTCGTCCCACGTGCAATTATGCTTCTTCTTATTCATTAGTCATTACGATTACGTACGCCCTTTGCTTCTTAAATCGTATGTACGGTACCCAAACAATTCTAGGGATCACAAAATTGAACCTAATTTCATACTCGGTAACTTATTTTACACCGGAATATATGAAAGGAAAAGTGATTACATATATATATATATATATGGATAAATTTGTTTAAATTTTTAAAAATAATTTTAAAATAAATGTTTGTATATCAGTATTTTTTTAAGAAATAGATAGAATTTATTTTTTAAAATAAATACTTTTTTTAAGCAGAAGCATTTTAGACAAATATATTACAAAAATATAAAGATATTTATTTTTTTAAAATAAATATTTAGTTCAATAAATAAATTGACCAATATCTAGTTTCTTTAAACTAAAAAACAATTTAAAAAAAGAATGATTTTTATATAAGTGTTTCTTTTTAAAAACAGATAGAATTTTCTTACTACAAAAGCAAATAATTATTTATTTTAGGTAAAAATA
>PYAF01005245.1:842706-855573 GCA_007407185.1 Glycine tomentella | reverse complement strand
TATATATATATATATATATATATATATATATATATTAATGATTGATATATTTAAAGTTAATAATCACAATTTTAGTTTGCTAAGATATTTAATTTACATTACTATCATGACCTAATTTTGTATCATAATCCAAAATCATATTGCAATATATATTGTATTCTAGCTTCAAAACTAACTTATGCATTTTTATTTTATTTTACATAAACAATACCTATAAATGCAATATAATAACATAATTAAAATGCAACAACCTTTTAATTCTATAAAATTGTACTTTAATATAATTATATGCTTAATTTAAAATATATTAAAAGTTAGAATTTAAAATGTATTCACTATAGTAGTACAAAAAATTAATTAGCGTACTACGGTAAAGAAAACTTCTTATTTAATAAATTTTACTAATGATTTTTGACTCTTTCATAATTTTAACTAACAGTAAAAAAAATATCTTCAAGTATGTTTTGCTAGTTCTTACTTACAAGGATTGGCTTAATGATAAGGAGTTTCAGGTAATTTGCATGAGGTCTCAAATCTAAACCTCATTGTCGTTATTTATTGTACAAAAGAAAGAGGAGTGTGATGATTTTACTTCTCTTATTATTAGGATACACAACTATAAAAGTATGATTCTTATCCTCCTCTCCTCACTCATACTTATATATATATATATATATATATATATATATATATATATATTCTGTTCTCTTTTTTAGTACTACACTTTGCACTAGCTAAACAATTTCTCTCCCAATTAATTATCTCAAAATACTATATTTTTATTCTATGCCATTCAATCTACATCTTTTATGATATTTATCTCTAAATTAAAATTTATTTTTTTAAAATATTGCCAATAGTTAAAAATAATCTTATATCACAATTTAAAATATCAATTGTAAATTTGTAATATAATTTATACATTCAATTTTTTATAATTAATTTTAATTATATAAAAGTAAATATTCATCTTACGTATTTCACATACTAAAGTATTGATATTTATGTATATCTTACCTCAACTCCTCTATCTATATGTAGTCGTAACCAAGTCATGGAGTGCACATGCAAACCCTTTAATTATTGTTAATTCATTAATAATGTATCTATCAGAACTTCAAGTTGATTAACTTACTTTAGTACGTTCCGTAGGCCAGCCAAACACTAATTAGTTCCTTCATGAAAACAAAAGTAAAATGTTTGTTATTATAAATACACACACACATATATATATATATATAAACTATTTAATAATTATTTGTAAAATAATTAAAATATCTAATAAATTATATTTAGTACTTTTTAACTAACCAATATTTTAGGACGTCAATTAATAAGACTATAACAATAAAATCACGACTGGAATAAAATAACATTAAATTTATATTTTATTTTTTGATTAATTAATTACACTGAGAATATTTGAATGTTTAGTGGAATTATGTTCATTGACCATGGAGAGGACAGCTAACCACCAGTTCAAATATATATGACCATAGTTATCTCGAGGGAATATGTTAGTAATCATAATGATGAGTTTCTAAAGAATTAATTTAATGATTTCATGAGGAATCTAAATTTCTTTTTCCCCTTGATGAAGAATCGAATTTGCAAACATATATTTAATCAAATAATAGAACATCTTCAAAAGTGGGAGGCGTTAAGTGATAAATATAAAGGCAAAGCTATTAAACAATAGGTCTGAGGCAGTTATAACATGCATTATTCCATCTTTTCCCCTAATCATTATTAGTGCATCCTAAGTACATTCACTTTAAAAAATAAATATATAACATAAGTGCCAGCATGAAATGATGGAGCTACCCAGAATTTCAGAGGAGAAGGCAAGGAACAGGAACAAATCTTCCATGTGAGTCTGATTTGGGGATATATAAAGCAAAGAAAGCTGAGTTATTACAAAGAGTTTCACATGGGGGGAGATGGAGGACATGATTCTTACAGAGCCCTTTTCTCTTCACAGCTCATCCTTAACCAAAGTTCTATATATATCTTTTCAATATCTTTTTTATCATTACGACATATGCAAAATATCCATTAATTATATTGATAATTAATTTTTATCAAAAAATCTAATTAATTATTTTTAATGGAACCTTATTTCCTAAATAATTTTTTAAAAACATTTACGAGACTTAAATCCGATACATTATTTATAAAGATAGAATCTAGTTTCACTTAATCAATGGCATGGTATATATCTTCTTAATACACACCGCTATCCCATGGTTTAATTTAATCTGCCCCAAGATCTTCTCCCATGTAACTGCACCAAGGAAAAAATTAATGATCCACATTGCATGCATTTTTTAGTTATTAAAATAAACCCCCCATTAATCACAAACTTGCCAAATACTCAATTGAATGATCAAAACCCAATTGCACACTCTTCGATTAACATATGAAAGAGGGAACCAAAATAAGTACAAATATCGGGTGCCAGCAGTGTCCATTAATCCGATCCAAAAATGGTAATAAAACACATAAAGAAAAGATGATTATGCATAGAATAATCAATTGAACGGTTCTAATGACACACTGACCATGTGAAACCAGGAGGCCAAGCATTGATTGTGGTCCCATTATCCCAGTGTAATTAAAAGTGCTATATGGATAGTACACAACACAAGCGGAACTGCCACACTCTCTAGACCAAGCTTTTTAGGCAAAGGGGTAATTTTTTTTATAAAAAAAAAAAAAACTGCCCCAGTTAAGTTCTATAGGGATGAAATGAAATTTTTATAATAAGGTGGTATACAGTATCATGACATGAGACAATGGATGCCAAGTGAAGGGGTCACATCTGCACGTGGTTGCTGATTCCTATAGTTATTAAAAAACACTCCAATTTTCCCACTAAAACCGTTGAGTCTTTCACCAGCTAGCTGTTGCTAGCTGTCTCTAATCCCCTCCCATGTGACCCACCTCTCCCTCATTCTCACTCTCTCTCTCCAACACCCCCTTAGATAAACAAACATTACATAAACACATACCAAAATCTATGAAAAAGGGATGGAAAAAAAAAAGAGCTATGAAGAAAGAAGAGAAAAACTTTATAGCAAATGAATAAAAACACAATTATGAGGCTTTACATGGCACAATGACATTGCCTCTCATCATCTCTTTAATACTATCTCTCTCTCCCGCTGGTTTTAGAAACCCAAGAACAAGATTTTGAACTAAGATTTGCGGTTGTTTGTGTGTTTGTTAGGTTGTTGGGATCTCTGTTGTTTCTTTCTCTTTCTCTCTCTCCCTCTATCTATTTTCTCAGACACACACACTCTTAGATATACAAAGGCCATTATACGTAGTAGACACAATTTTCGGTATCTCTCTATATTTGTGGTCACACATACATAGGTAATGGCACAGTTACCTCCTAAAATACCAACCATACCCCAAAATTGGCCATCTTTTCCTCACCAAAGGGTACCCTCAATGGCCAACTTCAACCCAACAACCTCAACCACCACCACGGCCACCACCATCGTCACCACTACAACTCCCCCACCGCCTTCATGGGTCGACGAGTTTCTAGACTTCTCGTCGGCCCGGCGGGGGGCCCACCGGCGATCCGCCAGCGACTCCATTGCGTTCCTTGAGACACCGTTTCTCGAGGAATGTCGTGTCGGTTTCGACCGGCTCGACGAGGACCAGCTCATTTCCATGTTCTCCGACGATATTGCGGTGGCGGCGCTGCCTCCTCCGCCGCTTTCGTCGGCGTCCAACCCCTCCTCGCCGGCCTCCGACCAAAACAGCAGCGAGGAGAAGCCGATGGCAATGGCGCTGGACGTGAAGCTGAAGACGGAAAACGTTGAAGAGGAAAGCTCCTGCAAGGATGAGGCAGCGGCGGTGCCATCCTCCGTCACCGCCACCTGCACTGAAACCGTTGTTGATCCCAAGAGGGTTAAAAGGTACTCCTAATCACACCAAATATTAATTATTGTTATTGCTGTAGTAATGTATTACTATTTTATATTTTATATATTATATAGTACTTTCACACCTCCCATGCACGTACAATTAATGAAAATGGTTTTATTTTTTAAATAAACTACCAACTTAGTATAATTTAGGATGTATTTAATTAAATTAACTAATAAATTTAATTTCTCAACTTAATTATTTTCACTAATCAGAAATTACACATATATGTGTATTTTTAAGACTTTTAATTAATGTATAAGCAAATAAATTTATCATACATAATAATTTATTAAATAATAATATTAAAATTCTCTTAATGCATAGATTATGTATTCTAATTTAATTTAACATTTGTTGAATAAAAAATTGTTCATATTTTTACTACAATATTTGTTAAGTTAAAAGTTTATAATTTACTTTCATGAGTTTAAATAATTGGTTTTAATCGTCAAAAAATACTGAGTGATCCATGTATACCTTATCTTGCACATTAAATTTTAGTATAGAGTTTTTTAATATTAAACATGAATAATAACTTGTTTAGTAGCAAGTGGCTTGCTGTGTATGCTACATTATTTTTTTGAGAACTAAAAATAACTTGATCAAGTCCTGCGTTGTTTAATAAAGAATTGAATTAATAATGATGAATACATGATCGAATTATCATTTTGATGGTACAAGTTATATATATATATATATATATATATATATATATATATATATAAAGAAAAAGAAAGAAAACAAATGTTTTGATAGTTATGTATTTGGATCTAACAAAGTTAATTGTATTAAACCAATTAAATGAGTTGGTTGAGTGCAGAAGTTAATTAATTATGTGAGTCAAATTATGTCTCTTGTACCCCTTTTCCTTTCAAGCTACTTTAACTTAACCTTACAGTATACGTGATTGATTTTATAAACATAGAAGAATTAAACGTGCATGTGTATATACCAAACTAAATCTAATTTGCTATTGTTATTATTTGTATGCAAACCAGAATTTTGGCTAACAGGCAATCAGCTCAGAGGTCAAGAGTAAGAAAGCTACAATACATTTCTGAACTCGAAAGGAGCGTAACAACTTTGCAGGTGAATAAGTTTAATTTAATTTAACTTTCATAATATATATATACATGCTGCACCAAGAATATAAATGTTACATGTAGCATATTAGTTTCCCTAAATATAGTAGCATATTTATCTTCCAATAAATATATAAGACTTGTGCTAATTATGAGAAATGTTAAAATGAAGACGGAGGTATCAGCATTGTCACCGCGAGTTGCATTTCTGGACCATCAACGTTTGATTCTTAATGTCGACAATAGTGCCTTGAAGCAACGCATTGCTGCTTTGGCCCAAGACAAGATTTTCAAAGACGGTATAATGCTTTGTTCTTTTTCCTTTTCCAAATATTTTCACTCCATCTTTTATTTTATGCAACCCATATATACATATTGAGATTTTATTTCCTTCTTTTCTTTTGATATAATATTATTGTGAAAAGATTATTCTTCTTAATAATATTATCTCCCATTCTTTTTATAAAAAGCAAGTTTTAGTGTAATAATACACTTATAAAAAGAACGAGAGGGAGTATATAATACGTGCGTGACCTTGCCAGACGCAAGTCATATCCGAAGATTCTTGATCTTCATATATGTTGATGTTGATATCTAGGTTTGAAATCTTCCAGAGCGAAATTGTCTAGGCAAAAGCGCATATATATATATAATTTTATTTTATTGAAAAATGAGAATTACATTCTTTTATTATTCCAGCTTTTGTGGATTATATACTCACCTTTGGAACTTCCAAAAGCACACCATGATCATGATTATTGAGATAGTGGGTATATATTTTTTTACTCTCTCAGCTCACCAAGAAGCATTAAAGAAGGAAATAGAGAGACTAAGGCAAATCTATCACCAACAGAACCTACAAAAGATGAACAACAACAACAATCTTCAACAAACTCCACCAACATCACAGCCACAACAACAACCAATGCAACTTCATCATCATCAACAGCAGCAGATAACAGTGTCTCAAACATTGGGATGCAAGGACAACAAGGAGCAGCTCCTCAGTTGAGGGGGAAGAGACAAGGAATAGTGCTGTGGAGGAATGAATGAATGTCCCTTCATACTAACTATAAAACTTTCACGTGATGTGTTCCCCATCAATGTGTCGGTGTGGGGCACCCTGACACAGTGATGGGGTTGGAGGTTAGGAGCTTGACAAGTGGATTAATTTGCTTGAGAATAGGTTGGAGATTTTTTTATGCTTTCAAGGTGAAAATTGGTTATATCTTGGGGGTTGGATTGGGATTTTGGTATTTGATGATTTCTTCAGATTACACTTTTGTTTTTTTTTTTTTCTTCTTTTTTTAACTGAAAAATTATTCTCAATGATTTTTTATTTTGTTGGGTGGAATAAGGGGACAAAGCATCGTGGTTTTGTATTGGGATATGCATGGAAGCTGTCAGAGAATTATTTTTCTCCTTTTTTTTTTTGGTTTGGAGGAAGGGGGTGTCTGATCGCAGTATTAATTTTTCTTGTTTTTCTTCCTTTTGGGACTAATTGTTTGCTATATTGTATTTTATTTGGATGAATTGTACAAAATTTTAATTAAGCCAGCTATAACATTTATTCTTCTACATATGGAGGTTGTGTTCTATGTAATAGTAGATTTTTAACATCAAATTTCTCGATCGCAATTATCTTGTTGGAGCAGCATATATTAAGCATTTTGGAAAATGTAGTATTAATGATATTAGAGCATTTACTTAATAGTGTGTAGAATATTTATTTAAATTTGATTTTTGTATTTCTAAGAATTCTATTGTTTTAAAGTATGTTGTTTACTGTATCAAGAAGTGTCTAAGATCCATGCGTTAATTAGTTCATTAATTGGCAATGAAAGAAATTCAAAGATAGAGTTTCTTAAATTATTTGAGTGTTCTTCCTTCTTCTTCTTTTTTTCCCAATTCCTCTCATTTTCTTCAAAGTGGTATCAGTACTTGGTTATTAATTTTGAATGTTTAATTTCGTGGTTTTGAACCTTAGACTCACAAAAGACAATATTGATAAGTAGTGTATGCGTATGAAGGTCTTTCTTGGCTGTCAAGAAGCATAGGAGATAATATATAGATTATAGAAGGATACGACGCGAACTGAAAATGAAGGAGCTTTAAATCAACAACAAAAGAACACGTTACAAAACAACTCATAGATCGGATCAACATGCTCTTAGCTAGCATCATCATGAACATTGGATGACATGTTGAGAAAATGTCCAGGGTAAAACAAGCTCGAGAGATTCTTCAAAATGATCACATGAGGAGTTGATATAGTGAAAAAAGTACGCCTTCAAACACATTGGAATTTGGAAGATAAGTTTGAACCCTTACAAATGAAGAAACTTGAAGCCAAATTGGAAGTAAATGATATTCAATTTCTCAGTTAGATTGATAAATTATATATGATTATTTGGGGAGAATTGTTTGTGGGAGCATTGAGAAAGATATAAAATGTATTTGTAGTATGAATATTAGTTCTAGAAGTCTCCCACCCAACCATGGTGAATGATTAATTCTACATGTGATAAGTTGGATTTAGAAAATGAATATGGATTCTACATGGGATAATGAAGTGAATATTTTTAAAGGGGAAACACAAACTAAAAAATGAGATTTATTGAGGAGTTGTCTTCGGAGACTTGTTTTTAAAATGAAAAAAGATACTTATGATTTACTCTCATACTTTAAAGGAGACAAAAAAGCCTTGACATAAAATAATAAACCTTTAATTTAAACTTTGAAGATGACATGGAAGAAAAAATCAAAACAAGGAGACCGAAAAGCCTTGACATCAAATAATAAGCCTTTAATTTAAATTTTGAAGATGACATAGAAGAAGAAATCAAAGCCATTGTGAAAAGAACATTTGAGAGCCAATAATTATGTCTTTCCAAGAATTATAAAGAAATTGGGGTCAATTAAGAACATGGCAGGTGTATCGGTTGTATATGTAATAAAGAGTGAGAAGAGTATTATAACTACAAAGATTGTGGTTTAACAATAACACAATCAATTAATTACTATTTTGATTAAGAAATTTTAGATTTTCAGTTTTTTTATATATATAAAAAAAAAAGAGAAAGGCAAATAACAATTACAAGAAAATTCAATTAATGGAAACATGCACATGTTGAAATCCCCTTGGTTCTCCCTAAGATAACCTTTTTCCTTTGTTTAATTTAGTTTATCCCAATCCTTTGGACGATAAACCTTGCATTCCTAATTATGGATTCCGGTTCCTTAGATGAGCAAAAGTAGCAACAATCATTATGTTTAAGAGTGCATGTGGACGCATATAATTCCTATTCCAAGACTCATGAGTTATATGGTTATTAAATTTGAACAATCTAAACCCGAATCGAATTTCCTATTTTCAAGATCTAGATCACTTAACAATTTTCTAATGTGGGTTAATCACGAAAAAACATTGAGCATTAATTCAATAACTTAATTACATGCAAAGAAATACGACTCAACAAAGAGAAATTAATTATTAAAGGTTATAATCAAGATTCATCCTAACCTGACTCTATGAAACTTGAAAACTCATAAATAAAATGAAAAAAGAAAGGATTAATTACAAATTTTATCACTTAATTTGTGTTATTTTACAAATTTTACCCCTATTTTTTTCCACGAATTTTATCATTAAAATCTTTAATTTTTATGCATTTTATCACTATTGATGTGTAATACAAAAAAGTTAAAGAAAAAATAAAATGATGTTGTTTTGTTGCTAATGTAATGGTAAAATGAACAAAGATAAGGAATTTGGATAATAAAATTCGAGAAAAAAAATTGGCGGTAAAATTTACAAAATAATAAAATTTGAATGATAAAATTTATAAAATAATAAAAGTTAAAGTTAAATGATAAAATTTATAATTAAATCTAAAAAGAAAAGGATAAAGATGAGGAGCAGGCAATGAATCTTTAAGAATCGTTCTTGATTTCTTTAAGCTTCAATGACGGGTGATGACGCTCTTCCTCTGGTTTGGTGCTTAGAGGAGTAAAAAAATAAAAACCCAATGAAGTAATTTCTTCAAATAAATACCAATTAAGTTTAGACTTTTAGGACCACGAAAGACACTCCACTAGGCTCACTCCTACAAAAATACAATCTTTGGGATGTGGTGATGCTTAAGAGCAATTTTAACTAGGGAAGTTGAAGAGAGATTTTTACCGGAATATCTTTTTTTTTTTCCTAGATTTATTATTAAAGAGAGAATGTAGTTCTTTAAGTGGAGATCCAGTTGTTTTCCAAAAATCCTGAAAATCTACATGGAGGTAAAAAAATGATTTTTTTTATGTGACAGAAAGAAAAAAGTTAAAATTAATAATATATTTTATTAATATTCATATTTTTTTTCATGTTTTATTAATTAAAATTAATTATTTAATTAATTTAATTTAATTAAATTTTAAATATTTAAAAGTGGGGTCCATGTAAGACCCATTAAAATTATCTTAGATCTCAATTTGGAATCTACTATTAAAGGAAAAAATGTCAGAGATCTTCAATCCTAATTAGCACTATAGGATCCATCAAAAAATAATCTAAAATTTTAATTTAAGATCTATTACTAAAAATACTTAAAGTCAAAATGAGATTGGGTGTCCTTTTTGAGAAGATCTCTTACTAAGCCCTACGGATGAGAACATGTATGGTTATGGTAACATCTTGTATTGGTCGAGCCGGCAATACAAGTTCTAGGTATGAGCTCCAACTCGTTTTCTTCAAGTAAATATAAGTATTTCGTAAATGTTATTTAAGTTTATTAGTTTTTCTTTTAATTAGGGTGTGATTCCATTCTCCTAAATTTTAAACACACAAAAAAAAGTATTTTTTCATTGTACCGAAAGGTACCTTATGCATTTATAAATACCCATGTACAAGTCCATTAATTTGCAATGAAGCTAAGAAATCTAAATCAATTGAGTTTTTTTTTTAATTTTTTTAAAAATTGTTTGAGTGTTTGTCTCCTCTGTCTACTTTGCTTATCCACTTCAAAATGATTTAAGAGCTTGGTTATTTTAAAAATATTTAATTCAATCGTTTTAATCTCCAAACTTATGAAAGATAACTTGACGCTTAAGAATTAAGATGTATGAGAAATAGTAGAAGAAAAATATGATGAACCGAAATTAAAATTCCAGTTAATGCCAAGAACTTTTTATGATTTTCTGTTACGCTAAAATATCAATGCCCCAAAGCCAGAGCTTATAGGGTGGTTTTGGATAAATACATGTTCAATCCAAATAAAGGAAGATATAATGATTCCTTTCTTTAATGTTTTTTGGGTAAGAGAAACAATGATTTTTAAGAGCAGATAAATGATGTACAGTATTTACTCTATTGTTAATTATAAGATTATTTTTAGTTGTTTGTATCTTTTTATAATATTTTTTAAAATTTTTAGATATAAATTATTTTTCTATATATTTTTATTTAATTATTCTTTCTCTAAATATTAATGAGAAATAATTAAGTGGATATAAAGATAAAAAGATAATTTTAAAATAATAATATAAATAATTAACATATTTAATATAATTAATTAAATTAAATTTTTTTAAAAACTTAAATTAATTGAAACTGAAAAGTGTTTTTTTTTTTTTTTTAACTTAAGGAATTAGACAGTTGACTTTAAGGTCAAATATAGTTTCCTTATAGTTTTGACCACCATTTATAGTTTTTATTCGACTATTACATGATGCTATCTCATTAGTCATTAGAGAGTGGGGGTTCCAAGGAGGAAAAAAAATGCAGCAAGCACTCATCCTTTATAACTGTTTGAAGTTTCAGCTTTGTACTAATTAATGTACTAATTAATCAGGTACTTAGATCATTCCCACTAGTACTGCTTGGGAGTTTCAGCTTTGTACTAATTTTTCAAAGACAGAAGTTAGAGTCACAGAAATAATGATTGTTTGAAGTTTGAACTTATGCAGCGGGCAATAAATCATTCATTACGGAAATATAATGATTGTGGACTTGAGATAAAGCAGAACAATCATGATGGCTTAACTAAGTTTAGAATTTTGGAAAGTTTTTAAGAGCTGGAGACAAAATTATACTCGTATATAAATAAAAATAATTAATTTCATGTTAATTAAGAAAATTAATTGATATGATTTAATTTTTCTAATCTCAAATTAAATATAAGATTATTTTCATTTTTATCCCTTAATGTGTAGAGTACTATAAATTCGTTCTCAAATATGAAAATTTAAATTTAAATTTCCAAAAGTTAAAAAAATGCGAAAAATCTATTCATCCGTTAACTTCTGTCCGTCATCGTTAATAAAAGAATCTATATGTCACATTTAGAAACGAATTTGTTAACGTTCTACACATTCAATGACAAAAATGACTATTTATCCAGAATATATTTAATCTTCAACCGTCTTCACAATGACTTTGATCCATTTTCTTTTTATAAGTAATTAATGTTATAAGTTCTTTTTTTAGCATTTATAAGTTCTTTTATTAGGTAATAGATAAAATGTGTTTTATGCCCATTTGTCTAAACATTCAAATGATATGACAGTATGTTCGGAATGTTGAAAGTAGATGAGTTTTATTGGCTAAAATCAAATCACTAGGCTTGGTTGCACTTTTTGAGAAACAATGAATTTGAAATGAAAATTGTTGATTTAAATAAAAGTAAAATTTATTATTTTATAGATATACATGATTTTGATCCAGAAGACACTGGATTTGATTATGAAAATGATGAACATGTTGATCATGAAAAATATAATGTTTGTGTTTTTCATTGTATTGAAAAGAAATTGAGCTCTTATCAAGCAAAATGTTCTTCATTGGTAAGTTTTAAATCATTGATTATGTTTAAATTTGATAAAATATTATTTTATATTTTTTAAAAACTTTCAACTTCTTTTTCAATTTTTGAAAGCTAAGTTTTGTTATGCTACATTTCCAAACAAACACAAGACATATACTTTGGAGGATCATGAAAGGTGTGCGTGGTTGTGTCACCTTAGATGAACAGGACCAAGAAAGATAAAATGTTATTTGACTTCTGGAAGAAAATAATTTTTAACATGTATAAGATTAAAAGAGGATAGTGTCGTTCAATTTAGTGGACATGAAGTGAATAGTTTTTATGTGATTGAATATTCACAATTTTTATAATAAGAGGTGTAACTTAATTGGTTGAAAATCGTACTTTTGTAAACATATTATATATTAATATGTGAGTTCAATTCCTAAAAAAAAAAGGATTCACAATTTTTATCAATGTGGTATCCAAGACGATTGACTCAACAGCTCAAATGAATGGGTTTATTATTGTTTGATAAGAAATACTATTAGCATAATTTTTCTAATGTACTCTTTATTATGGCTGAATTTTTAAAAAAAATTACAAAAAATTATAGGTCTGATTTCTTATCCAATGAGCTCAACTCATGATTTTTTAGTTTTCAATCGTGTTACTAACTCCTCTTGTGTAATCGATACTTTTAGACTTTTCCTTGCATTCAGTGTATAGCTAAATTGGTTTTCCATCAAGGCAACAACGACCCCATTAGAATCATCAACGGCCACACAATATTCAACACAATCCACATCCATAGTTTGTTATGCCAGCCAGGTCACTACACATAATTGAGAAAATCTTTGAGGACGAAGACCAAAAGCAATGCTACTAGGTACATGAGGTATGCAGGGAAAGATGTCCAAAGAGGAAAAGTGGGTCGAAAACTAGCAGTCAGGCCCATTACAGCACAAACTATTGCCACAACTAGCACATCAGCTGAGAATTCCCAAGTGATCTCACGCATGTATATAAGTATAGAAATCACCACAAAGCCA
>PYAF01005245.1:798130-825896 GCA_007407185.1 Glycine tomentella | reverse complement strand
TTTTTTTTTTTTTTTTTTTTTTTTTTTTTTTTTTTTTTTTTTTTTTTTTTTTTTTTTTTCCCCCTTTCTCCTTGTATGTGTGTTCTACCATTTTGTTAATTAGAATTTTAAATGGGTAGCAGTTAGGGGTGGTGCTACTAGCCCCTTCTTCATGTCATGCTTTTGTGAGTGCTCCCGTGTTTGTTGTGTGGGCTATAAGTTCTTTGCTTATAATCAACACAACAATAGCAACAAAGCCTTAGGAGTTGTAAGGTTGGCTACACGGTTGAAGGGAGAAGCAGAGAGGGAGAAGTCGTGGGTTTGAATCCTCCCACTAACAAAAGCTAATAAATTAACAACTAACATTTGCTGATAAAAAAAAGCAGCAACAAAGGCTTATTCCCGCATGTAAATTCTAGCACGTCACAGTATTTGATTCTGGAAGGTAGGTTATTGTTTTAGCATTTAGAAGTATTGTTTTGTCACTTTGGCGGTCTGATGGACAAGCAACCCAATGTCCCAAATAGTGAATCTGAATCCTGATTCTATTAGGTGCTTTGTTATTGATGTTGGCTTTACCAAAATTCAAGACAGTTATTCAGCGAAGTACACTAAATTATTGTTTATCATTTAATGTTTCACATAAATATTGCCATTCACTCATTCAGCCTTAGCCTTCTGTCTTCTGATCGTATGCTGCTGTTTTTTCCCCTGTTGGCATGTTCGATAATTCAATGTTATTACTTATTAGCCTCTTATAGTTCTCAAAATTGGCACAGGCTATTCTTGTAGATGAGTACTGCATGATGTGCTGTCGGCTCTTTTTGCAAGTTTGATGGTTCTGTTGGGCATGTTCTGGTACTGTTTTCCATAATTTTTTATACCATGATGTTTTATCATGATGATTCTGTTAGGGTATGCGTTACATTTTATATTTTTGTACATATGTTGTATCATCTATGTATTCTTTGATTTCTTTCACTCCATAATTATGAATTTTTCTTATGCTGTTTATAATATATGTTGTAGCATTTATGAAAAGGGGTTAGTGTTTATGAAAAATAGCATTTAGACAGGTTTTCCTGTTTTAGGATTTTGAGTTCCCTTAAAATCTTTGAAAACCCAAGAATACTGAGAATTATTCCTAACAAATACAGAAAACCAAAGATGAACCTGTAGATGATCATAGATGAAATGTTAAAGTTAGTTACATGAAATCTACACTAATGTTCTTCCCTCCAATGTAAGTTGCATTTTTTTCTTTTTACTTCAATCGTAATTTGGATTGAAAAATAAGCAATAGCCATGCATTTTGGAATTTAGACATTCATTCAAGCTATAAAACATTCCTTCTAGATTCATTACATTTTAACTGTTCAAAATATTATTAGGGACGAGTATGTGGGTAAATCAGCTACTATGGAAGTTTTGTATGCTTATAAAAATGTTGGACTTGTTTTTGCAGGGTTTGAATGTCTATAGCATTTTACTGCTTGACACAAGTGATGGTCCCCGAGATGCTGTGAACATAATTGTTTGGCACAATGCTTTTGAGGCTGAAACTATTTTTAGTGTTCCCTTTCATTTACACCAACTAGGATAATGTTTTGTATGTCATGTCGATTTCGGTTTAGGGGATTGGTTTCTCATGGTTTTTAATGATAACATCTTGGCCCTGAATCTGGTCTTAACAGTTCTTTCAAAAACATTGGATCTTAATATCTGATAAGCTAGCATGTCATTCCCCTCATCTTGATGATTTGACCCATTTGACCAATATAATTTGCAGAGGTGTGGGCATTCGGCGCCAAGTATGGCCACCCAAAGATGTTAAATCTCATGATACAGCACCCCTGGATCAGGTTTTAGGTGTTTTTCTTTTCCCTTTGCTCATGCCTTGGAGAATAGTACACACTCCTTCACTTGGTGCTTCTTACTATAGCAAACTCTGCATGCAGGACAGCAGGTTTCAAGTCTCAAGATTCACCCCACTATTCGTATCTTATCCTATACTGTACAATCACCTAAACGGTCTAATTGGGCTTCATTATTTACCTGCAGTAACGAGCAATACTCAACATTATTATGGTGATACGAATAAAGGAAAAGACAAGAGTCTGAAGTAAATAGTAATGAGATAAAAAAGACAAAAAAAAAAAGAAGGAAACCTTGAAGTTAATATAACCTTAATTATTTTTGTAGTATTATTTGCTTAACTATAATGAGGCATCCAATTGAGCTAGGCAAACACTTTCCTTGGATTTTTCTTTTACAGTTTTACTAACTCTAATCCAGGGATCAACCGTTTCTTTTCAGGAACAATCTTATATTTTTTTCCCACGTTTCAATTGTTTATACATTCACTTTGCTCGTCTCTTTTCTTTTATCATTTTTTCAAAACATATATTTATTACCTTCTTTCTTTTATTGTTTAATTTCTCTCTCATGTATAAACTCAGGGCTATGGAAAAATAACTTTTTTCTTTCTGAAATAAATGAGATGACACGAGTATCTTTGTTTTTTCTGTGGAAACAGATGCTGCTTCAAGACAAAACAATGCCCTAGATTACCGCGAAAAACAGAGAGAGAAAAAAAAAGTAAACTTAAAAATGGTTAAGTCAAAGCCAATAGATGTGAATGGGAAATGGCGACAGGGGCAATATTGGTAGGTACCACCACATCAGCAAGCTAAATGCATAAGACCAAATCTTAATTAATGTTCTATTACCAACAGTAACAAGGAACCAAGACCGTGTTAACATGTCATAATAAAAATCACAGGCATAAGGAGCGTAACGCTCACTCCCTTCTCTCGTGGCCCTCTTCTCTTCTCTCAAAGGACTGAACGAAAACCTTTAGGGTTCCTCTGTTCTTCTTCGCCCCAAAAAAAATTCTCAGACTCAGAAAAATTCAACCGTTCTCGCCATTGCCGAAGCTCCAACCCCTCGCATTTCCAATTCTCCGCCCAAACCCTTTTGTTGGAAACAGAGTTTCGGAGAGACCCTTCACAACATGGCAAAAACGAGGCCAGGCAGAAAAGACGTGGATTCCTACACCATCAGAGGCACCAACAAGATCGTAAGAGGTAATCGCAAGAAACCCTTTTCTCTTTTCAGCTACCCATTTGCGTAAATGGCCTCAAAATCGTCTCTTTTGCTGAGGGAAGGGGAGGGAATGGTTTGAAACCATGCGGGTGTTGCGATAATTAGTCAAAGGTGTTTTGTTTTGTTGTGTTCTGCAGCTGGGGACTGTGTGCTGATGCGCCCCTCTGATACCAGCAAGCCACCGTACGTGGCGCGCGTGGAGAAGATCGAACAGGATAATAGGAACAACGTGAAGGTGCGTGTAAGGTGGTATTATAGGCCTGAAGAGTCTATTGGAGGACGCAGGCAGTTCCATGGAGCAAAGGAGCTGTTTTTGTCGGACCATTATGATGTTCAGAGTGCGCACACAATTGAAGGGAAGTGTGTTGTGCACTCTTTTAAGAACTATACCAAGCTTGAGAATGTAGGTGCTGAGGATTACTATTGTAGGTTTGAGTACAAGGCTGCTACTGGGGCTTTCACGCCTGACCGTGTTGCTGTGTAAGTTTTTATTTTTTTTATTTTTTTTATTTTTTAGTCAGATAATGTTGTAAGTGTTTGAAATGGTGGGTTTTGTTTTGTTGATTTGGTTTGGTTTTGTGGTTTGAAGGTATTGCAAGTGCGAGATGCCTTATAACCCAGATGACCTCATGGTGCAGTGTGAGGGGTGCAAGGATTGGTAAAACCAGTGTATTCTGCTTTCTTTGTTTACTGTTATTACATTTGTGAGTGGTTTTTGGTTGTCCGGGTCTCTAATTTTAGCATTAGATGCGTTGTTTGCTTGAATGAAGGAATTTTCTGGATATTTCAGCTCCTGCAGAGCCAGCCAGGCTGCTGACCCTAAACAAAAGGAAGAACGATAAAGACTGCAAAAAGTCTTCAAGAAGCGTTGGGAAAATGTTTTCTCAAGTCCAATAGTTTTTAATGCACTCATGACTTTCGTTGTTATTCAAACTCTGTCTTGGTCTATGCGCATGTTTTGCATGTCGCTCTTGACGAACCTTTCTGCTTGTTCAGTCAAAGGAAAAACAATTGAGAACAATGCAGGAAATGGAGAACATATAAAAGATTGTCCGTTTATAAAGGAGTAACATGTGATAAAAGAAATAGCAGATGGATTTTATGGAGTTTAAACTTCTGATGTGTCTACATCATCAGTCTTTTGTCAGCCTATAATATCTTGATTCTGGATTCCTTTGTATCTTTTTACCATTATGTGTCAGCCAATGCAAATTGAATGATGCAGGGGCTGATATCTTGTGCTCTGATAAACTTTGACCTTATTTGGCTACAAGAATTCATAAAGATTGTTAAATTTGAGGAGTAGGTGCTACTGTGGTTTTTTTTGTTTCCTTCTGTTTGTGTGACCCTATTGATTTTATGAAAGAAACACGGTTCAATATTGGTAGGTTTTTTGTAGGTACCATCCTGCTTGTGTGGGCATGACTATTGAAGAAGCAAAGAAATTGGACCATTTTGTTTGTTCAGAATGTTCATCTGATGATGACATGAAGAAACCCCAGGCTACATTTCCTGTATCACCAGGATCCGATGGCAAGGTGAGACTACCTGCATCCGGTCCTGAACAATTTGAGTTGAGATGCACTTTTACTTATGTTCCTTTTCAGTTTCCCTGATCATACAGGAGAGGCATTATTATTCCTAGGCTAAAGGGGGAATGGGAACCCATCCGTTATAGTATTTGAAGATTGGTGTAACAAAGAAAGTTTTCCATGAAAAGGAAGTGCCCTTAGAGCATCAAATTAGATTTGTATTAGAATGTTGAAACAAACTTTGCTTAGTTGAAAACTTTTTCCTGTGGTTTTCTTTAATCTGAAAGATTTAGGCATTTTTTTAACATGAATTTGCTGCAAAGTGTGATTAGTTAAAGATTCAAGGCTGTCAGATGGTTAAAAATTGAATTATAGATATTGACATAGGCACTCTTCAGAGTTTTAAATATGTTTTTAATATTCCCATAGTTCTTTTATGTAATCCTATCTGGCAGCCTTGGTTTATGTTTTCTTTTAATTTGTATCTATGTATTTATGGCTGAAATTATTGATTGTGGTATAAATGATATTTATTGTGTGCATTTACCTTGATATTTCTTCTCCTTGTGCTCAACATGTTCACTTTGTTTGAGTGGTTCTTTCACTAAGTTAATCTGTGTACTTTATTCTGAGTTCCATCTTTTGCATTTCGTCTGTGCTCATTCCTAAATTGTGAACTCTATAAATTGTGACCCGATCATTCTTTGGTTTACTTCATTGATTGCATTGGTGCACTGATTCTTTGTTTCTTTCAGTGTGTGGGGGAGGGGTAGAGTAGATGTAGGTATTTTGTTTTTTTCCAAGACCATGCTACATCAGTGAGGCTGAGTTGATAACCATGGTATGCTTATTTTTTTCCATACAATGCTTAATAAATACACATGTGGACTTTGAAGACTTTAAATCATGACTGATGCTTAATTAGTTAATAATCGATTTTTTTTTTCTAGTACCATTATCTTAAATTGCATGAAGAGTGGTTCATTTGAATGGGTTTACCAAGCATGTAAGCTCATATTTGGATTCAGCATATAAAAGCTTATTATCTGTCTATCTCTGTGTGTCTATGTGAAAGAAAATATAGTTCCGATTCTAGTCACAGATGTCTTCATTTTCTTGTTGAAATCGTTAAGCTTGACTTGCTAATTCCAGTCGTCCTTTGTTATTCCTTGAATCTTTGATGTATCTTCTGCATTTAGCACCATTCATTTTGAGGAAATAATTCAATCTAGTGAGAGATTATGGTAAAGCATTTTGTTCTTTAAAGGTCAAAATCTTTACTTAACAAATTTGTGTTAGTCTGGATTTGTCATTTATTTTTTGTTTTGTTTTATGTACTGTATAGAGGCTTTTAAAAATTTCTTGAAATGTCCAATGTGTGGTATTGTCAGAACATGATTTGACTTGGATTGTTCTTTTGGTTGATGTATTCTGCAATATGTTTGGTAGCTTTTTCATCTTCATGTTGGCAGATAGTGATGGGATCTTTGTAAGGACTATGTTTTAATGCTTCTGTCTGTTTACCCAGTGTCATATGTGGGCATTTTAGAATTATGCTTTGTAAATAAATGATAATTATGACATAGAACTGGAAAATTTTATAGAGTATATAGCTCGTATTAAGCATAGAGAGAGCTGTGTCATTGCCAACATCATGTTTCACATTTGGTCTTTCATTCATCATGTAATGTTATACGTTTGATGAACAAGTCATGAATTTGAATTTAAATTTGCAGGTTGAGCCAAAGCGGCGGAAGAGATGACCATCATGCAGAATTAACTCATCTTGCGAATGCAACAATTGCTGAATTTCGTGGGCTATGTGGTAGCTGTTGTGTGTGTTTTGTACAGCTTCTACCAGAGGCTATAAACATCATTTTATGTATTTGACTCAGGCTATGTATGTATTCGTCTTAGATTTATGACAGACATTGATCTGTTTTCCTTGTGTCCAGAAAGAGTAACTCCTGTCAGTGTTAATGTTTGAGATAACATCAGGCCTTGGATACTGGAGTAAAAAGAAATTATCAATTTTCTGAAATTTGGATTCCTGTTTGCTCATCAGATATTGTACATTATGCTATTATTGTTTTTTTTTTCCTCTCGTTAGAAAGGGCAATAATGCCAGGTTTTGAACGTATAAATAATTTGGCAACTGGGGTGTCTCACGAACTTTGATGATTTAGTGTGAAACAGCATATTTGAGGCGGCTGTGATGGTGCTTCTTGCTTTCAAATGTCGTGTACAATTGATATAGCGTTTTTCAATTTTGTATTGGCGTCGATATCCTATCCATGTATTTGGATTGGCGTCAGATGCACCTGATCCACGTTTGTATCAACCCTACGAATTATTGCTTCTGCGTCTTTCCTTATGTTGGATGTGGAAATTTAAGAGCGTGTTTGGGTATGCGTTTTAGATCCACATACAGGAAAACTTTCACATCAAAAACTAAAAATGACGCAGAAACTATTTGTAACAGCTTTGAGTAAACATTGATCCCGTGTATATCGATGCCAATTTAAACATGCGATAATTATTTGTGCGTTGGCGATGGCAAAGCAAGCACGCACTATATATCTTGTGTATAATTGAGTTGCCTTTCGATTTTATTTCAAATGTTAATCCAGTATATTCTCATTAAGGTAAAGAGTTTAATTAACAAAATAAAAGAATATTGTCGGAAATGAAGGAAATTAAATTTGCTTGTCATAAACACTGACTAATAGAAAAGGTTAATTAATAGTAAAATTGTATAATATATATATATTTTTTTTATACAAATGTACTTTGCTTGGAGAAATTTATATAGCAGCTGTTAAATGGCCAGGTTCTTCATTAACGTGCTTGTATTTTAGGCTCGTCAAGGCTAGGGTTAGGTAGCATGCATGCACACTGACGTACGATGTCCATATTGACGTAAAGACAATATATGTGCTTACATATATATGATCATATGGAATCAAACGTTACAAAACCCTTTGTGGAGGTCATGGAAAAGAAAATATTGCTTCGTCAATTGGTTGTGTATACGGTATAAACATTAGCAAACCCAGCTCAGGTACCGCTTTAATGGACGAACAATCCAACCCTTGCAACATACTACAGTTCTAGGTGGCGAAGAGTCGACATCGAGATGTCAAATCTTCCCGTCGATGTGAGCTCTTAGGGAAGATTAACTATTGATTTCCAACTTTTCATGATTAAAACGTGCTTCAGAGTAACGATATAATGGTTTCCCATGAATAAAAGGTTAGAGGGTGAGCGAAAATTGGTTGGCCCCGTTTTCACGTGTGTTACGATACAAGGAACGTTTAATCACACGTCCACGATACGTATATTCGTTTGACTTTTTCGCAACGATATTTAGTTTGAACGGAAAAGTTTCTACAAATTAAACGTACGTCATGGGTCAAAATTTGTTTCTAGTCTTTTTTGTTGTGATTTGCATTGTCCCTGGACAATGAATAGACCGGTACCCCACGAGATACATACACACAGCTTCTTTTTCTTGCGTCCATGAAGGTCTCAAGGCACATGCAAGTTAATCACGCTATATATCATTCTACATAAGACAGAGTTGAGAGTTAGAGAAAGAAAAACTATATGGGTATCCAATGATGAAAAATAGTGAGTGAGTTTAATTTCTAGGGTTATTTATATGTAAACTTAATATTAAGAAAGAAATGATAAATGGAGTGGAAATAAATGTGCATAAATATCCAGGTGAAAGAGTCAACCCTTGTCAGTTTTGTGCAAATATGATAATACTTATCAAAATATATGTACCAATGCACAACTTATCTCATTCTCATCCTATATAAATTCGTATCTTCGTATCAATGTTTTGGTTTCTCAGTTTTTTTTTTTGAATCTGCTAAAGTGCTAAACAATTGAAAGATACGCACTACGTAGTAGTATAGTATCAGAAAGCTGGGGCTGAACCAATAGCTAGCTGTATATATCTGAGTACTACCCTAATGGCCAATGCTCCAGTGGATGTTTATTTTTTCACACTTAATTTCATCGATACAGTTGGATCGACGATGGCTGGTAGTATATATTAACTATTAATTAATTACCATAAAGACTTTTATGGGTTGGCGTGTTAGTGTGTGATTTTTTGTAATCAGTACTAATTCATTACTAATTAATTTATGTGCCTTGTCAGCCTTAAGAATCATGATAATACAAGTACTAGTATGTGGTTGGTCTTCGTGTGGCATTAACTGCTGCTGCTAACGTTATGTTATTTGCTTACTTTCTTTTTCCGTAATGAGGGTAGGGTCCATTGTGGAATCAGAAATCGTGGAATGTAGGCCTTAAGAATTCTAGTAGTATATTCACCAAACAAAAAAATTGTAGTAGTTCGCTTTATTGGCTTAATTGCATTTTTTAATACTTGTATTATAATTAAGAATATCTCCAATCAACGTAGATGTTTCATTTGTTGCTTAAAATTAAGAAATATTATTTAACAAGTTATAATTATTGGAGTAGATAACTTGGTAGTGTTACTTATATATTCTTGCTTAATTCATTTTTACCTATTAAAGAGTTATTTTTTAATTATAAAATTTAACATGATTCAAGTTAAGTATCACTCTAACAACTTTAATATTGACGTAAATTTTTGTGTAAAGTTTTTAAATTTATATGATATTGTAAAATTCACAAATTTAAGATAAATAACTCATTTTAGCAATCATGCAATATATATGCTCTAACACATGATTTTGTTTCTCTAATGAACCTAGATATAGGCTATGTTTGATTTGTCGTGGGGGAGTTCCAAATTCAGTTTGGAGAGAAAAAATAAGTTTAACATATTGTTTGATTTTTCTCCAATAGTATACTTGAAGCTAAAATTTAGCCTGAAAACTTAGTTTGGGAGAAACAGCTATTATAATATTTTTGCAAACTTAAGTTTGCAAACTGCAATCCAAATATGCACATAAAAAACAATAAGTAGACAACGAAAAACACTAACAACAAATATTATTAAACATAAAACGGAAAATAGTACTTTTAAGTCTTTATTAGGCCTAGGTATGATTGTGAATTTTAAGTTTTGAAATTTTTAAAGATTAAAATGAGTTTTTAGTTTTATTATTATTTTGCTTAAAAACTTTTAGTTTCAGTTTTCAAATTTGATTACTAGATGAGAAATCTAAATTACTTTGAAGCTTCCTTTAAAAGAAACAAAGCTTATTTAGTGACAAAGATGATAACGTTAGAGGAGATAAGCATTCTAGTAACAGTTGATTTGTAACATTGAGATTATAGTGTTTAAGGTGATGACAACAATTATCACAAAATGATGTTTTATTGTAGTATAGAGTTGTTAAAATTCAAGCTTGCTTTGCAATCCAAAAAACTTATATAAATATATTTAATGTAGTATAGAGCAATTAAAATTGGGTCAATTAGATAGTTAGATGATCTAGAGGTGAACTCTTTAATTTTGGCTTGGCTCAACGAACTAGACGACTAGGTCAAACTTGAAAAATGTTAGCTCAAAAACTATTGGACCTACTTGACTTGATACTTTTTATCTTTTAAATTATTTGCTTCATATATACATATAATTTGGGCTAAAAAAATGACCCAATTTGATCTTACCATTGCAGATTTATGGAGGAGTGTTCATGAATGATATTCTTGGCTTCTTTGCAATCTCGGTTCTGATCTTTGTGCGAGAAGTCACTTGGCAATTTTCAGCTGAATTGCTGGTTGTTGCAATTGTTTGTGCTATAACGGGAATTACTGCAAGGTTTCACTCCATTTTCCCTCTATGGTCATCATTGTTCGCAATCATCTTATACCCATTGTCCTTGGTTCTGGTTTTTGTACTTAACCATGTTCTCAATTA
Source organism: Glycine tomentella (assembly GCA_007407185.1). NCBI lineage: Eukaryota > Viridiplantae > Streptophyta > Magnoliopsida > Fabales > Fabaceae > Glycine > Glycine tomentella. The sequence continues at coordinate 815,408 of PYAF01005245.1, read as the reverse complement.
TAATTAACAACCTATGGAGTGTTTGACCAATATTGAAAGAGCATTTATTTATTTATTTTGACAAATGAGAGTTTCATTGTAGTTCACTTTTTAGCATGAATTTTTAAATGATATGACATGACGTGTATGTTTAGGCGAGTGTTGTAAAATTGATTTTGATAATTAATTTTGAAGTCACTTAATTTATATTAAATATTTTTATTCTGAAAGTAAGTTAGCAGAAAAAATTAGACTTAAATGTTATTTTAGTTTTCTTATTTTGTTTGATATGTAATTTTAAGGATAATTTTAGTAAATTAATATAATTTGTTAACAAATTTAATGTTATTAATTATATTAACCATTTTTAAAAATAAATTATGTTAACTACCTTTTTTAAATGATGTAAATTCGTTAAGAGTCCTATATTTAAGGACAAGGGAGTATATTGTAAATTAGAGTATCTAATTTGGAGACTAAAATTCTCACTCTCAACTGAGATGCTCAATATTCTCTTTCTTTATTAGGAAATCACATTTCACATATTATTTTTAGAAGTTCACTTGGTAAAATGAAATAAAAATGAATTGAACCAAAATTTTGAATCAAAATAGAATATAAAAATGTGAATTTCATCTCATTTTACTCTTCTTTTGCTCTCTTTCTATGCACACACGCGGACCATACATCTAGCCAAATAATATCTCTCTCAGACATGTCAAACTACAATAGAATGCAAAAAAACCTTCGTTCAATGTGATTTAAATGGGATTCCAAACACACTTATTTCAATTTAAAAATTATCTTATATTATAATTTAAATTATTTACTATAAATTTAAAATAGATCATGCATATATTTAAAAAGATTTACCAATATATTCTTTGACTATTTTAAAAAAAGAGGAAATTAATAAGTTATAACTATAATTTTCTTAAAATATTACAATTTTTATGACATTGCATGGTGCCCACGTTCTGGGAGTGCAGGAGCATTTATAGCGGATCTGTTTTGGTGGGTACAGGGCATGCTTTAATGTTGGGGGATAGACTGCTATCCTATAGAAACAACACGGATTCAACCATCCGAAGCTAGAGAGCTCCACCTTTGTGACACAGTTTAAAAAAAAAGAAATTGTCTGAATATCACACATACAATAAATTTTATCATATTGTTACATGTTCTATTTCACTTATCAGTCCATGAGAAATACATAAACTGACGTAATGCAATTTTATTGATCACATATTTTGTTATAGGGACCAACAAAATATATAGTGGACATGTGACAAATAGAAAGTATTTTGTTGGAAAGCCTAACAAATTATGTGACAATGAAAAAAAAATCAAATTTCAACTGTCATAACTTTTAATAGAATTATTCGATGGAGACAGTGACGAATCTAGGACCCTGGATCAGTGGGACAATTTATTTAAAAAATAAAAATTGATAATTATCATTATTATGTGAGATAGTTGGATTCAAACACGAATATAAGAGGTACAAAATATAAAATTTTAAGATAAATATTTGGATTTTATTAAAATAAGAGGGTATATTTATTTACTCTTACATGTGAACTGGTAATGAAGTTCAAATACATAAAATTAGGGGTTTAAAATATAAAATTATGGGATGTAAAATATAATATTTTTTACATTTTATTAAAATAAGATTATGTATTTACTTCCTGTTACATGTGAACTGGTAAGAAGATTTAAATACATAAAATTAGAGTATACAAAATATAAAATTATGAAGTACAAAATATAATATTTTAGGATAAATATTAGTGATTTTATTGAAATGAAGGGATGTATCTACCCACCTTAGATATAATATAGATTCTCTAGTGAATGAAGACGTACTATATATCAAAACGCTCTAAACAGTCATAAATTTTGATCGAAAATCAAACTAATTTCGATAATAAGAAGAGGATGGGGAACCAATGGATATTAATATTCTGTTCTTGGCTGGAGAAAAGTAGAATACGGTAACAGTGTAACACCACCTCTCTCACTTCAAGTCTCCAACTTCCACCTTACCTTCTTCTTCAACACCCAATTAATCTCTCACATATTCAAACCCCAAGTCTCTCCTTTCCATATTTGTCATTTCAAAACTATATATAGATTCAATAAAGCTACGTGTGCCTGACGTGTTTGTTAGAAACACAAAATTAAATACTAATTTATATCTTAATTATAAGATACTTTTAACTAATTTATATTATTTTAAAAAATTAATTTTATACTATTATTCCAAAATTATTTGAATTCACAGTGGCAGCAGCAGCACTAGCACTGACACATATAAATGTACGTCTTACTCGTTACTCATTAGCCACCAATGACCATGTCTCACTCTATCACTTCTCACCGGTTCCTCTTCTTCATCCTCTGGATCGTCATCCTCTGCACCCACGCCCACGCGCGCTTCTTCTCCGGTGATCCTGTCTCCGACGGCGGCGTCGTCACCTCGGGCTCCAAGTGGCAGAGCCTCCTCCGCCTCCCGACGGCGCTGACTGGCGAGTCCTCCTGCGAGCAGACCTACGGCTTCCTACCGTGCACCACCACCGTCCTCGGAAACTTGTTCCTCATCATCGTCTATGGCTTCCTCATGTTCAAGGCCGCCACCTTCCTCTCCGGCGGCAGCGAGCTCTTGCTCGAGGTCTTGGGCCCCGGCATTGTTGGCGGTCTCTTCCTCCCCATCCTCGGCGCACTCCCCGACGCCATGCCCATTCTCGGTAACTAACTCTCACTTTTTATTTTTAATTTCATGAAAATACAGCGTTATGAGCTTTTTGAATTTTGTTTTATTTATTTATTATTATTTTTTTTTTGTTTATACGAAGTATTCACCGGCTTTGTCGATACTCCTTAACCACGTTTTTTTCATCCATGACCACGTTTTTTGCATCCACAAGATGCGACTCTGATAACTTATATTTAAGTGATCCGAGTCTAGTTTCACTCGAACCAACTCCGACCACTGATATGATGCTGGAATGAGATATCAACGAACTATTATGCGATGAGACTTGAGCTGCTGTGGATTGAATTAAAATTTGATAGGTGAAGTAGTGAGTGATGTTGTGTATTTTGTTAGGCCTTGTTTGGAGGATGATTTGGGTTGTTGTTGTTCTGATTCTCTTTGTCTAATTGGACTGTTGTTTAATGAAGTGATTCGCGTCACTATCTTGAATGTACCTAACCTACCTGTTTAAGGTTTGTCTGCTAATGCGCAGAGGAATCGGAAATTGAGAACCTTATTCTTGGCCCTAAAATGTCTTCTGCCTTTTTCTTTTTCTTACTGTTTTCTGTTTTGAGGTGTTTTTTTTACTCGGTGGAAAGAATATTTGTTGAATTTTACTGTTTTAGTGATTAATTCAGTTGGATTCTTTGTTCCAGTATTTTCTGTTTCTTCTTCCTACGTGGTTTTGTATGGCCTTTGCTCTGTGCAATACTTTGGCTTTAGATTCTTTTTTGTCGTGTTGAATTTTCAACCTTTTTATTTTGCTTTTGGTGCTTAATTTTCGTGGTATTGAACCCCACAGGATGGAATAGCGCTTTTGCAGAGCTTCTGTCTTTGTTGCTGCCTTTTTTTTTCCCATCTCACTATAATTTCAATTTCTTTTTATTGTGGTTGGTGGAAGAGGGAAAGGTGGTTTCGAGTCTGGGAGGCCCATGAAAGAGCAGATGCATAAATAAAGTGTAAAAAAGTTCCTTGAGTGCTTGAGAATCTGGGAGGAGTTAATTTTGACCATATAACCATAATATATAGATGGTCATTGGTCAATATTGTTTTATTTAAATCTAATTTTGACCATTCATTTTGATTGTATAGTTAAGATTAACTCCTCTCACTCACTTAGTTTGAAAAATAGCTGATACGGGACATGTTATTGTAGAAATTCTAGATTTACTGTTCAATTCTCAACTGCCAAATAGAGGCCAAAATTGGGGAACTTAGCTGATTCAGGTTTATCTGACTAGTAGCAATTGCTTTGAGACATCTCTTATGCTTCTTAACAATAGAAAATTCACTGATCTTTAATATTGTAACATCATATTTGCTTTGGATTGTTTTCCACCTCTCTTGGAATTTTTTTGTTTCTATCACCAACTAGCATTTATGTAGTGCTGTTATTTGTCCATTTCCCTGCTAATCTGTATTTTTTGTTTTTTTTTCCCCTAGTGTCTGGGCTTTCAGGTAGTAAAGAAGTTGCTCAAAGTCAGGTATCTGTTGGAATGGGACTCCTAGCTGGGTCAACGACGCTGCTTCTGACTATAATATGGGGGACCTGTGTAATTGTTGGCAAGTGTGACATTGAGGGTTCAATTGCAATAGATTCACGAGACACTAGGGGATTTAGTTTGACTGGTATGCCATTTGAAATTGTTTAATTTTATATTTTAAAAATTGAGAGTTAGGTCAGTAAACTTCTCCTTGCCCATAGCAATAAGATTCTAGTGTTTCCTCTCCTTTCTTGTCATTCAAGCAATCAACCTTCTTGTGGAGTTTCTCTGTAAAACATTCATTGTATTTAAGTGTCAATATATGCTGAATATTTATTTGTTGATTGATTTGATTTTGTTTTTACCAGTGTCATGAGCTAACTATCCCAAAAGCTTTGGCTTTAACATATCTAATATCTTTTAACTCCTCTCACACAAGATCCCTTTAGGCTTGAACAGTGAATAACCCACATACTCAACTACCTTGTGCTTAATTTCAACTTTTTTTTTTAGAAGAATGGGTGTTGCAGGGATCAATTGTTGGCGACTTGGTCATAAAGGATCTGATACAATATAAGCTGAAATTGTTAAGTGAAGCCAGATAGATGATTGGTTTATACCTTTATAACATCTCTAACAAGAAGTAATAATTGGAAGATAGTTTACTTAGTAATAGCTGCAAGCCTGCAAGTATATTTCTTCAACCATAATTGTGGATCAAGGATTATATTGATCATTATTGTTGTCATGATTATAGATTATACGAGTTTTGGACTATGAAAGAGGGCTAGGTAAAGAGATATTATGATTCACCATTTTCTTGTTTATTTTTTTCTAAACCACGATATTTTTATATGTGCAGTTGGGCTGTACAGTTTAAATGTCTAGAATGTTTGATTCATTTGGATCCTTAGTCTACTAAAATCTCCATGTGCAGGTTCTGGTGTTAGTACTGATATTTGGACAAGTTACGCTGCAAGGATTATGGTTATGTCTGTCCTTCCATTTGTGATCGTTCAATTACCACAAATTCTCAATTCAACTTCCGGAAGGCACTTGACTGTTTTGATTGCTCTCATCGTGTCTCTCGGTTTATTGATTGCTTATTGTCTTTACCAGGTAATTTTCTTTTACAGTGCACTTGTGTTTCCTGTTCATTTCTATAGGTGTTTCTTGTTTTCATCAGCCAGCACCATTGTTGTTTAACTCTGATGATACACATTCTTTTTTGTTGGATGTGATCCGATAGTTAGCGTTAGCACTTTCAGTAACTGTATACTGGATGAATGTGTGATCTGATTTAAACCTGGCCATTGTTTTTGCACCTTATAGAAATTAAGAAAGAGAGAAAATGGTGCAGATTTTGCAGCCCTGGATACAAAGGAGGAAACTTGAATTTGTTAAACACAAGCATGTTATCTTAGGACTTTTGACACATTTAAAGAAGCGTGCATTGGGAAGGCTGCTGAGAGAAGATGGTGAACCTGACAAAGAAGTCATTAGAAAGTAAGGCTATCTCTCCTTTATGTTTTGACTTAAAGCATTATACTTATAAAGAAGTTTGCTGCATTTTTTCATATTCTCTCCCGTTTGGTTGTCACTGACTTCTTAATGGAATATATAGATTGTTTCAAACCATTGATGAAAATCAAGATGACAATCTTACTCGTAATGAATTGAGAGCACTGGTTATTGGAATTAAGTTTGAGGAGATTGACCTGGATCATGACGATGCTGTAAAAAAGAATCATGGGTGACTTTGACACTTCTCGTAATGAACTTGTTGATCAAGAAGAATTTGTCAGTGGTGTCTGTAGATGGCTTCAAAGGGCCCAGCATGCTCGAGTTGCATCTGGTGATGCTGGTCCACACACAATGAAGTTTTTAACTGATTTCCACATAGTAAGTTGTGCAATGCTCAACTTAATGAACTTGTTTTATTTTTTGGTGCCTATAATTGATAGGGATTTTGTGCACAGGAAACAAAGAGGGAACATGATCTGCTGGATGTTGGAGGTCAGGGTAATGAAGAGGCTGAGGGCATTGAGAATGCTAAGTGGACTTCCATCAAAGCAGTTCTGCTTCTGCTACTGGGTACTATTATTGCTGCTGCATTTGCTGATCCTCTGGTTGATGCAGTGGATAACTTTTCTGAGGCTACAAGTATTCCTGCTTTCTTCATTTCCTTCATTTTTCTGCCTTTAGCAACCAATTCAAGTGAAGCAGTGTCAGCTATAATTTTTGCTAGTCGTGATAAGAGGCAAACTGCCTCATTAACTTTCTCTGAGGTTTGTATTCTGGTTTCATACTCTGTCTCTTTAAGGCATTAGTATGCAAGAATTGATTATGACCTATAAACTATTAATCATTTGAAATCATCTCTTTCACTCAAATTATGTCATTTGCTGTATTAGTATGCAAGAATTGATTATGACCTATAAACTATTAAGCATTTGAAATCATCTCTTTCACTCATGTCATTTGCTGCAGTATCTATTCATTCAGAACTTAGCTAAACAACATGGGAGAATTACTGACTATAACTTATTCAGGATGATGTTTACAGTTAATTCAGTTATTAGTTAATGTGATGTACATGACTAAGGGTGGCTTATTTTTAAGCCTCAACACATTCACATGTACAATTAGTTGTAAATTTTTCCCCCTCCTCAAGTCATTTAAAAATGATTTCTATTGTTTTTGCAGTTATATGGAGCAGTGACAATGAATAATGCGCTTTGCCTATCAGTTTTCTTGGCACTTGTCTATGCAAGGGGATTGACATGGGACTTCTCTTCAGAAGTGTTGGTTATTCTCGTTGGTTGCATTGTCGTGGGCATCTTTGCCAGCTTCCGCACTGTCTTCCCTCTATCGACATCTATTCTGGCTATCCTACTTTATCCCTTCTCCCTGGCATTGGTGTATGTTCTTGATTATGTATTTGGTTGGTCGTAGACCAAATAATGTTTCATAATTAGTGCCTTGTATGTCCTTACGCCCTTGATGGGGTGTATGGTTTTTGTAGTCTTTGCGTGAGACCATGTTGTTGGTGTCTTCAATTTATGGTGGAATTGACATCGATGGAGAACAGTCGAGTGGTTACAGTTTTCACTATTCCGCTCAATGTGAGTGCAATAAGACAATATAGCACCGATAGAAACTGTTTTCGAAGTTGGTAGTTACTCCACCGTATGTGACTGTTTTGATTTCTCATCATTCAGAAATCAGAAACATGTTTTCCATTTTATCATTTCCCTTAAAAACATATTATCCAATAAAAAACAAATGCTCAAATTTTAGGTTAAAATATGAATTATGGATTCCTGATTTAGCTTTCCAGCAGGTGAGCTTCATGATCTATCTTATTCTTTCGTTATATATGCACATGGACACATGGTGAGAGGATGGAGGAAGGGGTTGAGGGTGTTTTTTCTGGAGGAGCCAGACTTATTTCCTGTTTTTACAACGCAATCAAAATTTAGCGTGTATCTATGATTCCTTTCTTTCTATACAAAAATAGAATAGAATGCTCTTAGTGCATTTGTCTAATCGAGCTATGTAGATGCCTTGGGTGCAATATGGAATGTTCTTGTATCCAACAATGTAAAAACTAAGGGCCTTTGTTGAGGTTTTGCTTGGTTCGATCCCCAATGGGAAAAGTTTCTCGATATCAAACAGGAATCTTCACTGCAACTTTGCACATAATCAAATAGGCTGTTGGTCTCCATCAAATTTAATACGTATGAATATAAAGCCTTGGTTGTTAACTCGATGGATTGACGTAGTGGTTAGACACTCTTCTAACATGAAATTTGATTTCAATAGAATTAATTATAAGATAATTAATTAGTGTAAGTTTGGGTGATATTTTAAAAGTGAGTTGAAAAAAATTACTTTCAAGAGTATAAGATCTTTTTTGAGTTTTACCAACAAAAAAGGTTTTTATTTTTTTTAATCCTAGAATCAATTCTATCCTCCTCAAAAGTAATTTATAATTGATTTACGAACCTAAATTAGCCAAACACTCTTGGTTCATGTTGGAATCAATTTTAGTCGCCTCCATCAGTCACCACAGCTTTGAAACAGGTTCTGAAACCTTTATAATATGAGTGTGAAAACAATTCATACAACTGTATAACTTTTTGTTTTTTTTACATGTATAACTAATTATTATTTAGAATATATGTTGCACAAAGTGCAAGTTTAAACTTGAATTAATTTTAGATATAATATTAATTTTAAAAACTCTTAAAAATCTAAAAGTATATTTTAAAAATAAATTAAACTAAATACCAATTCATCAAGACTCTCAATTTAAAAAATGGTAAAACATTTATCTCCATACTCTTCTTTTCTGACTTATGCCCTCAATATTTAGTTTTTTCTTAAATAGTTTAGTAAGATTTATGAGGTGAAATATGGTAATTGCTACGTGCATGAATTACAAGACTATGTTGGCAATTTTTACACAAAAATACGCATGTCATGTTATTTTTAAAATAGTCATGTGATAATTAGTTGACTTTCATTTTTTATTTTAAATCTTGGCCATTAAAAAGCATATGATAATCTTAATTCACTCTTACATTTTTCAGACAATTTTCTTATTAGATTCTGGGTGTGTTTGGATTTTCTATGAGAGGACTCAAAAGTATGAGAGATCATTTGGTTATTTATCATTTGGTTATTTCCTAAAAATATGTTTTGAGAGTAAAATTTTAACTTAATTTAATTTTGGATCAACAAGACTTGAGATACTTTTACAAACTCAGTTTACAAACTTAAATTTGTATCAAACCCAAGTTTGCAAACTTTATTCAAACATGCAATATTTATAAAATCTAATGATACATCCACACAAAAACAATACAGCAAGTCATAATTGACACGCGTGCTACTGGATGTTGAGGGCCCTACTGTTCTGTCATTTTAGAACCATAATGGAGGCTATTTTGGGACCAGATGGAAACAGAAGAGAAAACAATGCACAATTAGCTGCCTCCACAACCCACATGCATAAGTTAGTTACCACTCCAGTTCCTGACTCATCCAACCGGGCAATATAATAACCAAGCAAGGAAACAGTAAAAAAGAGAAGGAAAAAAACAAACAAATCCATAGCCTCAATTCCAAAGGCAAAGCCACTAGAGTTTGGCTTTCATCAAAGCACATAGGCATTGCTACTCAAAACAAACAAATCAACATCTCTCCTTTCATTTTCCACTCCTACTTCTCACATGGCCAAGATTTCTAGTCCTTTTCATACTCAACCAACACTACATGTGCACATTTAGGAATATCCCCGACTAGTAAAATTAAAAAAGAAAAAAGATGACTATGCAAGTTTCATAGTGAGAAACAACTAGCCTAGAAGTTATATTCATAGTTTCAAGTTAAGATCAACACTTTCTCCCACTTCATGACCATTCTGAATCCTGGTTACTGTTTGTCCAATTTGTTCCTCCTTAGGTTCTGGAAGGAAGAAGCCATAAAATGGTTGCTTTTGTTGATTGAACAGCCTGTACACTGGTGGGGGGGCGGGGATTTGATCTTCTACATTTCCCTTTAGAAAATGAAATCCAAGTTAAGAGTGAATAATTAATATAGCAAAATGGCTAATGAATTTTCCCAAGCCTAACAAGATAGAGATTCAAATTCAAGACATACATGGTTGTGAAATGCTAGGTAAGTTGAAGACAACTTGGACTTTGAAGGTGGATATGAAGTAGGAGAGGGAGGAGCCAACGTGAGAAAATCTCCATTTAAATTCTCATTCTCTTCTTTTCTTTTCTTTGAGTTAGGCTTAGAGTTGGATGTTAAACAGGATGATACTTCTCTGCAGATGGTGCACAAACGCATGGTATGAGCACACAAGAGTTACAACTACAGCATAAGGGTCAAAAAAATAAAATGAAATTACCTGGAAGTTGAATTGCCAGCATCAAAGTTAAATCCGGTTTCATTACCGCATAGAGTTTTTGCATTAGTTCTTATTTCAGCAAAGGGGGACGATATACAATTGAAAGCAGGGGCATGAGGAAAATCTGGGGAGAAAGAGTATGGCGTTTGCCTTTTCATGCCAACCATCTGCATTATGTTTCAAACACATATATTAAATTTCATAAACTTAATAATTCTGAGAAAAATCTCTTCTATTAAAATGCACCAGTTCAAAATCTGACTGAATTTGTTGAGACCACACATGACTATGATGTGACTATTCAACAAAACAAACTCAGACATTTGGCCATATAGAAGAGTAAATTAGTACTAGAAGTATATTATTATAAAGGGCAATTATATTCATACACTCACTAGTCACTTTCTCTTCCACCTTTTCCACCTCATTTTTCTTCCTATCTCTCATTCCTTTACCATCCAATTGCAGCTTTCACTTTCTCCCTCATTTTTTTTTTTTTTTACTAATTTCTTTATATCTCTCTTCCCTACACCTTTTCACCCCAAATTTGGGGTAACATTGTCCTATTATAAAACACAATCTTTAAATGAAACAACTGAATTATGAATTAAAGTGTTCTAGACCGACCTCCACCACGTTAAGGACCTAATGAGTCCCATGCACTACCGGGATATCCTGGCAGCCGAGTTATAACCCTAATGATCTCGTCTCTAGCACTCTCCTATAGAAGTGGACAACCACAACAACTCTATCAGGAATGCCATCTTTCACGCCACAATTTCAGGAACTGTTACCATACTGACAAAACAGGCACTTTGCATGTATGCAGAAGCAGTAAGGCGTTCAATAAATAGCATAACCCACCCGGTCACCCCCATTAATGCGTCCTTGCAGGTGGCCACCACCGCCACACCATCCATTAGCAGCCACCCCGGAATATACCACATTCAACTAATGACTTTCACAACGCATTTCCAGCATCTCATCCATAACATACAGTATAAACCGTACTGAAATATGCACATAAATTAATTCAAGAGCACAAATTGCACATACCTTCTCCATTGACCTCACAGGCACACTGCTGCAACTGTTGTTTTGGTTTGAAGGGGGCTCTATTGTGAAATGAAGCATAGATGTTGATAAAGTTCCTGACGAGACACTCACCTACATGTTCAATATATCAATCCTTTTTTATTGCATGGGAAGAGAATGTGATGAATATATGGCAAATGGAAACCCCATCATGTAAATTGAAAAGAGAGACATTCACCTACATGTCCAATAAACCGATTCCATGGGAAGATAATGTGATAAATAGATCATAGATGGCAATGAAAATCCCATCATACAAATTAAAAAGAGATCACACTATAAAAAATGTCTTACCACTGGTGAAGAAGTTTGATGCTGATATTGTGGTGTTCTCTGCACCAAATTGGGCAGAGGCCAAATGGGGCTGGATTCAAAAGGCAAACTCGGTAGAATCGGCAATCCCGGGTCCACTCCAAAGTTGTTCTTCTCAGAATCAAACTGGTAGGAGCTCCACCACTTGGGAACATTCCCATGTCCAGGAACAACATGCCAGCCAACATCATAGCCACCACTGTTTGCCAATGGAACAGTGCTTGGAACTTTAACATCCATGTGTTGTTGTTGTTGTTGTTGTTGTTGCAGTGACAAAGGGGACCTAAATTCAGATGATGGCTCACAAGGTAAAAGTGGTGTGGAAGGGGATAGCATGGAGTCATGAAGATTCTTAACTGGGAGAGGCAGATAGGGTGGTTTGGTTGATGATAAAGTACTAGGAGATGGTAAAATTGCACCTACATCTCTCTTTTGTTGTTCTTCTAGTCTTATCTTTTCAAGCTGTGCCACACCAAGTCCCCTTTGTGGCACTTTTGTCTGTTTTGACTTCTTAGAAGATCTACCAAGACCCCCAATGCCTCTAGTACCATCACAATTTCTTTGATCATCTTGAGGCATTGTTGTATCATCTTCCATTTAATCCAAAGATCTAATCTAAGTATATGACACAAACCAGTGTCTCCTGTCTCAAATAATTTCAATCTGGCATTACCTCTGTCTTCAAGACTAAATTTTTAAGCCAAACCTAGATTCTCAACATCAATATTTAAGAGAGAAGTTAAAAAAAAAAAAAAAAAGTGTTTGATATCTAAATTCTAAACCCCATAACTAATCTGAAAACAAAATCTAAGTACTATGAAAATTGTGAAACAAACCCAAAAGTCCAGCCATGTATTCAGCAAAGACGAAAGATGATGAGAGAGAAGAGAATCTAAAAGATCACTTTTTATTTTTTTTCAATTCAAGTTACATGTCTGAGATTTATACTAAATAACTGAATCTCAGACTAAGAAAAGAATGACAATATTCACTGATTTATCTGCCAAATCTTCGCTCTACACTCCTCATTTTGTTCCTACTTCCTAGACCGACTCTCACGATGAACTGTAGAGTCTCTTTCTCAACCCAAGTTGTACTTGTAGTCATAGATGCTGTTTCTCTCTCTATTTTTTTTTTTGTGTGTGTTCTAAAATTAGCTAAGAGACAGTTTTGGTAGAAAGTGTATCTTAGATTGTTTGTTTGTTCTATTTGATTTCTGGCAGTGGACCCCCTAGACCTTGGTTGGCTTTTGTTGGGCCCCACTTAGGGTAATTTATTTTTTTTTTATTTTTTTTTTCTCTATAAACCTCTTATCACTTGGCACAGCACAAACATGCGTGATGCATCCATTCTCTGAATTTATTATAAGTTTTTGGCTTTTTGCAGAGATTATGTTGACTTAATCATTTTTAAAACAATAATTCTATATTCTCTTATAATATTTTTCTATTAATCTTCTTATTTTCTTTGTATAAAAAATATAAAATGTATTTTACATTTCAAATACATTAAATATGTCTTCAAAAAAATAAAAACACATTAACTATATTTATTTCTTCAGTCAATAAAAAGATTTGGAAGAGAATTTATAGAAAGATATGATATTGCTTTTCTTAAATGCAACAAAAGAGTTATTTTAAATCTTCCAATAATCTTTCTACATTTTTTTTTATAGAAAAGTAATATCATATTTGAATCAGTATTGAATGTATTTCATATTTCAAAGATGGTGAATATATTAAATATATTTAATTATATTTATTTAATATAGGTTCTATAAGTAAAAGGAAAAATTGTAGAAGGATTTATAAGAAGATATAACAGAAAGAAATTGTATGATCAACCCAAAAATGGGGCGTACCTATTGTTATTGAACATGAGCAATTGAGCTTTAATGCTGGTAGCTTCAGTCAATTTAATTTTTGTACAGGTAATTCATTCACACACACAGAGGTGATTCGGCTAAAGAAAAAAAACACTTTGGGATGGAACTTTCAAATGAAGGAGTGTACAATACGAGGAAAAGAGAAGAGGGCCTTTCAGTAAATCTTCTCTCCTTCTTTAATTGCTTTTAAAATAAAGAAAAAAGATAAAATTGTTGAAGTAACTTTCAAAATATGTGGCACTTAAATAGGGTCTTTTTTTTCTTCCAAACAAATAGGGTCTGTTATATCCATCTTATTTGAAATACAAGAGGTATGGTAAAATATTTTATTTCATGATATATCTTAAAAAGCAGATTGTAAAATATAGCACTCTTTGTGCACTTTTAGAAGCAAATTTTCAGGGGAGAAAAAGCATTTAGTGGTGTCATATATGTGCCACTTGCATTTTATTGAGGGATGAGATCAACAGGATTCTTAATTTGGTGAAACACACGTAAGGCATGTGCATGTTGAGTCTTGTGATGCTTTCGGTCGAGCTAATCATGCATGGAGAAATGACTATAAGCAAAGATACCACAATTATCACTGGATCATTACTTAAAACAAAACAATTCTAGATGGTTAGATTCCTTCACAAATCATAAGCATTTGTTTTGTTTCTCACACTTACAGCTCACATACAATTGTAATACCAAATTTCGCTCCAAGTTTTCTTTTGCGTTATGAGACTTTGAGTCTTTTCTTTTGGGGGTGAATGACTTTGAGTCATTAATTTATGAAGATTATTTCATGGCAAAAATTTATTGGCATGATTATTGACAGTCAATAAAATATTCTTTAATTTAAATTTTTAAAAATGAAAATGACTGTATGTATAAAAGAGTAGGATATTAACAAAAAAAAAAATAAGATAAGAGAGATAAATACGGAAAAGTATATAATAAATATAATAAACTTTTATCCTATCCCATATTTTACGCGTAACAAATAACCAATTCACATTTAAAGTAACTAGTAACAATGAATTGAATCCCAGTAAAAAATTTATCAAAAAAATCCCAATCAAATTAATTATCAAAGTATGTGGAAAAATAATAGAAAATTAGTCACTCGGGTCATTAAATTAAATGGGTGCCCCTGGAAAATTAGTAACCAATCATTTGTCTTAATTTCTTAATCTTAGAAAACTTTAGATCCCATGCATTGGAGAGAAAGCGAAAGTTGTGCTGAAAACAGATTAAGATGAGAGGTGAGGAATCTATTTAATTGTGTATATACATCATATACGCTAGTTTCAAAATCTGCTTACATCTCCATGTCATGCTGATGAGGAAAGCTATCTCAACCTTTCTCTTGGGGACCCACTCTTTTGCTCAGATTCAGGCACAACAAACTTCACAATATCAACTTCAAGAGTAGGGCCAAGAAAGTTTTTTAAAAAAGAAAGAAGATGAAATAAATTCATTGAAATAATGATATAAAGTCTCAATGCACGAATGAAAAAATGATATATTTAATAAAAAAATTGTGTGTAGATTTTTTTTTTCGTATTTAAAATTCTCTTAAAGTCAATAACAATTATATATCATCTAATGGGTTGAAATACATAATGATCTTTGACTCAGAAAAATAATATATATCTCAATGATTTGAGGCTATCCATTACCTCAAATCAAGTAAGATTGCGGAAGAGACTCTGTCATCAACAAAGAGACACCCACTACCGTCTTTGTGGCCCCAATATGAGGAACGAGGGAAGTGGAGATTGTCAACAATATATGAACATGACACCCTCATTTTGTCTGTTATGTGACCAGCTGAAGATTTCGTTTGATACAAAAGATATATGAGTTTCATCGAGCCATCTATGATAAGATTCTTCGTTACCTTATTGTTCACGTACAAAGCTGGTTGATTTTTGCACCTTACTAGAACTAGATATTTGATGTAATATTTAGGTGTGAAGTCTTACAGTCATGCACTCATTATTGTAAATATATGAAATGGTAGAAAAGCAGAAATGTTCTACACGTAAGCATAAATTGCAAGCCAAGTGTTTGCTCTAGACATGATTCAAGTTATATTAAAAGGGATTTTTTTTTTTTTTTATCATTGGGAAAGTAAAAGAAACAGAAAACTACACCCTCAAAGTAGCAATACTGAGGGCATCAGCTACCAAATTTAATGAGAGAATAAACTGTAAAGGGAAATTGAAAGAGATAAATGTGAAAAAGTTGTTAGAAATTAAACCTATTTTAGCATATATAGAATAAGGAGAATAAACTGTAAAGAGTAAATATGAAAAACTCAAATTTAACGAGAGTGTGGATTGAGGAATATTCTTTTCAAATTATCTCAATTTTACAATAGGATTACCTTCTGATTCCTTTGATTAATTATACACAGTTCTCTCTTTAAAAAAAAAACAATAAAGCCGCCAACTCAGCCGATTGTGTTTATACTTATGTTGTTTCTTATCTTCGAAAACTTGTGTGTTTGTGTGTCTATCATTCAATCACCCATATATTATCAGTGCACAACCATTAATTTCTTTCTCTTTATAAAGAGAGAAATGAGAGTTGTACATGCGGTATACTCTTGTATATAAAAAAAATTATGTGTAGGTACAAGTCCTTGACATGCTACTTATTTTACATATATCATAACCCAATATTAAATTAATTAATTAACACAATAATTATAATAATTTGATTTCAAATTGATAAAAATCAACAAAAATGGATCTGACTTACCCATTTTTAATTTTTATATTAATATGTTGTTAATAAGGATTTAATAGGCTTATATATATTCAGTCACACATTGTTATATTTTAAAAAAAAATTAAGTTTTATCTTAACTACCTTAAAAATTACACATTTATTCAATATTTCATTAAAGATTATGCAAAAATCACATGGTTTAACTAAGGGGTCTAATTCATTTAATTGAATAATATATAAGTTGTAAACTCGTTGATACATGAATTTGATTCCTATAAATAAATAAAAAATCATATTAATTCAAAAGTCTATCTAATGATGCTAATTTAGGAATTAAAAGATTATTTGGTGGTATTAATCTTTTTTTTAAGTAAATCACATTGAAAATCAAATTCTTTAAAATGGTAACTTTTCTTAAGTTTTATATTTTGGGAAAATGGCTTCCTTAGCAATCTTTAAAGCCGTTTTTAAATAAGAAAATGCCTCCATATTCAACCATTCTCTCACTCAACTACTTAATCTATGTCTATATTATATATAATATCTAAATTTACGTCTTTATCAATCTATGATGTACCTATATCATTTATAATATTTATAAATAAATTAGAATGGTTATCTAGAATGAGAGTACTTTTTAAAAGTTATTCTTTGATTTAACAAGAGTATTATAGGACTTCTTTAAAAAAAAGAGTGTACTTAGGAAATTTTGTAACTTTTTATCTCTTTTAATTTAATCTTTTGATATTTATTTTCTAAATTAAATTTTAATATTTTAAAAAAGCTTGTACCACCGTATAAATTGTTTCTCATAAATATAAAATACAATTTATATGCTAAAAAATATTTACTTATTATGAAAAATTATAAATTTTATTTATAATATAATTTTATATATTTAAAATTCTTTTTAATTATAAATTTATTTTTTATGTTACCATGTAACAGTCCCATATTCATTTTTCTCAATTAAATGTAATCAATTTTATTTTATTTGTTTAATTCTTCTCTATTAAATGCAATAAATTTGAATATTCATTTAATAATTATTTTATTATTTTCTATTAAAATAAAAATCATTCATAATAGTTACTGGATTTCCTAAAAAGATTACTGAATTA
>PYAF01005245.1:771271-795086 GCA_007407185.1 Glycine tomentella | reverse complement strand
CAGTTTACTCCTTTATCCTTTTAATTTTTTTTTTCAGTTTGATCATATATCTTATATTTTTGTTTTAGTTTGATCTTTCAATCTATTTAATATTGGCATTGTTAATAATTTAAAAATGATTTTTTTTGTTTCAATTTTCTCATCTTTCCTTTCATTTAATTTTTAACAAAAAAAATATTCTTAAATAATTAATGACGTCAATCTTAAATGGATCGAGTTGAATAAAAAATAAGATAAAAGATTAAAATAATTTTTTAAAAAGATAAATGACTAAACTGAACAAAAAAAGAAGATAAATGATCAAATTAAACCGTTTAAAAGATAAAGAATTAAACTGAATAAAATAATAACATAAAGATTTTTTTTTTAAAACCTTATTTAGACTCCTTACTCTGTGCCATGAGTTTAGACATTAGAAAAAGGTAATGTTACTTGTGTGTGCAAGGAGTAGATTGTAGACATTAAAGCTAATGAAATTGGGTAGGATAATTGGTTAGAGGGTTGGTCTTATGAAGGGAAGAGCACACCTAGCTTCCCCAAGATCGAACTTAAATTCATTAGAGCTTCATTCAATTTTGTTTCAATGATTTAATTATGTTATTTCATTTTCAGAAACACAACTGGACATGACTACTACCTTCCCGCCTCACCTTTCTCTAGACTCCTAAACTTCCAAAGAGAGATCAAACATCTTCTTCAGCGTGGTTGGGTTGTCACACACTATTATGAACCTCCCTCTCTTTTTATGTGTTGTCTTCCAATGTACCACGTCTCTTATCATTACCACCCACCACTCTCAGTCCTCTCCAAGCAAAATCCTTGTGTGTGTCTCCCTTTTCTTCTCTCATCCTGGTATGTGTCCCTTCCCATTTCCATTCTTTATCACCGTACTTTCAGGTTCTTGCTTTGTTGGTGAAAATCTTGATGCTTGTTGGGTTTGATTGTCTGTTGCCTTGACATTGTAATGATTTTGTTGTTTGCTGTGTCACATGCTTTCGGTCAAAGTATATAATATTATAATGATTTCTGTGCATAGTTCATTTTGGAGTATGTGATTTCAGTAAGTTCTGGCTTTTGAAATTGAGAGTGATCAAACTCATATGCCATGGCTTGACAATTATAATTTGGACATGTTGTATGATATACTATTATACTTAGTATTAGAAGAGGCACAATTTGTGAATTATAATATGGTATGATAGTTGTTGTTTTGTTTTTTTACTCATTTTACAATTGAATTTTCATGAGAACTAGCTTAACTGTAATATATTTAGTTTTAAAATAATTTCATAGACAAAGTCCATAAAAGTTGAAATCATGTTTTGGGATTTCAACACAAAATGGACCCAGATGGAATTTCCTCTCTGTACGTAGCAAAGATGATTATGGCCTCGATTCTCAATAAAGAAAATTAGATAATTTGGTCGGATTATTGATGGATAATGGAGCACAATGTAGCAAATAGAAATTATTCTTCAAATTGTCTATGATTATTTGGCTTATTTGTTGCATTTGTTTTGATTTGAAGATTATCGCCTAATGTTACAATAACATGAGAAGAGAAATTATATTTTTCCATAAATTTTATACCGATATTCATATAAAGAAGAGTGAGATAGGAACACAAGAGAGAACATGATTAATTTCTTGATATTATAGAGAGATAGGAAAAATATATATATATTGCAGAAAATGTTATCTGATTTTATTGCATAAATAATACAATTATAGTAGAAGAAATTGTCCTGTTGGTCTTTGCTCTTCCAGGAAATTTGTCTGGCATTTCGGTTTATGCATGAGATTTACTATTAATTGTTCTAATATTACTTGTTATGCAGGTTTGTTGTAGGCTGTTCCTATTCTTACCTCCTTGCGAAATAGAAATGGGTGCAAAGAAATGGTTTAAGATAATAGTCAAATTGAAGAAATCGAAGAAAGATATATCCAAAGAAGAAAAGGTTATTTCTTTTGTTCCTTTATTCAGTCCTTGCATTTCAAGTTTCCTAACATGTTAGTTTGGAGAGGATTTCTCCGCTTCTCATTAAATATTCTTGCAGAATTTGTTTACTAAAGTGGATTTGAATCTTTGTGAGATTCACTTGTTTTCTTTGCTCTTGAATTGTCAAAGTAGTATTTTTTTAAGCAAATTATCAAAGTTCAGAAAATATCCAAAGCTAATAATTTGATGTGCAATCCACTACTGGTGTTTGTTCTCTCACCACTCTTTGAAATAGGAACAGACCACTGATGAAAATTCAAATGAATACTCCAACGGGAAGCTGAGTACTCGTGAAGAGTCAAGTACCATTCCCAATGAAGGTTTAATGATGGACCGGACTGTTCCTTCAAGGTTGATGGATGACATTGCAGCTACTCGGATTCAAAATGCATTTCGTTCATTTATGGTACAATATCTGTGTGGTCTTTATTCTGTCACAATTTTAGTAATTTGGCACATAAAGCAAGTAACTCAAAAAAAAAAAAAAAAAAGTCAATTCATAATCTATCTCACTCATATTCTCGTGTTTAGACATGTGATTACATTAATCTGACCTGTTCTTAATCTTCATGATGATGATGATAATCAAATTTGCAAAGTTACAAGATTTTGCCTCATTTTCTCCTTGCTCCACTGAATAAAAAATTGTATTTTCTTGAAGTGGTGCCTTCTAAACTTCTTGAAATCATAGATATTGGGTATAATTTTGATTCACTACAGGTGTAAAATGTTCGACATCATCAATGAAGCTGATGGTGTCTTTTCTTTAACGACATGATATCGAAAATTTTATATTTCTGTCGGATATAATTTATTTGGGTAGTGACTTTGGAACTGCTATTATATTTAAACTTAATGACAAGATATCAAGATATTTAATATTACCCTTTTTTTTAATTATCTCTTATCATTAGACTACGGAAAAGAATCAAATGAATGCTCAGACCCTGCTCCGAACCTGGAAGGAGTTATGTCCTAGGGATATGATGACATACATTATCTGCCATTTTGCAGCTTACCCTTTTTTCAAGTACTTGGAAAGCCATTTACTCCATTGAGTCAGCGATTGGTGTCATGAGGACATTTTTCTTTTTTTTCTCCCATCTGTTATTTAATGTTTAAACCTTGCTGCTTAACCACAAATCATGTATTACGGATTGATTTCTTCTACTGACAGTGAGCATAATTTTAGATACCCCAAGAAGGCAGCAAATTTTGTGCTTATAAATCTATACAGAGATATTGATTTGAGACTTTTCCTCAAATGTTATGCAATTTACTATGGACTTAGTGACAAGAGTGAACTTCTTCACAACCCTCTGGACCCATGCAGGCAAGAAGAACATTACACCATCTAAGGGGAGCAGAGAAATTCGAAGCTTTAATTCAAGATCACCTGGCTAGAGAGCAAACAGCAACTGCACTAAGCTATATACATTCATGGAGCAGAACACAAGAGCAAATTAGAGCTCGAAGAATCTGTATGGTAACAGAAGCCAGGATTAAGCAGAAGAAATTGGAAACCCAGTTAAAAATTGAGGCCAAGATTCATGAGCTCGAGGTAGTGTCGCTATTATCTGCCCGAGATTGCTTTGTCTCAACCGTTTTCGAAGTGTTATTATCATTATAGCGGTCATTTTCTCTGTTATTTTTCGCAATGTGGAGCTATTTTGACTATCCTTTCAATTCAATATTACATAATATGCCTTTTGGTATATGTCAGGTGGAATGGTGCAATGGTTCTGAAACCATGGAAGAAATCATTTCCAGGTTACATCAGCGAGAGGAAGCAGCAATTAAACGAGAACGAGCCATGGCATATGCCTTCTCCCATCAGGTACAAAACTTGTTTTGTTCGCTTCATACCGATACCAATGAAAAATCAAAACTTGACCTCTTATGTGAATGTGATACTGCAGTGGAGGCCAAACTGTAGCCAGTATTTTGGTCAGGCTTCTTATAGCCTTGGTAAGGAAAGTTGGGGTTGGAGCTGGACGGAGCGTTGGGTTGCAGCACGTCCTTGGGAAGTCCGGGTTCGAGTTCAGACCACCAAAACAACAAAACTCAACGGCCATGGCCAGGTGCAAAAAACCAAATCAGACAAGATGAACCAAAATGAAAGCAAAGTAGCCTTGGCTAAACCTACCCTATCAAACGGGAAGGAAACTGGGAAAGGAAAGGAAAACGGTATTTCAGGGCTGTCAAAGAACAATGTATCCAAATAGCCCATTCTAATTTGATGGTTTATGGTTTCTTCTTGCTCTTATTTTGGGGTTTATTTTCCATATTTGGCTTGGTGAGAATCTACCATTTGGTGTGTACGTTTCACTAGGAGACTTCACTTATTGTCTGCTTTTGCATGGTGTATATGGTTATGAATATGAGTTCCCTAGTTTTGGTTGAGACATGAGAATGGTCTATTATTGTCATCCCGTTCATTTCAGGGGCAGTTATTTAAATCTTTACCGCAAGTTTTATTTTTTAGGCTTTACATATATTGGAAGCGCAAAAAGCAAGGAAATTAAATGAAATATCCTCTCATGTAAGTGAATGATTTCAAATAGACAAAGAGAGACAGAGGATGGTCGGGCTCTTTATGGTTAACACCGATCAATTATTGCCACATTTTGCATATATGGCAGCGGATAGTTGTGTGCTGCTTAATGACCAATTCAACTTTTTGGAGTAGTGTTATTTATCAGCGGACTACCATAGCACCAACAACCAAAAAAAATTACTACGATCTCAATAGAGGCCAATGGTTTTTTTTTTCTTTTCTGTTTCCCCTATTTTCATTATCCCCTTGAATCTTGACAAACAAAAATTTCCAGCTGGACACTAGAAAATGTTTTTTTAAGGCACTGAGTTCACGGGGTAGGGGAGGGGACCAAGAACAGATGGACAAGAACCACAGTTTGGTGGCACTTATGTGTGAATTCTCCCATAATTGAGCTTCGTTGTGCTCATCCCTGCGGATATCTTCTCTCCCCACTTGTTCTGCCTAATAGGATCTATCTATTTACCCAATTCATTGGTTATGGAGAGTGTATGGACTGTGCCCTACAGATTCCCCCACCACTCAATCTCATCTTAAGGTTGAGAACTTGAATATAAAAATAAAAAATAAAAAAAAATACTATAAAAATGATACTTTGGTTCCAAAAGGGTAGAACAGATTCCAAACCCAATGGTAAAACTAAAAAACACTACCAGAAGCTGAAGCTTCCCATTGGAGTATAATTGGGCATGGGCATTAGTTGAGTAAGTGGGTAAAGCCGCCATGAAGATGAATTGGGTTGCTTCCCTTCCTGTTTACTACCACAAAACCAACCCTAGAGTCACTATCATGAATCCTCACATAGTTACACAGGCAAAAGAGGAATTACAAATAAGACATCCGAAAGGAAAAACAGAAAACCATACTGAATTTAGGAAAATTGCCCTTTTAACAAGCTAGGGAATCAACTCATACGCAAATCTTTTCTTTTGTAAAAACAGTTTCTACTGTTCATAGACAACGACTTATCAGCCAAATGCTCCCAAAATTCAAGCACGAAAGAGATAGATCATTGATATAATAAAACAGTGGAATGAATCATCTTTCAATTCTTTTGGCAGGATGAGGAAGCTACAGAAGGACGGATGGTCGCACTAGAAAGCAGTAAAAAAGTAACAAAACAATGATTTCTCACACCCACAAACAGAACCAACCCTCTTTCATCCATCCCTTTGACATCCCATTGGTGAATTGGGCATTTTTTTTCCAAACGAGAAGAAAATGCCCGTCTCTTTCCCTCAATCGAAACAAGACAGTAACAATAACAAGTTAACAACCAACTCAAACCTTTAGCACACACTACCAATAATCATACACTGGCCTATTTGGAACTTGCCCTGTTTTGCAATGGAGATAAAGCCTCACCCTGAATCTGGCTCTGCACTAAGTTGGAAATACAAAGATAAATCGAGCAAACTAGGCAGTGAATAAGTGATATAGCAGTATCTACGTGCATGTTTTTTCAAACCAAAATAGATACCCAACAAGTACAAATACATCATCCACTACTACAAATTGATAACAAACATCAAACATAAAATCCAACAGACAACAGTGTACTCAAACTTGAAAGTCACGCTAATGAAACATGAACAACATAAAATAAATTAACATAACAAACTGGAGAATTCAAAAACCTGGAAATTCAACCCCAGATTTTCTTCATTCCACAAGCATAATAGTCCACTGAACCGATCCAAACCATTCCAAGTCAAATTCCATCTCCTGCATCATCCCTGCAAAAAACAGATCACACACATACCCAATTGATTCCAAGGAGACCGAAATCGGCTGAGGATGTCGGCAGGCGGTTCAACGGCAAGAATCAACGATGAGAATCGGAGGAAGCAGAGGACGGCTTATCGGACATGCCGCCGTCGTGCTCCTCCTCGCCCTGAATTCGTGCCGGCACGCGGAATCCCGAGAAGCCACCGGGCGCCGCTGCAAATGCCGCCGTGGAAGGAGCAGACTGATACACCAACGCAGCTGCCGCGGGAGACAGATAGTGATGATGATGATGCCGATGATCGGCGGCAGCAGCGACGAACGACGGCGCGTCAATCCACGCACGAACGGAAGGGCTGTTACTGGACTGAAGGGGTCCCCTCTGAGTAAAATACTGGCCTTGACCATGACCAAACACCACCGCCGGCGACGCCACCGTCGCCGGCCCTGTCAAAGTCGAAGGAGCGTTAAACACAAACCCTCCTCCTCCTCCTCCACCACCACCACCACCACCACCACAAGTATCATTAGAAGCACTATTATTATTATTACTACTACTATTCCACGCTACCATGTTTTCAAACCCGGTTCCAGCAAAAAGCACGTGGTCGTTGTTGTGGTGATTCTGGTGAAGCAAAACCGGGTCGTGCAAGGACTGAAGCGAGAGACGCAGGTCCTGGCTACTGGTTCTGGAAAGCAAATCCGGTGGGTAGCTCTGGAAGTGAACCAACGACGACGTCGTTGTGGGGAAAAACGACCTTATCGCGTCGTTATCCATCGGAAGATAACTCGAACCTCCACCTCCACCTCCATCACACCGAAGGTTCTCGTTCTCGTTCTCGTTGAACTGGTTGAGAATTTCAGCATCAGGGTGATGGATAGGGATAGGGTTAGGGTTAGGGTTAGGGATGGGGCTAGGTTTGTCTGATTCGTCGTCGTTTTGAGGTGCGGGGAGAGTGGGTTTCCAGGGAGGGAGGTGGGCAAGTTGGTCGATGGCGGACTTGGCCTTGTTGATGAGCCAGTCGACGGCCTTGCTGGGGCGGTCGTAGCCCAAGCGGTCCTGGACGTCGTAGAATTGGATCGCGGTGTGGGCCGATAGTCTCACCCGTCGGTCACGCGGGCCTTTGGCGGTGCACACTTTGCTGTGACGGTCCTTCCGCCCTGTAGACCGCACAATGTGACCGCCTTCAACTTCCACTATCTCCCCACCTCCTCCACCACTTCCTCTCACCATCCCCTGACTCGACGACGTCGTTGCTGCATGCTCCACCGTACCCGCAAAAGCCCGTTTCCGTTGCAAATAACCCCGTTGTTGCTGCTGTTCTTCCGTTGTTGTTGCTGTTGTTGTTGTTGTTGTTGTTGTTGTTGTGTGGTGGTGATGATGATTCCCTTGAGGATCCAGGCTCAGACACTTTTTTATCTTCTAGTTGCTTTGTCTTTTTTCCTCTTAACACTTGCTGCTTAGACTTGATGCTTGCCATTCAATTTTTCCCAGTTCCATGCCAAAGGGGGGAAGAGTTTTTTGGGTTGCAGGGTCTAGAGGGATGATAGTGTCAGAATGAATGTTAAACATCTCTCTGCTTTCATCACTGCTGTTCTTGTACTACGGCCATTACATTACACAATAACCATCACACCACCACCAACCCATCCAAAACTCATTCAATCACCTAAACTGTCTCCTTCCCTCTTTCAACTTTCACCCCCCCACACTTTTTATTTTATTTTATTTTAAATTAATCAAAAATAAATATTTTTTTTTCTTTTTTACTTTACTTGCTAGTTAGAAGTTAGAACCGTTGGTTACATTACATTCATCTCTAGGGTCTGGATGGATGCCCCCCCTCCCTCTTTTGCTTTCCTTTACCTGCCACCACACCTTTCGAAAGGGACACCCTTCACAGCTTTTATGGTTTTTTTTTTTTTTTTTCCTTCTCTCTATCTATCTTTATTGCTTCGCTTAAAAGAAACAAATATCATCCACGGCTACATTATTATTATTATTTTTACTTCTCCAAACCCCAACCCACTCTGTTTTTTTCCTGGGTTATGAGTGTTACTGTACCTGGCATCTCAAGGGGTCTCCTTTTTCTTTCTTTTTGGAACAACATTGTTTGTCTGCGTTTTTCCATGGTTGTCCTTTTCCCCGATAAAAACCACAACCCAAATTACTTCTCTGCCCTAACTAACGACGTTTTCTCTTCTTCTTTAATTAATACTACTTGTTAAACATTTCTAAATAATAAAATTAAGAGTTTAATTGGTCCTCCACCGCTCCACTCACATGAGTCAATTCAAACCAAATAAAACTTTTTTTTTATTAGGTTAGTTTGTTATTTTTGTTGCATTAATTAATTTACACTTTCAGCGCTTGTTTTAATATTTAACTATAGTGTTCAGGTAAGAAAATTTAGGTCCCTGTGCTTTTTTTCAACTAAAAGATAAATAATCTTCATTCGGCTGAAGTAAAATTTATTATATAACATAAAATTCTTTCTTCAAATATTTAACTTAATTACATATTCAAAATTCAACTTATTGACCTCACATCAATTGATTTAAATCAGTATTTTATTTTATATTAACTTTTTATTAATTAAGAAAAAGAGATTCTGACTAATTTAAAATATTATCATAATGTAATTAAAATTTAATTAAAAATTATTTGAGTCCAATTTTATTTCAACAAATGATGAGGTGGTTATTAAGGTGGAATTTATTTCTTTTTATATATTTAATTATTTATTATTCTAAAAAATGTCATTTTTAGAAATATTTTGTTCTTCAATGTTACTACTGATTAAGTTTATAAATATATTAGTTTAGAATTAAATCTTTTATAAATTTTAAAAAAATGATAAGAGAAAAAGTTATCATTGTATTGTACAATAAATTCTAGGATTTTATAGAAATGCAATATACCCATATCTTAATCTTATTATAAGAATAAAACAACACATGAAAATATTACTATTTTTTTTTTAAAATGTCAAACAACATTGCCTCAAAAAATGTGAAATAACATTTGTTCCGCTAAATTTATGTTGCAAATAAACATGTCATTTTTTTAAGTTCACCTTTTTAAAATGACTTTATAGCACAGCCTAAAGAGGCTTAATTCAAGAGTCTAAAGAGTTCTCCGTTGTTAAAAGTTTATTCATGCAAACATATATAGCTACAAGCCTACAAGAAGATAATTTTATGTTGAACGAAGATATATTTTTCTTTTTTACTGGAAACGAAGATTAATTATAAAGCCAAAAACTGGAGAAAAACTTTAAAAGAACAAAAGTTTCTATATTTGTTTGAATTTTATTTTAAAAAATAATACATATGAATTTTCATATTAAAAGATAATAAATGATTCTTCACCTGCCGATGACAAATGATTGTTCAACTTTTTTAATTAAAATATATTTTTTATGGCTCAGCATAAATTTTTTAAAAATTTTCCATGTTTCAAAATAAATAATTATTTCGGAGTATAAAATTTGTAACTTTTATTTATAAAGTCATAAATGAGAGGGATTAATATGTAAAAAGTTATCAGGAAAAAATATATATACCACATTTTAATTTATTCAGTAAATACAAAAACTATTCTTTTGATATATATTAAGAAATTTATTCTATAAAATCGCCCTAACATAAAACAAGAATATTCATTGTTCCTGTGCATAAGAATTTTAGAACCTTTTTAAAAGGAAAAACTCTTGGACTGCAGCTTTAGATATCCTTCGTCCTTGTGAAACGTGTAGTCCATTTCTAATTTCAAGACTATGGTCTGGAGATACGAACTCAGATTTCGCATGGATTGTAAAAACAGAATAATAAAAATAAAATGTGATCTATTTTTTGCATTACAAAACAACCAAATGCATATAATTAAAAAATGGTATTTAAACAGTATTAAAAAAACAGTGTAGGATTATTATATTATCTATAGATTAATATACCAATATAATATAAAATGATTAATAGATAATCTTGTTTTTTAGCATGTAGTCATAGATTCAATCTTTTGTTTATGTATATGGAAAAATATTTTTTTGGAGAGATAAATCCGTTAAATAGATTTTATTATCTTGGAAGATTTATTCTTGATTTTTGACTTAGAGATAACTTGTTTCATACAAATTGATATATATTTTTTACAAAGAAAAAAAGAAACAACAAATCAAACAAACTACAATCACAAATAAGGAGCCCATAAGATAGCCTTCAACAAAAGCGTGCTAACAAACCAAGCACACACACTAGGATGTTCTTGGACAACCATTAGCCTGTCACCAGATGATGCTTTTATGCATAAAATTGCGAAAGAAATTAGTAATAAACCTAATGAGCTTTGGGTCTAGGGTTTAAAGGCAAAGTATACCAATGGGGAAGAGGGTATTCCTACGTTAAGGAACTTGAGGACACTGTCAAATTGCTGGAAAGGGGTCACCAGTGTTTGGAAGGCTTTTTAAGATTCAGCTTACTAGAATTTTGGTAGGGAAACAAGATTAAACGCACAATAGTGGTGCAACGATGCCCATAATGTGGCAATGCGATGCTAAAGCAGTGTTGTGGTGGCAGTGCTACAGTACGTGATGATGATGATCAAGTGAGGGTTTGAAAGGACATCAATGGATAAAAATGATTTTGAATGAAATTAATTTTGTTTAAAATTTATTTTGAATTGATTTGTTTTATGTTTGGATGTTTTATTATAAAATCAAGTTATGAGTAAAATTCAGTATAAATTTTGAATTCAATACAGAAGTTACTCAAAGTTTTTTCAACTCAGAATCAATTCTAAATTCTTCTTTAATATAAAATCAAATATATGAAAATATGTCTAAAATTTATTATAAACTCAGGAATCAATTCTTGAATATCAAATTAAACACCAAGAGGGACAAGACAATTGTGGTCTAAATCTAGGACAAAGAGAGAGAAGACAAACATATCCAAAAAAACACGATAGTGGTAGTCGAGAAGCGTGCAACTACAATGGAATGTAGAGGGGGAAAAAGGAAGAAGGAAATGGCCGAGTGGGAGAGATGGGTCAGCAATTTATTTAAGCCAAATTCAAGTAAACGCAAGTACATTGATTAAGTTTTAGTTGTAATTAATGTACTGTACAATTTGAATTAGCTTGTAAATAAGTGTTGGCTTTAGCCCACGCTATGCAAAATATTTGGCAATGCTACCTTGCAGCTAATTAGAATGGGTCAAATCAGTTAATATCATTAATTACCATGAAGTGTTGGCCATGATGTATGCTAAGCAAAAATATTACTATTAGAATCGGCTTTGATATTGACGCAAAAGCGACGCTAAATCAAAATTAACATCATTTTATTAAGTCGATGCTAAAGAGTTACATAAAAAAAAAAAAAATGCATTAGATTTTCCTGAGCTTAGTCGATACTTAGTAATGTCAATGTCGAGATCGCACTACGATATAGATGCTAAAATGTGTGTTTCTTGTGATGAAAGCAAAATGATTTTTCATGTAAAGATATAAATTAAAATCAAATATTAATCTCAACATTGTTTTTTGAGAGGAAAAAAAAAATTGAATGTTACATTTTTTTCCACCAAGACCAAGTCAAATTTATACAAAACCAAGTCAACAAATAAAAATATAAAATATCTCATTTCCAACTAAACCACAATTTTAAAATAATTAACAAAATTAATTAATAGGATTTTAATCGTTTAAAATATCTAACCAATAATACAGCATGGTTAATGATTGAGATCAAAGATTGAGAGAAAGAGTTATAATTTCATTCGATCAAAATCAATACGAAGGGTGCATGAGGAAAGCGACATTATGTATCAGCTATTTAGAATCTACATAGCTTGTCCCAACTTAACGAATGACTAAGCCAATATTTATAACAGAATCTGATTCTTTTATTGTAAATTTATAATACATCTATGTGTAGTCAACTCAACAGCTTAAATAAAAAAAGGCTGTGGAATGATTTTGAAGAAATCCTTCTTCGTGAGGAGATGTGTATTATATTTAAGCCCGTACAGATTGGATAATTTTTTGTGATAAAACACTTGATCTTTTCTTCAGTATACTCTTTTTAATTCGTAAACACGCAACAGGATCAATAGATGCATTGTTAGAAACAAATGATTAGTACCATTGACTTCATAGATCAACTTGTATAAGATTATTATATCTTAATTAGAAGTCTCAAATTTAAATTTTGAGTATGTAATTGTGTTAAATATTTTTTTAAAAAAATTATTTTAAGTTATTTCTAGATACAAATGATTATACATGCATATTTTAAAAAAATTTAAGTTTGTCTTCCATAAAAAAAAATTATGATCTATAAAAAAAGACTCAGATGATTGATGGATTTAACTGATGGCCCCCTGCAACTTCTATCTCTTTTTTATAAAGATTTTTTTATATATATAATTATAAAGTTCGTTATGTTTAGGACAATACATCAACAACAATTTTGTTGAATTTAAGTGGTTTTCCACCAATTGATTGGGGAGATGGAGATTTCCTTCGTAAAGAATTGTGTGCTGAAGAAATTAAGCCGGCTTTATTTGGTATTGGAAATTATAAGATCCCTTAACTTAGATGTGTTTCATAATCCAATGGGTAGGTAATTTGGTAACACATATTGAGATTGTGAGAATCTAATTTTAATCTTCACAACATATATCTTTAAGGAAATACGGTGACTTTAAAGTGTGACTAAATTTCAGATAAGAATTAATCTCATATTTGATTCAAATAATCAATTTTGTTTTTTAAAATTTCTTAGGCCTCCATGTTAAATATGAATTAATTATCACAAAATCAAATTATTTATATCTATGTAAATTTAATTTAAAAATGTAGTGAAAAACGTTATACTATAAATTTAATTATATAATCTATTGAAGTACGTTAAAGAAAAATTATTTTAATAAATCACACCAAAAAATTATTAAACAAATACAAAGAACTCATAATCGTAATAAAAACTACTTTTATGTAGTTAAATAAATTCCTCACAGACACTTTTAAATGTCTACTAAGCATGTTTAAATCTTGGTAATATTTGTCACTCCTATCACAAGAAACTTGTCATTTTTTTCCTTTGTCATGCGAGAGTTGAGGAATTAATTTTATTTATGAAAAAATAAATAAATGTTATTAATTTATGTAAATAATTGTTACAAAAAAATAACCAACCAAATAATCAATTATTTCACATTAATTGATTAATTTAAGTTAAAAATTAGTTAACTATAAAAACAGGTAAAAATTAACATCATTATATATTTTTACATGTAAATATCTTCATTTTTTATATTTTTCATCCCCTAATTTTGTATATTTAAACCCACTATTCCCAATTCTCACTCATATTTACATGTATTATTATTATTATTATTTTTAGATTAACTATCCTCACTGATTCAGCCGGTTCTAGATCTACCACTGCTCACTTCTAATTATTCATGTGCACACGAACTTTTATATAACTGATTTATTTTATACGATTATAAGTATTTTTTTACGACAATTCTACTTGAGTTTGATAGCACCACGTACTGTACCAGTATAAAAGAAAAAATATATATAAACTGATTAGTCAGATGTAATGTACATCTTTTCATCTATCTTTTATTCAGATAATGCAAACCATTTTTTCTTTTCGGTTAGGTAAGGGATCAAGAATCATCATGTTTCTGTGTTACATGATAAACGATATTTTCTTTATATAAAAAAAAAAATTTGTCTAAGCATAATGAAATGGGAAAAAAAAATACTAGAAGTGTTTCAACATTTTATTATTATTACTATTATAGTATTATTTAGATCTTGTAAAAAAAAAGTCACCTGAATGAGAATATTTTTGTTTCACGCACGAAGAAAGAAATCCATTAATAATCATGCAAAGGAAAAAACCTTTTGGTTTTTACTTGATGTTTTGCATGCCGTACAACTTTGGAATTATATCGAATTTCTTTGGATCACAAAACAACTTGCTTTATAGTGTTATGTATGCAGGATATGTGGCAAACAAGAATAATCTAAAAGCTTTTGGTTTTTTATTTTGATGTTTTGCATGGTGTATCAGTTTTGGAATTATATCAAATTTATTTGGATCAACTTGTTTATAATATAATATACGACATTTGTCGCCGTTCCTGTGTGGAATTTGAACTGATTAATTCATTTTGATAGAAAAAACAATTAACAAATATATGTCTAAGTTCAACAAAATTCAACATGCATAAATAAGAATACGTAGAAGAATATTCTAGTTTCCTATACAAATAGAAAAGTAAACAATTAAGGTGGGCTTTCCCTCATGCCTTATCTGAAAAAAAAAATAAATTAAGGTCGTGATAATAAATTTACATAACGTTGGCATTGATTATGAACTGAAATATATTATATCCCATTTTGTTGAAAATAATTTTCAAACTTGTAATACTAACGAATAAAAAATATTTTTTATATAAAAAAATTAACAAGCAATAATTATATATCTCATGATTCTTGATAACATCATGAATCAATGTCCTGAAAATATTTATTACTGCTTTGCAATCCAATTGTTGTATTAGTTTTTATGTTGCTTTGGAGGTTGATTAGCAATTACTGTCGTTTCTTAGTTACTTTTTTCTGCATCAGCCTCCTACTTTGTCTAGCAACATAAATACTTTTTATACTAAAAAATGTATGATATATATTCAAAAAGGGGGACCGAGGTTTGGGGTATTATATTTAGATATGTAGTCATTTTCATTTAATTTTTAAACATCAAATCTATGCCTTCAGACAAATAAACGGATATATTAAATAAATACTTTAATATTATGGACCATCCTATTGTTCAATAGGTTCAATTTCTTTATAAGGATTACACAACCACTTAAACATTTATGTCAGAAGTCTCAATGTTCGATGGGTTGTGAACTTTATAATTAAGATAACCCAACAGGGTCGACTCTCCAAAAGGAATCACACAACCACTTAAGCATTTACGCCATAAGAATTAATACTTTGTGAGTTATGGATTGTCTGACCGAAATCGTCCAACGGGATCGATTCTCCATAAGAGATCACTCAACCACTTAAACATTTATAACACAATTCTCAATATTCAAGGGATTGTGTATAACCAACTTTCCACAAAGCCCGAATCTCGGAAATTGACTCACACTTAGAATATATATATATATATATATATATATATATATATATATATATATATATATATAAAGATTCATAGACACTCATGTTATTTGACACCTTGGTAGACAGAGAGAAAGAAGAAAAAAATGTATATTATAGGTGATATAATATTTGTTAGGAAGAAAGAGATTGATAAAAAAAAAGGACATGGACGAATGGAGTAATGTATCAAAGGAGAGCCAAATGTTTTTTACATAATTATTTTAATATCTAACTTTTAATATATAATTATTTAACAAATAATAAGTTAAATAAGAATGCTTATTAATTTTATTTATAAAACTAGAGATAGAATCCATAAGAAAATTAAGCACATACATATCAACTCAAAAACCTATTTTTTATTTATTTTCTTCTATTAATATTTTTCTTTTTTTCCTCATATATCCACAATTATCTTGAGGAAGGGAGGGGCAATGGCCTTGCTTGCTCTTGAATATGTTACTCAACAATGTGTCAATTAGGGATATTTGCGGATTAGATCTATTTTAAAGAGAAAATTCATTTGATTCAATCATTTATACTTTGTTAATTTATCATCTGATCGGTTTCGTTTAAACTTTGAATCTTATTTGATCCAATTTAAAGCAGTTTGGATTAGATGAATTTGTGATTTTAGTCCTAATTTTATTTTTTTATAGAAAATATTCAATAAAAAGTTAGATATATAATAAAAATTAATTTAAAATATCAAATATTTTATTTACGAGAAGGGATCAAATTACACCGGTATAACTTTGACAACTATTACATAATTTTTATGCAGTTGAAAGTTATAAAATTATATAATAGTTGTCAAAGTTACACAGGTGTAATTTGATCTCTCTTCTTTATTTTTATATCATTATATAACTAATAATAGAATATTTACACATCTTAACTCAATTAATTAGTAAAAAATCTTTGATTAAATATTTTTTTATAAATATATATATATATATATAAGTTAAATGACAATTTTATAAGTATGTAAGAAATAAAAATAAAAATGAGTGATATTATAAATTTATGAATAAAAATATATTAATATGTATAAGTTTGGTTTGGATTTGTTTTTAAAATCTAATCCGAATTTATAATAAAATTCAATTTTTCAATTTTTTGATGGGATCAATTTTTGGATTATTTGATTATTTTGGTTCATGTTGGAGTAAATTGATTTATCAATACCTCTAATATAAAATAGGTGATTTATGAATACCTATATCAAATAGGTGTTTATAATATATGGATATTCATACATCATTAATTAGTCTAAATACACACCTATTTTTTTTTATTTTTGGTCAACTCTACACACACACGCCCCTAAATAACACGTTTTACATTAGTACCATGGTCATCAAATCAACACACCGCGCGAAGCCTACAATTTCCTTTCCAAGGCTAACTTCAAAACACCGAATGCAATCATAGAGATCCAAAAACTGATTTACTTTGGTTTCTTTTTCATCTAGAAATTTACCAAAGATAATGAATCTGATCCTTTGTTTCTCTTTCAGTTTTTTTGTTAATGGTAGGCCACTTTGCAGTTGCATATACAGGCCAAACGACAACAATCACGCGTTAAACTTAAAACATGGTTTTGAAGGAGCATTCAATGCAATCCTTTTTGCCCCTAGGATACGCTCCTTCTTGCATAATTGCGTTTGGCCTTGTGCTAGCTACAAAATTAATTCATCATGTCACCAAAAACACACGTTAGTTAATGTTGGAAAAGAGTATATACATATATATATACACACACACACATATACTCTAGCTCTAATTTGTAGTTCATTAGCTTGTTTACTTTAAATTTCAAAGAGTAGGGCGAAGAAGAATTTATGTTTACACAATTTGACAAACTCTTTCTGATATTGAAGAACACCATTAAATATGCGTGGAATATGTGAGATCAACATCAAATTGTGGTGATGCTATTTAAAGATATCAACATCAGGTTGATGTGTGCGTGGTATGGAAGTTACTGAACCAAATTGGGTCCCATTTTGATTCAAATTAGGATGCAATTTTAGGTCATAGTGGGGTTTGGGTTGGATAGGTTTGTGTGGTGGTGTTGATTCCTAAGGCGGTGCATGCTTGAAAACACAACTTTTCTTGGACATGGTACAAAGGACTTTGTCCTAAAGGGCATCCAGGTCTTAGCAAAATTAACTAAAGGTGATTGGTCCTTAGTTTTCAAGTGCTGGTGGAGTCCATATCCCACATGCATTTATGTTATTGAATGTTATTTAAATCAGTCAGTTTATGTTAAGTTTGTAATTTACACAATACTCTTAATCAATTGATGGATATATTTTCTATGATGTTATTTATTTATTTTTGGCATCAGGGCATCATCAGTTTGCTGTTATATTTCTTTTAGCTCTTTATATATTCAGTTGTCATCGGATTTTATCAATTCATGATATACATTACTAAATGGAAAGATGTATTCTACACAAAAGTATCACTGTTTTTCTAATCAACAAATCCAAGAATCAACTAATATCGGTTGTTTCAGTTTAACAAATTGTCTTGTGTTGATATTTTTGTTAAATATTTCAATAGAAAATTTTACCTTAAATAAATTTATCCTCAGTGAAAAACAATATCATTTATACAAAAACAAAATCACCATTTTTTTTATTGGATTGGCTCTTCTAAAATATAAGTCAAAACCCTCCAGCTAGCTTTCAAATAAAGGAAAATGGAAAATATGGCCATATATATCCGAAATCATGCTTTGCTCAAATTTTGTCTTTCCCTCACCCAAGGAAAAAGAATACAAAACATGTGGCTGCGTGTATTCCATTTCCACCTTGTCTTTTGACGTTGAAAGGTGTAATAACAATACATGCATAGCTTTTTCTCTCGTTCTTCATTAAGTCACTGTCTAAGTGTGTACACAATGACAAATTAAAAGAACAACCCAGAGATCATTTTCTTCACAAACACACAATTACGCATTATTCCATTCCCCTTTGATTTTGGAAAGAATTTTCCTTTTGAAAATATTTGAGATGTCAAAAATCAATTAGTTGATGATTTACGTTTACGCGTGATTACAAATTAATCTTAAGTCCATGCCTATAACGAATTGATTCCTTGTGAGATTTTAACAAAACAAGACCCCCAACAAGTTTAAGTTTCTTGTCTTGCGCGCGACTTCATGTTGTCGAGTCTGTTTGTTTGACAAAAATCCAGAAACTATATGCGAATTAATTTCATATAGTGTTCACATTTATCTACATGTCTTGAACGATTGATTCTTGTGAGTTTTGAAAGACGTGAAAAATATAACTAAGATGCTTAAAATTTTAGATATTTATATGAGAACTGCTACAAAAGTTTATTTATCGAAGCAATTGGATGAACACGTATTTTTATTTATTTATTTATGAAAACAACGTATGCTTGGAGGAAACAAGGACTGATGGATATAAAATATCAACCAATCACAGAAATTCGTTTTTATCTTACAAATTATCTTCTTAGTTCTTACTGTTCGGCGTTTTTCTTTTTTACTATTAAATAATATGCAATACAAAGAAATTATCCAGTTCCCAAAATATCTAATAGCTGACAAACGAACATCGTTATTTTCACTATATGCCATGTAATGTAAGTCTCTAAAGTCCACAAGAAAACAACATCTATATATATTATTCCTGTTGTTGTTTGGGCCTAAACGTACATTTAAAACTTGGGCTTGCATCTATATGAAATTTGAAATTTTCTTCCTACACCATTCAAAAATCAAATACACCCAACAATAACATAATAAAAATGAAAAATATCATTCCATAAGATTAATGCAAATTATCAATTTGTAAGATCTATAAAAATTGTCAATCTATAAATTATATTAAAAATATGTTTTACGAGAAAAATATGTTGTTGATGGGTAAGGTCCCATACGTATAGCCGTTGTTTTGGAAGAGGTTGTTGTTGTTGATGCATAATTGTTATTTATATCTCTAAATTTTATCAATATATTTTTTTATATTTTTTTTCAAAAATATCATTTTCTTCCATAAATCACTTTTCATAATTTTAAAATTTCAAACACTTCTAGAAAATGCTTTCTAGAATGTGTTGAAATTTTATCATTTCAAAAAATAGTTTTCTGTAAAAATTTAACACATTTAATCCATCGCCTTTAAGTTGTTTATGTATTTTCTATGTGTTGATATACTCAGTTTCTTAATTTTTTTAGAAAAAAGCCCATAAAAGATATGAAATTATGAGATTCTAGTAGAAATCGTGGGAATATGAATCCAGTGAATACATTAACACTTCAATTACAGTGATGATTACAAATCTTTTAAAATAATAACCAAAATCATATATTTTCTGTCAGTGAAATCTCTCATTAAGTTGAAAAGTAAATTTTTTACGACAGTGAGATCATGTTTCGTCTATCAATGCATTCCCGCATTCGGTTGAGAGGTAAAGTAATCACGACGGAGAGAAAAATAGGCAAGCGCTTGGTTCTCTGTAACCACTTTGTCATCATCATGCACGATCCCAAACAGTTTGCCCCCTTAAATGCAATTGGTGTTTTTAACACTTCCGGAAAGCACTTCTTTGAAATGTGTTGAAATTTTAACCCCTTCCAAAAAGTATTTTTCAGAAAGAAAATAAAAATAAAAGAGAGATATTAGTAAAATTCAGAAGTATAAATAACAATTGGCTTATATTTATTATATTAGGACTCGTGCCCGGCCATATGATTGGGTCTTCCTAAAATCCCAATTCAAAACAAACTCTCATCAACCACTTGACATATTTAGTCGTGAATTGATACAACCTACTATGACTAATTCCTGCTTTATTTTTTCAGGAAAAAAAAAAAGAAAAAAAACCTGACGCATGTGAGTTGAATCTAACAATATTTAGGTGAGACAATATATTAGCTGTAATAACGACGCAAAGCTTATGCAGCTTTTGTTTTTTACAACTAAGGTCAAAGATTAAAAATTAAAAAATAAACAAAATTAATGACCAAATTTAGTGACAAAAATTAGTTTTTGGTCACTAATTCTGGCTACACAAAAAATTAATAAAAAACAAATAATTATAGTAAATTATTTTTCATTAAATTTAATTTGTCTTGTAGTTTCATATTATCTATATCATTCGGCATTATTTAAAACACTATATTAGATTTTTTAAAGTACTGGTGTGTACATGTAGGAGAGATGGAAAGCTTTTACATTAATTATGCAATGTGAAACACACACACACATATATATATATATATATATATATATATATATATATATATATATTATGCAATATGCAACATTGAATTTAGATTCTATAATTGATTTAAGTCTGTCAATATTTTTTTATTAGTAAATCACTACTACAAAAGGAGCCTTCGAAGATGCAGAATCGAAGACGGTTGTCTCGAAACTGTCTTAGAAGGCTGGACGGTGGCATTCTCGTAAATAACGAGTTGTCTTTAAAGACGGTTACAGAGAACCCGTCTTTGTTGGGCACAAACCAAGTCGGGCCACTAAGCTGACCGTCTTATTTGTGTAATATTCCAAGACGGTTTACGAATACCCGTCTTGGATTGGGCGTTCAAATTTTTTTTTTAAAAACAAAATCACTCTCTCTCAAGCAGTCCAGTACGTGCCCTAAAAAATTGAACTCACAAAGAGTGCTCTGAGATATTCGCGAAACCCTGGCCTTTTGCACCCTAGCCTCATCGTCTCAGTCAGTGCCATTTCCCTCCGGTTAGGCTGCGGTGCTATCCGGCAATGTGTGGTATTTCCCGAAGCGAGTCCTTGTAGAAGGTTCTGCTCACGTTTTCGCGTTTCGCAAAGCCAGGTCCGAGTTCATTATCTTCTCTTTTGGATTAGGTGTTCGACATTTTGACGTTTGGGGTATATGGGTTGAATAGCATTGTATCGTCTTAACAACTTCAACCTCTGTGCCTCTTCTCTCACGCGTCTCAGCCTCTGTGCTTCCTCTCCCAAATCCAAAAAATCAGGTACCTCTCTGGCTCTCACTCTCGTGATTCCTCATTTCCCCTCAGCCTCGTGATTCCTCTCTCACTGGCACTCTCTCTGCCCTTGCCTTTAATTTCCTCTCTCGTGATTCTCTTTGTCCCCACCATTCACCTACCAGACCACCACCACTTGCATCTTCCCAATCTCTGCTCAATAGTGATTAATTTGACTTCTGTTCGTGGAGGGAAGGGGACAATTGATTTTGTGTGTGTGCGAGACTTGCATGTGGGAATTTGGGAACTAGGGTGTTTGACTATGTGTGTGCATGAGTTGGGTGTGCCCATGTGGGGTCAAGGGTTGGGGGATTATGGTAAAAGGTTATTTCTTTCAATGATGTATGGTCTATCACAATATTTAGTCTCAAATTTGTTCAGCTATTCTGTTTTCTTTCACCTTCTCGTCCCAGAAATTAAGGACTCCTATGTTTTCCCACTTGAAATGTGAATCTTGTATGCGTTTTAAGTACTTAATTATCAGCCATTGGAGTTTAGCCGTCCTTTTTACCTTCTTGCTTACGGGGAAGTGTATTCAAATATGCAATTAATGGTTCACCGAAAATCACAGATAAAGATAATGATGCAATTACGTATAGTGCCTTACAAATCATCACAGTATTTGAATACTGGCTTAGACATGTAACACTTTGCATACTTGGATTGAGTAACTTGCTTCCAATGAATTTTTTTTGTGTACTTGTGTTGTGGTTGCAGATTTGGCTGTTACTATTAGTATAAAATTTGAATTCACAACTTCTTTTTTCTTCATTAACCAATATTATATTTCTGCCAATGTATATATATATATATATATATATATATATATATTATGCAATCTGAAAC
Source organism: Glycine tomentella (assembly GCA_007407185.1). NCBI lineage: Eukaryota > Viridiplantae > Streptophyta > Magnoliopsida > Fabales > Fabaceae > Glycine > Glycine tomentella. The sequence continues at coordinate 772,744 of PYAF01005245.1, read as the reverse complement.
ATTGAATTTAGATTCTATAATTAAGATTTAAGTCTGTCAATATTTTTTTTATCAGTAAATATTAATTTAGTTTTTATTAATATAAAATTTGAATTAACAACTTTTTTTCCATCATTAACTAATATAATATTTCTGCCAATGTGTGTATATATATATATATATATATATATATATATATTATGCAATGTGCAACATTGAATTTAGATTCCATAATTAAGATTTAAGTCTGTCAATATTTTTTTATCAGTAAATATTAATTATTAGTTTTTGTTAGTATAGAATTTGAATTCACAACTTCTTTTTCCTTCATTAACTAATATTATATTTCTGCCAATGTTATCTTGATAACAGTTTTTAGTTGTTTATTGCAAATTATTGGTATGGTTTATTTTCTTTCTATGTTAACTAGAATTATGGTTTAGGTGAATAAGGACGAAGAGAATAGATTAACAAATAATAGCGACAGATATTAGAAGGTGTTAAATAGCAAAGAAATTTGAGTGTTCATTATGAATGGCCGACTGAATAGTAACAAATGGATCAGGACTCGACCATCCCACCAAAGAAGTCCCGAGTGCGCATAATATTTACATGGCTTAGTGATAAACCCATGCCAGTACTGCCTTTGCGAGTTTGCGTAGTTGGTTGACCAAAAATATATTAATAGATAGGAATTCGAAGATTTTGTTCAACTTCTGGGAGATTCATACCCATATCCATTGGCCCTTCACTAAAAGTTCATTATATCACTTAGAGATTCACTTATGGTAAGGGAATAAATGTGGGTGTGTGCGTGTGTGAACACTTGGCACAGTTTATCTCAAACAAAATTAATGATTTGTCATTGTATGTGGGAATTTGATAAATTCAGCTTCCACCCATCATGATTTGACTTCTTAACGAGAATTTTATAATGTAAATTTGTAAAACTAATTAAATCAGTCATTCATTTGCAAATCAATATATCTTTTTGACTTCTTAATGAGAATTTTACAATGTAAAAAATTTAAAACTATCAATTTTTATAGTATATAGCCATGACTCACATATGTCTATCTTGACAAATGTCACTAATGTTTCATTGATCAATTACTGTTGTTACCCCCCAATAGTTTTATGGTATATATGTGCGGCCTTGGTGACCTACAAGCCTTTTATTGTTGCTATATACCATGTTAAAGGACACGCACTACTACAGAAAAGGGATTCTAAGACGGTTCCAAAAGGCCTTCAAAGACGGTTCCGGACCCGTCCTTGATCCAGGCGTCTTTGAAAGTTCACACTTTTTAAGACGGTTACGGAACCGTCTTTGATTTGTTTTTTATTTTCTTTTTTTTTTTTTTTAATGTTTCGAAGACGGGTGTACATGGAACCGTCTTAGAAGGCTACCCTACAAAGACGGTCACGTGAGGAGACCGTCTTTGATTTGTTTTTTATTTTCTTTTTTATTTTTTTTTTAATGTTTCGAAGACG
>PYAF01005245.1:748167-771171 GCA_007407185.1 Glycine tomentella | reverse complement strand
TATTAAAACCCCTACCACTGAAATCTGAAACCCGAAAAACCCAAATACGATAATGACTGAAACCTGATTGTGCGCAACACCCATACACGTGAAGACACGAACAAGGAGTAGTGATGGCGGACTGAGGGAGCCCACGACGGAGAGACGGAGGGGATGAGGACGCCAGCTGTTTTGGAATGTGGTCGCGAGAGGGAGAAAAACGTGTCTGAGGGATTGGCTTAGGGTTCACAATCAAATATGAAAATATTTTGGTCTTTTGTTTTTTGAGCGATTTTTTTTTTCATTTTTGTAATAAATAAAATTATATGGTTAATACCAATCAAAGACGGTTTAGAACAACCATCTTTGAATAGCAGGAAACAAAGACGGTTCTCAGTTTACCCGTCTTCGTTTTACAGAATCGAAGACGGTTGTTCTATAACCGTCTTCGTAAATGCCTAAATATTTACGAAATTACCACCGCGTCACCATCTAAGACGGTTATGAAGCACCCGTCTTTGAATGCCCGTCTTTGAATGCAATTCGTGTAGTAGTGACGTCTAAACTGGTTGCTCGAATGTTGGAAATTTTCATGGAGATGACTCTCACATTAATTTCATGACAGTCAAATATACATTGTCTTGCATGTGTGATTTTATTGAAATGCTTATAGATATGAGATTGTTTTGAATGATGTTGGTATTATTATTATTATCGGATATTGGAATGTGTGCATTTTATGTTTATTCTTGTAAGTTTACCATTACATGCTTATGCTTAATTACGTACTATGATCGTGATGTCGTGTTTGCAAAAGCATGTGCAGAAGGAGTGTCAACATGCAAGAACCTTCTTCATTAACATTGTGAAGATCGTCATACGATGCATGCAGTGATAAGGCATATCTTAAAGATATAGTGACATTGCTATCAAAACAACAACGTATAATTCCACTACCCAAATTCTTCAAGACCCTATACAACTACGAACATGTTATAACTATTCCCAACCAAATTAAAACACCACAATATCTGCATATATGTTCCACTGCTGCACATGCCTTTCCTTCTAATCTTTAACCAATACAATGAAGATCCTGTACGTTATGATAGTTTTCAACCAAATATCGCAAACTGTAACTTAGACATCCACGTACATCACTATACCACATACATAACAATTCTAAATAAACAACATTATTATCACTGTCTTAACAATAAATAAAAGAGGCTTGAAAAGCTGAAACCCTAGTTTTTTAAACAAAACAACACAATTATTGAGAGGAAAACGAGTCGTTTTTTACCTTCTAAAACAATTTCAAATTATTTCTATAAACCAACCAAATCACATAATGATGTCGTTTTAGTTAGTACGTTGCATCAGCTCTCTGTTAGTCAATTAACAAAAAGCTAGTGAAAGGTAAAATTTGTAACTTTTTAAAACGTTTGAAGTAAAATACGTTAAATTAATTTTTTAGGAATAAAATTTGCTAAAAAAATTAAAAGTTGGAAATAAAGAAATGTAATTAAGCCTAAAATTTTCAGTTGGAGGTAGTACATGTTAACAACCTAGCCTTTTTTTTTCTTTCTTTTTACTCTATTTCACTCTCTTTTTTTCATTCTTCACACTTTTATTCCTTTTCATTTCGTGAAAATTGCAGCCTCTTCTGATGATCGACTTCCCGTGGAGTGTGAAAGGCGAAGGTTCGGCCCTCATAGCATCAGCATAGAGTCTGAGAAGCCATACATCCAGCAACCGCACTTGCTTCTGAGCCATCCAACTACCCTCCACATTCACTTTCACACAAAAAGACCAACTTTCTATTTTATAAATAAATAATCATTATTTCGTAGAAGGTATACTTTTCTAAATAGAAATATTAAAAGTCCCGTACGATATGTAACATTGAGTCATTGAGCAATTTATTTCTGTGAAACCTTAATCTGACATTCTATAAATATAAATAAATTTAATCAAGCTTTTGACTATTTGACTTTTTTTTAAAAAAAATAATCTCAAATTCATGTTAAACCTTTTAATTATTTAAGTAAAGTAACGATTTGAAGGTTATGTATATAAAAATTTAGTAGAAGAATTTGATTTTAATAATTCAAAACTTGATCGATTAAATTTGAGTGAAAAATTGAGGAAGGGAAATTGAAAATATAATCATAATAAAAGATTAGGAAATATAATTATGTAATAACAGTACCATTATATATTCATGATGAAAGGTGGAGTTTAAAACTTATGAAAAATTTAATACACTTATTTCAAGATCACATTATTTTGATGCAAACATATTTCTAGCACAAATAAGTACATTTTATTGACTAATCATATAATTTTATACAGAAATAAGCTGCATATATTTGGCATTAACCTTTAAAAAAACTACTACAACAACAAAAATCACTCCAACTTTAAGAAAATTTCAGAAAATAGTGTGAAGACAACGATGGTAACGCTTGGCCTAGACCGGCAAACTTATGTTTTGGATGCAAGATATATTTCATAGTTTATGGACTAATTTTCTAAGGTATAGATATCACCAAAATGAGTATGGAATTCGTGCTACTCTTGGGCATATTTCTTTTGTCCAGAATAATGATCCTGGTTGGCACATGTCACAACATCAACTTTGTTTTGGCAGGGAACGAATTTATATAAGCTGAGATGGGGGGTGGTATGGCATGCATGCAGTTATATGGTCTATTTGGGAAGGTAGGAATGACATTAATATTTAAGAGGGATTCCTGGTATACAAGAAGAATTTTTAATCTGGTTCAACTGAGATCATAGAGAGATAGTTATCATGTAAAGTCAAGGCATTTCAATATCCTATGCATGCATGGGTAAGGAACTAGTAAATGACTTATGACTATAAAGTCTCATTAAGGTGGCAACATACATGCATGCAGAGCATACGTGTATGTGATTGGGTGTAGGTACTTAATTTATTATGTACTTATGTAGTGGCATACATTAAATGCATGATATTCGAGGGGTGTCTGGTTTTTGACGCTGACCAGCATTAAAGCTAGCATGTGTTCTGGGGAATGTTGGGAAGGATTCTGTTGGAAAGTAATCCGTCTCTTACTAACTATTAATTAATTCATATTTTTAAGAAAAATTATTTATTTATTTCATCATATTAAATTTGCTAATTATTTATATTATTATTTTAGAATATTCTTTTTTATTTCTCTACTTATTTAATTATTTCTTATTAATATTTAAAACGAAAATAATAAAATAAGAATACGTGAAAAATACTATTTTTGAGAGTTCTTATTATGTCCCCAATAATTTTAGACGTTTTGATACTACTAATTCTTTAACTAATCAAATTACATATATTTTTTCATTAATTATTTTTTGTCTTTTTAAATTAGTCCTTGATTATTATTTTTTAACATTACAACTTTTTAAAATTGAAAAATATGATTAAAGATAACTTTTTAGAAGTCTTAGAAACTTATAATCTTTTTATTTACTTTCAATACTTTATAATAAAAAAATAAATATCATATATACCTCTTTTTGGTGAAAATATCAATATTTAACGTTTTTGTGTGGTGATCCAATCAACTTTAATGCTCAATGAATCTCTGTATTTCATTCGCTCTCTTTTTACACTATGCTAATTATAAATAAAATGGTTTCAAAACCATTGTCAGAGTTATATATATATATATATATATATATATATATATATATATATATATCGTGAGAAATTAGAAGAATAGTGAAATTTGTCCTTCCCTTTAATGTAATTAATGAGGAGTCAATTATGTATAAATTAATAAAAACATTTTAAGGTTAAAGAAAAGAACAAAGAAGAGTACCCATCTTGTTTTGTTACACTAGACCAACCTCTTTTAAAAAAATTACGTTTTTCTACTAAAATGTCATCAACCTCAACCAAAATATCTTAAGTACGTCTTCTTCATTATTTGAATGTCCTGCCTTAAATGATAAATTATTAATTAAACTAAACTCTAACACCTTTTGTTTTGCTAGGCTAAGTTCTAACATCTTAAAAATTAAGAGTTTTAATGTTTTAGTTTATTTTTATTTTTATCATTAAAATTTTTATATAAATTAAATTAATTTTACATATTTTTAATTTTATAAATATATTTTTTTATTATGAGATAACCAATTTTAAATAAACATAAATCTTGCCTTAGAAAAAAATAAAACTAAAACTTAAAAAAAAATTACCAAATAACTTTTGGCTTAAAATAAGCTAACCAACTTAAAAAAATATATTTTTAAGTTCTTATTTTTAACTTTAACTTAAAATTAACTTTTAAGTCAAAAATAAATCAAATTAACCAAACAACCCTTAATTTAGTAAAGCAAAAACTATCTGCTATTAAAAAAAGGTCAAATTTTTCATACATTTTATCATTGGATCTCGGGAGAGCATCCCAATATTTTCGCTTCAAAACCCAAGGGACGAATCACGAATGGCAGAAACCAAACAAACGAAATTCTTTTATGGGCTATGCTTTGTTCAACAAATTAATACTGAAACGTGAACCGAACGGCACACGTATTCAGCAAGGCAAAGACATCATTTAATTAAGCCTAATAAACACTTTGTTGGATTAAGCCATTTCTGCGTGGCCATGTGATTTTCTCATTATCATTTTTTTTCCTTTTGGAAATAGTTGTGGGAAGGCCATGTGATCGTGGAGCATAAGCATTTCCATGGCGTAGATGCAAAGGATTTTGGTTGGTCTATAGAGAGAATTCTTGTCTTTTGCTTCATCTGAATTTAATCAATAATATATAAGGTTTTGGATGAAGAGGACAATATGAGATGAATCAGTCTGGTCGGCTTAGACATTCAATTATGTTTGAGAGGAAGAACCAACCAAATTAAGCTTAACCCATGAGATTAAAACATTAATTATACATATACATTTGTGATTTGAAACAAATTGAACTTGTACGAATACAGAAGGAACCCATGTGAAACAAAGACAAGTGTATATAGCTAGGATATTGTAGTTATCTAAACTTCCGATAGAACTCATGAAATTAAACTCCCCTCAATGGTTTGGTGGTTTACATTAAACCTTAATTGGAATTATGAAGAGTATAAGCTATCAATTTGACCAAACTCATAGGGCTTGGCTCTTTTCATAGACCAACCTACTGCATGGAAAGTGGAAACCCACTTTATGGGCTAAGTAGCTCACTTTTATTATTCTTATAAACAAATTATAAAATTAAGATAAATTTATTTTAAAATAAAATTAATATTTTAACCAAAGAAAAATCACCTAACAAAGAACTCAATATATTGGAGATGGTTAATGTACACACCCTAATTTTAGTTGGAATGCATTAACAATTAATACAAAAAATTTAAGGAAAAAAATCTATTACCTCTATTATCTTAATTAGTTAATTAATTTAAGGATTCAATAGTAATTTCATATTTTAATTTAAAAAATCACAAGTTTAAACTTCACTTTTCTCTCTTGTTAACTACAGCTAATTGTCATTTTTCTGAACTCATTTATCTCACCTCACTCGCGTTTGTTAATTTTCTCCTTCAACCAAAAATTGTTTGGCTGTCTTTCTTCATCTTCTTCACACCACCATGAACAGTACCGGCAACCGCTAACATTAACAACACTGGATTAAAATGAACGGGTTGGAGTTTATATATTTATATTAGAACATAAGAATTATTATTCTGGGAGCGAGAACCATATCATGAGTATCACGACCTTCAGGTAACAAGAAGCACAACTTAATTCCATTCCATGCATGGCTGCTATCTCGTAGGTGATAAAAAAAAGTGTGGCTCAAATGTGTGATAATCATGGAGAGAGAATCAGATTCGGTGGATAATTGAAAATTAATTTTAGTTATAATAAGAGAGACAAAAGTGAGGTTTAAATGTGTGATTTTTAAATTAAATATTAATTTAAATATAAAATCAATATTAAATCCTTAAAATGAATAACATTAGTTATCTACTTTAAACAAACTTTGACCCATTCTTGAAAGGAATAATTATTTTTTTATTTATTTTATAAGTTTTTTTTTTCATCATCATGATCTATGAAATATTCATCGATTTTATTGATGACAATTTTTAATAAAATCTTTTTTTAATAATTTTTTTTTCTTCACAAAACTTGATGAAGACGAGATTTTATTTAAAGTGGATCGAGTCAAGTCCTCACCAACCAATTGTTGGTAGACCCACCAATTTATAATCTCTTTCTTTCCACTAAGAAAATTATAATGACTGTAATTGTTTTTGTTTTACTGCATCTCCATTAATTATGTTTTTTTATTTTTATAAATATTTTACATACTTTTTAAAATAAAAAATAGTTATACTAAACATGATTTTAATGTAAGCAAAATAGTACTACTATTACTTACGTTTCTAAATGCGGAGGAAGTATTAAGGAGGTAATAACGGCTAAGACGAATAATTTAAAATGAAAAATAAAGATCAGAAACAGAATAGGAATAATTAGTGCATGGTGATGGTGAATATGAGACTAGAGAAGAGTAGGAAGAAAAATGTTTAAGGAGGAGATGAAATCTGAACGTACAAAAAGGTTAATTTTTTTTAGTAGAAAGAAAGACATTTTAGTGGAGATGCAGTAAAATAAAAATAATTGTTACCGTAGTTGTAGTATTTTTTAGTGAAAAGAGGGAGATTATAAAGAGTTGGGTTTATATAATAAATAGGAGAAAGATAATTATTTCTTTCAAGAAAATATAATTAATTAGACAATCAAAGTTGGTTGAAAGTAGATAATTTATATTACTTAACCAATGCAAACTTGCACAGGATAGAAAATCTCATTAAGATAATAGAGGTAATGATTTCTTTGTTCTTAAATTTGAGTGTTGATTATCAATTCATTTCAACTAAAATTAGGGTGCATACGTATATTAGCAATTCCATATATATATTTCCTCCGGTTTAAAATATAAGAGAAAAAAATGTATTAACTAAGAAAGTTAGTTAAACACATTTAATTACACTAATCTCAATTAGAAATTATTTTTTTTAACTTACCCTTTATTAGTTAAAATTTGTATATATTTAAAACAATTTTTTTATTCTTATATTTAAGATCAGAATATTATACATATATATATATATATATATATATGCAATGGAAACCGAAAAAAACTAACCATTAAATATAATTAAATGATGAAGATTAAAATTAAATATAATTAACACGACTTTTTAAAAAAAATAATGTTGTGACTTTTTTTATAGGGAAAATCATGTGACTCTTTAGTCTCAATCATGTATGAATAGTTGAATGATAAAAAAATTATAATTCTCATATCTATCAATAACTAATAGTTATTATTAATACTCTCCTTATACACATATCTGTTTCAAAATGAGTCTAATATTAACAGAGGTGCGAAAGTGAGTCAACCTAACTTACTTAAATTGGCTCCCAGGGTTGCTCAAAAATTGAGTTAATCTAATTCAGTTCATTTTTTGTTAGCTACAAAATACAATACCAAACTCAACCACCCACGAATTACTGGGTTGACTTACAAATTGGCTCATCTAATTAAAAAATAAAAATTTTAAAATACAAGAAAAATATAAAAAATAATAAATGTAAATTCAAAAAGTTCGATGACATACTAATTCGTAATAACAAACACAAGCATAAAAAATAAGAGAGGAAAATAAAAATAAGTTAAATTACAATCTCCCTCTATGAGAGATACGAGTATTACATTATTCTTCTCTCCTGTCTATTTTTTTTATTGCTTGTACCTCAATTTTTTTTTACTACTATTCTTCTCTCATGTTAAAATCTAAATTTTCTTCTCTTGAGGGATTCAAGTATATGGCACTTTACTCTATTTTTAATTTTTTTTTTTTTGTTAAAGTTTCGTTAGTTTCCATTAGAAAAATGTTGTTATCAAAATATTTTTTATACTACCATCACCTAAGAGATGCAAATACTTGCCTTCCTTGACAAATGCAAATAGATTACACTTTACTCCTTTTTTATTTTTATTAAAAAAAATTATGATTAAAATATCGTTTACACTCTGCTTCTTTGGTAGATTTAAATATTTTATTTTATTTTATTATTTTAATATATATACACTTTTCTCCTTCAATAAATAATAATACACAAATTTCACAATTTTTATTTTTTATAAAAAATATAATAATTCTATTAAATATTTTTTTACCAAAAAATAATTTATTAATATATTTATGCATTTTTAAAAAAAAAAGTTATGTTACAAATTTATTTGACTTTTATAATAGATTTTATTTCATAAACTCTTTTTCCCTTGAACATCATTACTAGCCTTTTGTTATATTACTAAAAAAAAAAAGAATTGTCACTCTCGAGTCTCGAAGTGTATATCTTTGTTTAGAATCCCTTACAAAGAGAGACAATGTTGATGTGTAAATATAAAACAATGTTAGGACAACAAGTGAATGAAGGACAACTTGGAAAATTAAATATATCAGTATAAATTTAATTAAAAATACATTTTAAATATTAAAAGAATATTCTTTAACGTATTAAGTTAAATGAGTAAATTGCAGACCTACTTAGAAAAGAAAAAAAATGTGATAAATTGAAGATAAATAAAATAAGTAAACCGTTTAATCGTATCTCACTCTATTATGAAATAATGACAGTGACAAAGGTAACAAGCTAGGAGTGACGACAATGGCGATAGTGGTGATGATGGTAGGGATGCCGACGATGGTGGCGTGGAAGAGTAGTGGTGGTAGTGGAATGATGATGGTGACGATGGTAGCAGTGGGAGGGTGATGATTATGTTTTAAAATTCGAACCGACTCACTCAACACAGTATGACCTAGTCAGGTTTGCAGTTAAAACGATGACCTATTGATCCGAGCCAGGTCACACCTAAGGGAGAAAACGCGCTAAGTCGTGTGGGTCAATTAAGGTTTGGTATAAAATTTTAATTTTTTAATAAAGACTGGGTCAATAGTGGTGGAATGGGGGTGGTGGCGGTGATGGTGTAACGATGGTGGTGGTAGTGACGATAGTAGTGCTGGAATAGTGGTGATGGCAACGAGAAAAGTGGTGGAGTGAAATAGTGGTAATGGCGACAATGACGATGGAGGTGACAGAATGGTGACGACAACAATGATGGTGGCGGTGGTGGTGGTTGTGGCGGTTGTATTGGTGGCGGCAGCAACGTCGTGGCGATGGAGGCAATAGTGGTGGTGGATTGGCGATAGCCGCAATGTGGTTGTGGTGGAATGATGGTAGTGGATGTAGCAGCAATGATGTGGTAGTGGTGGTATGACGATGATGGTTAGAAACTTAGAATATGTTTTTTAAAATTAAAAACTAAATTCACAAAACTTATTTTCTTGATTTTGATAATGAATGTAAAACTAGGAGTCTACACAAGTTGGTTTGGGTTGGGTTTGGCAAAACTCATGAGTCAATCTAATCAAATTTGAATGGGTTAATTTGGATCGGTTCCTACGAAAAAAAATTAATACTCAACTCAAATCAATTCGTTTAGAAACACTTTGGGTTAGGTTGGGTCAATGCAACAAAACATTTAAATTTGTTTGCTATTTTTTTAATTAATATTTTTTGTAAGCTAAAATTTTTATTAAATGGAATACTGAATACATTACTTATAATTGTTACATGCAATTAAATAGTGGAAAAAAAAAGATCAGGGGAATAATCGCATTATTATCATCATCATCACATAGGTTAATATATTTTGTTAAACATGGTTTAAAAATTGAAATATAATAAACAAGATTCACACCCATGAAGCCAAAAATCCAAAAACTAAAACTATTAAAGTATAGTTTGACAATTCCAATATTCTCAAATAGTTAAATGAGTAATGTCAACTAAAACTTCAACTAAATTGAAAATAGTTTGAAACAAATTAAAAAACAGAATAGATGTTCTACAATTAGTTTTGATGTATCAGATTAAACACAAAATTTGAAGCATAATAGTAATTGAGATTTTAAAATATATTATATATGTTGTATATAAAATTATTAATAATAATAATAATTTAGTACAAATTAACGGATCACCGGATTCAATTATTAAAACTCGTGACCTAAGCTAAAACTTAACGAGTTTGAATGGATTGAATCGGATTTGACCCAAATACAAAAAGTATCAAACTCAATCAATTTAAGTCAATTTGAATTTGCGAGTGACTCAATACCTCCATATAAAATCATTTTAAAATCAAATTAAAAACTAATTCAACTCCATCTTTTTAACGCGTTTTATTTTGAAAATTAAATTTGAAAACAAAAAAAATCAGAATCTCGCAATCGTCAAACCAAATCAACCTGAAAAAAGAAAATTTAAAACATTTATCAAAAAAATAGGAATCTCGATATCTTGTTAATGGACATCAAAATTAAAAATACAGATCCTTTAAAGTAAAATGGTATAGTATTTGATAAAGTAATTATATATTTATTGATCACTATAACACTTAAACTATACACCTGACCAAACTGAATCTATTTTTAATACATACACACATTTATTTCATTCTTTATTTTTTCTCTATTCCTATTTACTTTTTCTTTCCATTTACGTTATCATCTTTATCTTTCTCCTTTTTCTTATGCATCAGGTTTTTTTCCATTTTAAATAAGTATCAACCAGTGATTAGTTTATAACAAGTCAACAAAACACATTCCCTCTTTTTTGTTACTGTTTAACGTGAAAAGACTAAAAGAAATACAAATAGAGAAAAATAATAAAATAAATAAATGAATAAATATGTGTATAGAAAAGGATCCAGTGTAGTCAAAACTATGATTTGAATATTATACTGACCAACAATTTGGTTATTTTACCAGAGACTGCATCATTTTACTTTTTTACTTTAGAGGGTCTGTCTCCAAAATTAACATAATACATCTAAAATTTTGCCAAAATTTAACTCAAACAATCAAAATAGTATTTAATTATAAGATTTAAATATATTTTTTATTCATATAAATTAATATTTTTATTTTTATTTTGGTCCCTATAAGTTTATTTTTCTAATTTTAATCCTTGTAAATTTGCACATTTTCAATTTTGGTCCTTATAAATATATTTTACTCATTTTTAGTCCCTGTAAATTTATATTTTCAAAATGCTAGTCCCTTATGGACAAATTTATGGGACTACAAATGAAAAAAATTAAAATCTTACACATGAACCAAAATTAAAAAAACACAAACTTACATAGACTCAAAAATAAGTAAAAATAAGCAAAATATCTTACATGAATCAAAATTAAAAAATGCTAACTTACTGGAACTAAAATTAGAAAATGATCAAATGTTAACTTACAGAGACCAAAAGCATACTTAAACCTAATTATAATTCAACAATTAAATCAATAATTCATATTTTATATAAAGTTATTAATAATGCAAGAATTGGTATAAGTTACATTAATAATTGGATCAAATCAATACAATTCACACTTTACATAGAATCATTAATAATGTAATAGTTAATATAAGTTATATCAGTAAAATTTCATCTTTGCCGTGTATATATTGGTTTGCAAGTGAAAGGAGGGAAGGAAACTGGCTTACAAATTCAGCTGTCATGGTATTCTCTCAAAAAAGATATCTACATCACAGTTGACAGAAGGATGTAATCATGAAAGGCCAATAAAAACAACTTTCTCTTTAACCTGAAAACTATAGAGAGATAGCCGCGTTTATAATTTCAAATTTAAGGCCAGTTCAAGGGAGAGCATAAAGAAAATATCCATCCCTTCACCTTTGAGTCTTCTTTATCCAGTTCAGAATTTGAGAACAATCTTCCCCGTTCACGAAATGCCTTCATAAGAAAACAAAAGTTAAATCTCTTAGCAGCTAGGAATATAATCAATATTGTGACTTGATAAACTTGTACCTACATTCTTTACCTCGAAAAAATAAAAAAGTACCTGTTTCTGGTGCGGTAAGCCTTAAGTTGTGCAGCTTCTCGGTGATTAGAAATATCTCTCAACATTCTTAGGTCTTCAGGCACAAGAATACTTCCATTCCAATCATAGTATGCACCATGAATGAAGTCCAGCATGGTTTCCTGGCATGAGCAGTTCATTAAAAATCAGCATACATAAGATAAATAAACAAAAGAAAGGATTGCGCAACAGAACAACAAACATTTTCAAGTTATAAAAAGACTAAATACAGAAGGAAACCACTATTTAGGTTTAATAAAAGGACTTCAATAAACAGCTTCTTCAAACCCCTCAAAATAAAAAGTACTAGCAAGGACATATGCATTGCTAATGTGACCATGTGAGCAAAAACAATGTAAAACTTTGAAAAAAGCAGGTAGAGTTGTTAGAATATAGGAAGAGTGTAAGACATAATTCTAGTAGTTTTTTATGAATTCTAAAATTGACAAGAGACCACGAGGCCGTTGGCTTTAGAGTAGTATTAATATGAAATTACTAGAGATGACCATATGTGCCCAAGGTAACAGCCAGAGGCAGAAGATTCAATTGTTATACAAGAGGTTTAGAAGCATCAAGCCACTGGTATATATGTTCATTAAGAAACCAGGTCAACTGCATTTTTGCAAAATTCCAGCAGAAAGTACTGAAAATAAGAGCATTGTTAACTAAATTACAATGCTGTTCAATAGTAACAAAAACATGGCAAGCACAAACAAATTTTTAAGTCCAGTGGAAACAAAATACCTAACAGCAGAGATAACATTGTGATGCGTTGGTGGGATAGCACTTCAGGTACTATAGGTTTTTTCCTAAAAAAATAATTTCAACATACCAGCATGTATTTTCTGGGTATAAAAGATGTTAATAATCTACCTTAACCACATCAAAATAGTAGCCCAAGAACTAGAAACATGTTCCACAAAAACAGAATGGCAAAGCGCAAGCCACCACCATTGACCTAAGAGAGAATGAAGCTGACAAAGGAAAGCTCTTAAACAACATACACAGAATACAAATTAACAGCATACACCAGTTTTGAAACAAGACAAGCCAGTACAACATCTATACAAGCAAACAAACAACTTGCCCAAAAAATATCAGAATTCAGAATACAACACTGTGAACTTGAAAATTCATGAATCATAATTGTCTTTTCTTACAGAACATATTTCAAGCTGGACATCATTTTTAGTTAATATCATGGTACAACTTCCACTGTGAATGTTGTTAAGCTTAGCATTTAATTATACAAACCTCCTCAAGTGCCCAATTTAGATAATTCTCTTTTTTAATTAAAACTTAAAAGACATCAAGATGGGATAGGGATATGTTCCAGCACCTTATCAGTACCACTGTAAATGGAAACATTACCCTTCAATTCATTGACAAGGGAAAACATAAGTCAACCTCACATACTTGTATCTTGCCCTTTTGTGTTGGAGGATAACTTATCTTAGTTGTAATTTTCCTCTTTTCTTTATATTCTTCTTCTTTTTTAATTTATGAGGAAAAAAATCAATTACAAGCTTGGAGTCAAGCAGGTGTGTAAATACTGAAGGCAATATTCAGAACATTAACTGAAAAGGAGTGAATCACATATACAAAATATAAGTAAATTCATTCCAACTATTTATATAGAAAATATAATGATCAACTTAATATACACATTCTTTAGGCCATCAACTATTTTACATTGCTAATACCCAATCTATCATTACAATATACATCCAAATTATTAGTATAATTTTATATTATACTTGAAACATTAAAAAAGGGGAGAATTGGAGTTATACTATACTTGGACTATTATAGGCTAAAATAGAGTTTTGTTCCCTCATTTTAATTTTTGGTTTCAATATGATCCCCTAAGTTTGAAAAGTTTGACTTTGATAACGTAAAAGTGTCTCTATTAGATCAAGTTGATCATTTGATCAGTTTATCACACTAATTTGGTCAACTTGGTGACACATGACAAACTGTGAGAGATACCACATCAACCAAAATTAACACCAATGCAAAAAACTAACAAAATGACCAATTTGGTTTAATACACTTTATGGGACTAAAGTGAAACTTTTTAAACTTGGGAAACCAAACTGAAACTAAAAAACAAAATGAGGGAGCAAAATTCTATTTTAGGCGAATATTATACTATACTTTCAACCAAAAATATTTCTTAAAGCAGAAAGAACTTCTTGCAGTACACAATATACAGATCGTTCAACCAGACCTATTTCATCATCTGAAATATGCAGATAGTAACAGTGAAATGTAATATGGAAAATATAAAGGTATACTTGTCTGTAATCAATTGCTTTTGTTGCTGAACTGGAATTTGGATGAAGACCCGTATCAAGAAGCCATTGAGTCTCAGACGAAATCCCATCCCTTCCTGCAGTTGAAGAGAACCAAGAGATTTATTGCAATCAAATATTTGTGTACTATTGACAGAGAGCTCGGCATGTATTGTTGTAACAGCAAATACAAACAGGTGTACGTGATGCCCATGCATACACATGGTGACATGGAGAAGAATGTTCTACAAAATATATGGGATTCATATACAAATTGAGTGTTTCCAGTTCAGGATTATACCTAATAGGATATCTTCACACCGATAATCAATTGATTTATAGAGGTCAAGTCTGTGGCTATAAAGGAAAAAGCACATAAACTCGTAGTTTAACTCCGATGAGTTGGTTTTTTCCATTGCATCACCATAATTATTCATATCAGACGCCTCAGAACCATCAGCAACACTATATTCACCCTATTCCCTGAAAGAATCATATGGTACCCGAAAAGCAGAAGGTGGTGATCCACTAGACTGCCATTCCAAAAAAGTATGAATAAATGGTGAATTTATAAATATATTCCAGACAATTCAATAAACCATGAAAATCATGCATTTCACATATATATCCACAGAAAAATACAGGTATATGCAGTTAAAGTAATCAGTTGGTTACAATTAAAGTGCATTTAAAAGAGATAATAGCACCACGATCACATTGCCAAAAAATTTAATTTTTGGACAATTTCATTGTGGTTGGTATGCATATTTGAACCAATGTACAACAAATGAAAGAGAGAAAGACAGGTAAAAAAAGGATCTTAAAATGTCAACATTAAGAGAGTCTCTTTAATCTTTCAATAAAGTTAGTAGCCAAGATAGAATTGAGTTATATATGAGTAACTTGAAAAATTGCAAGCATACCTTAATAATCTCTGGGCTACACCGTAATCGGTACCAATTATTCACTGCTAAAAATTGAGCCTTTGGATCATCTGCTTTTACCACCAAATGCACAGCCGTATCCCAGTCTTCATTCCTCTGCACTTCAGCTAACTCTTGATATGCTTCAGATATAATCTCTGGAGAGGCTTTAGGTACATCTGGCTTTCCATATATGAACCTTATATTTCAAAATTCAAACAGAATTTTATATATGGAAATTACCATAACATGGTAAAAGTATATTCACATCCTTCAAGAAGTTCTACAACAGCAAAACACTCAGAAAACCAAGTCTGCATCACTTGTTTCCTGATATTTGATTATTTCCCCATTATCTTAATGACCAACCAATCTACTTCGACACGTTTATTTTCTTTGTTAAGGATATAAATAGCAGTGAGATTACTAATGAAATGAATGACTTCATTAGCCGGTTGTGGAAACAAAACGAGAAACGTGGATTTCATCTCCTATTTATGTTTTCTTGTATTACAGACTACAGTTAAGGAGTTCTATTTGAAAGAATAAGTAGTGAACAAAGTCAAAATAGGTAACTGCAGAAGACATGCCATCTTAAATACAATCCAGTGCCTCCAACAACTATGGGAACAAGACCATTGTCAAGAATACATCTTGTAGCTTTCCTTGCATCCTCAAAAAACTGCCCAGCAGAATAGTCTGATAAATAATAATTGGTTTTAATTGGTGAAAACTAAAGTTCTTAAAAGTTTCAATAACAGAAAAATCAACACGAAGCTATGAATGACAGACAGCTATAGTATTTAAAGTGTCATAGTTTCAAACATATTTTCAATATGAACACATTTTCAGACACATCTCATTAGGAGTCCAGTTAAAAAAGTAGGTTTCAGCTCAGACACTTGAGCCAACACTTCTATAGACACTTGCCAACACCACCCCGCATGGATGGAGAGACTATTATTAAAATCATTGTTTAACTTTTAGAAAAATCAACTTAAACCAAGTGTTGGACACAAATGGTTAATGTGCTGAAGTTAAGATTGAATCGTTCAGGTAATACCCGAGTTTGATCCTTAGCAGAAACAATTTTTGAACAGACTTTACTTACCTCACAGCCAAACAATCTTTTGTTATGTCTTATGTTGCTCATATTCCATTTCATTTGTTATGTCATATCTCAATCTCCTATATTTGGAACATTAGTCGTGTTAGAGTATTTGGTGTTGAGTCAAACTCCATGCTTTACAGATAAAAACATAATTGTGTATTATAAATTTATTTATTTGTAAAAAAATATAGCTCAGTCCAACATAAAACATACCCCCAGATGGGTGCAGTATGTTAACCAGATGATGTGATACCTCCTAACAAAAGCAAATAAACTAAAATCAAAGGTTCCAAAAATGATTGATCAAGCAAAATAAGAAATCTAAAAACTTATAACATAGACTAATGTAAGCCAATGCATTATGTCACAATCACACACCTTTCTTTCAGTTGGCGAAGGCTTTGCAGATCCGACATCAAGCCCCCTATAAACCTGTGCACAATACAAGCCAAGAGAGCTACTTAAATAAAGTGTTTATTTTTCATACACTATTAGCATAAAAAAATATTACATGGCTAAACAATTACAAATCACCTTAGATATAACTTTCAAAGTATTCTTAAAAAAAAAAAATCAAAGTAATTATTACATAAATCAACAATTTTCAATTACTTGACAATATATGACAGGATGACAATGTAAAAAAAAAAAAAAAAAAAAAACTTATACAATGTTGATGTATTCCAATTAAATTCATAAAGAAAACAACAAAAACTCGTTCAATTATAAATTATACAAAGGCTATGTTCGACAAGACATTTCAGCTAGCTATTAGCTTTTTTTATTAGCTGAAAAGTTTGTTTGATTATTCGATAAACAAGTGTTTTTTAGTAGTTTCTAACGTTTTTTTAAATGTTAGTTGAAATAGTATTTTTTAAAACGCTAGCTTCTAACTTCTAGCTTTTTATATTTTTTTTCCTATTTTATTCTTAATACATTTATTCAATTTCCTTATTATTTTTAAAATAAATCATGATTTTATTATTTTTATGTCATTTTACATTTTTTAGATACTTCAACAGTTAGTTTACTGAACACTTATAATTTAATAAGCTAATTTTTTAGTTTCTAACTACATTCAGCTTTCAACTACCCGCTGGCTTTCCAGCTAAGAGTTAGTTTTGCCTAACATATAGTTTCACTTTCTTTTCATGAAAAATCAACCATAACTGATTTATCACTTAGCAAACAACTGTCCTGCAACAATTTAAAGCAAAAATACCTTTGAATAACAACATCAACAACAACAACAACAACAACAACAACAACAACAACAACAACAACAACAATAATAATAATAATAATAATAATAATAATAATAATAATAATTTATAGCAGCTAAACAAACTTAATTATCCACAATTTGGCTCAACAGCAATTTTCGTCGAAAGTGCGAACAATGGAACCTAAAATCCTAAAACCCTACGAGTATCACTACCACCTCATACGCAACGCAAAAGCACGAGAAGAAGCTGAGTAAAACGTTTGTTTGTTTGAATGTGCATATTACCTGGACGGAGTCGGCACTGACGATTTGGCCGTTGAGGCGCTTTGCGAGTTCCAATGCGAGACGGCTCTTGCCGGAACCGGTGGGTCCAGAAGTCACATCTCTTTCTTCTTTGTTTCCGACACAGTCACCAGAAATCGGCGCCGACAGCTGAACGAGCGCGGAGGTGCTCAGAATAGGGGTCTCTCCGGGAAACGGAGGCACGTGCGGAGACTGCACAATCCATTGCTAATCATGCTCGGAGTTTCAGTGAGTGAGGCGGAAATGCGCGATAAGCGTGCCAAGTTCAAACCAAGATATATAAATATTGGAATATTTGGGTTAGATAACATGGAGATACTTCCCTTTTTTGTTTTCTAAGTAATTTTAGAGTTACAAATTTAAGTTCAGGAATGGTTTAATTTTATATTATAATTTAATCAATTATATTTGATATTTAAGAAAATTTTGTAAAAATAAATAAAGAAATTTATTATAAATGATAA
Source organism: Glycine tomentella (assembly GCA_007407185.1). Taxonomy (NCBI): domain Eukaryota; kingdom Viridiplantae; phylum Streptophyta; class Magnoliopsida; order Fabales; family Fabaceae; genus Glycine; species Glycine tomentella. Next base: position 752,878 of record PYAF01005245.1, on the reverse strand, counting down.
TTTTTAATTGATTGAAAAAATAAAATTCATTATAACCTATTTTTTTCTCTAAAAAAAATTAGAGATAATAAATTCTCTGATTTTTTATAGTGAGAAAGAAAAATATACTATATTTCTTTTTTGAAAGCGGGGAAACAAAAATCACCGGATAGAAATAAAAAATATAGCATTCAAAAGAGTAAGAATCTTGCCAAAGCATACTAATTGAGAAATTAGTAATTGAAAAATACAATGAATTAAAAGTTATAATAGGAATATATTAAAAAAATCATGATAATAGTGCATTTATAACACTTTTATAATAAAAAAAATTATTATAATTCTTTCATTAATATCTTAGTAATATTTATTATCATTTTTATAGATTAAAAAATATTTCAAAATATTTTGTCTTATTATCTAATTGACTAACTTTTAAAAATTAGGAGGTATTGTTGTAATTTTAAAAGCATTAATTGACTCTTTTTGTTGACAATTGTCATACTAAAATATCATTGCCTCATTTGTTTTACTTTGTCAATCATTTTTCCTTTTAATTTTTAGTTTATTCACTCTCCATTCATTTTTTTATCATCAATCAAATACTAACACTTTCTCTTAACATATTTTTCAAATTGAACATGTCTTAACAGAGCAAGTTGCCTCAGGACCAAATTGAACATTTGAATCAAATTAGACTAACTAAACTTGGACTTGTAAAATAATTCTACATAGCCTATATAGAAATAAAAACTATGTTATCACAACTGAATTACACTCTCATTAAGTTATGTTAACTCCTATTAACCCTTTACATCCATACTACCAACCATTTTAATTTTGTAAATTTTGTTTACTTTGACGAACAAGACAGCTACAACCACAATTCTACAACGTCGAGAATCTCTTGCTTAAATAACCCTCAATATAATATCAGGTAATGTGTATTTTTCCTATCTACCTCTCATCTTCACAATATATTAGTGCTGCTTATCAACAAAATATATATATATATATATATATATATATATATATATATATATATTCTGACTGCCTTTCAACAATTTCGTTCACCACTACCCAAGCTTCCATACACATCACCTCATTGGACAAATTTGCATAATAAAAAAATCAATGGGAAAATAGAGGAGCCTATAATAGCATGAATCTCCCTCCACAAAGTGCCCTCTAAAAGCATGGATACGAGGGGCGGGTTTAGGAATAAGAGACAAACTTCTTGTTAATAAACTAGACTCCTAAACAGATAATTAGTATTAACAGTTATATAATAATAAGTCTGCAAGGCAATGTCAATCAAATGACAAATTATAGACCGTCAACCTCACAAACAATACAAAACAAACAAAACGATCGTATCTAACCTTAAAAATTGTGGACTTCGGATACAACATGCAGGTTCATTAGAAATAGGAGTAACATGTAAGACTAATAAATTCTAATTCCTTGAGAAACATGGCATAAACTCTATGTTGTCTTGGGCACAATTCTTCGTTATCTACATTGGCTAGAAAAATATGGCAATGATCTCACGCAGAATATGGGTTCCCACCAGGTGGTCCTCCCATATCCCTGCTTGGCACATCTCTACTGGGAGCATTGCTTGACCATCCTGCATTTGGTTGTAAGCCTCCCATGTTCTGGTTCGGTGGTGGCCCTCCCATGTTGCCTGCGTAGTTATTTTGAGGTACACCACCACCGGGACCATAGCCACCACCCGTGTGAGGAGGGTAACCACCTCCAGCATTTGGAGGAGCATATCCTGCGTTGTTAGGAGGATATCCGCCTGCATTGCTCGGAGGATATCCGCCTGCGTTGCTCGGAGGGTACCCACCTGCATTGTTAGGAGGGTACCCGCCTGCATTGTTAGGAGGGTACCCGCCTGCATTGCTTGGAGGAGGACCACCCAGATTAGGGCCAGGATTTGGCATAGGAGGCCTTCCCTGCATATCTCTGTTCACCACATTTTCCCTCCTCCTCTCAAAATTTCTTGACCTGTCAGCATTACGAGGCCTGTCATTGCGCCTGTTTCTCTCATTGGCACGTGCATTGTTTCTAACCCACTCTTCATGATACTTGGGATCATAGGGAACTGCTTGCCCATTAATAAAGGGCTCACCTGGTCAGGAAAACAAAAAGGTTCAGAAAGCACAAGATTATAACACATCTGTGGCAAGAGTTTACATCCTAACGCCATTGTGAAACAGAACTTGACAATCATAACATACCATGCTATGCTAATGCAATCCAACAACGTTCATGGATTCATGAGATGCAAAAAGGCACACAAAGTCAAGAAAAGCCATACCTCAAAAATATTGAAAATACACAAAAAGCCAGGTAGCAGAACAAGAGATTTTACCTCCATAATCCTTTTCCTTAACATTCAAGTAAGAATCAGGAAGCACCCACCGAACTCCAGGCAATTCTGCAATTCCAAAAAACCAAAAACTAGAATTAAGAAGAAAAAAACCACACTAGCACAAAACACAAACCATACCCTTAAGGTTGAAAACCACAAATACCTTTAAGCTTGATAGAAAGCTCTTCAGACACAAGAGCCCCAAACGCAAAGTAGTGCCTAGTCGAAACCGAATATATCTTCATCCTCGCCTCCTCTTCACTACAAAAACCAAACCAATCACACCAAACCATCAGCCCAGTACACCCAACCATGTAGAGCGTGCACCTTCAGTAGCCTCCACATAGCTCATTCAGGCTTATCTTTTATTTTATAATACCAAGTTAAATATAAAAACTCAAATTAAGAGCTAGATTAAGCTATTCATCATACCCATCATATTATTCATAACAAAGATGAAAACTTTTTTATTATTCTGTTAGGGCAAACGATAGCAATATAATATAACACTTAATTAAACTAATTAAAACACATAAAACAAGAAATTAGATAATTAAATTGGAATAATGGATAAAACAAGAGGAATATTAAGAATAAGAGTGATTACCTTCCGATGACCTTGGCCAAGGTTTTAATGTAGCTATCGATGATGTCATCGCGGGTGGGGTCGCCCTCGGGCTTCTCCATGACGACGAGCCAGTGTTCGAAGTCGCAGCCGTCGAGCAAGATGGTTTCTTTAGGGGGACGGTTGGACCAATTAGGGTTGGGATCGTTGAGGGAGGAGGTGGTAGCGCGTGTGGAGAGGGCGCGGAGGGAGGGGCTGTTGGGGAGGAGGACGCGGCGCAGGGAGAGGTTGGCGGCAACGGAGATGCGGCGGAGGAAGGAGAGCGCGGGGAGGGAAGGAGGAGAGGGGGCGGTGGTGAGGGAGCGGGAGAGGAAGGGGGCTAGGGTTAGGGTTTTGGGGAAGATACGAGAGAGGATCTGAGTCGCCATCGTTGGTGAGAGGAAGGAGAGAGGGAGAGTGAGTGGAAGGGGTTTAGGGTTTTCTATCTGTCTTATAGAATCATTGTTGTGACCAGGGTTTTAGGATACAGAATAGAATGCTTGTCCCAACAAAAGAGTGTAAAATATCTATTTACTCCCTTTAATGTAAATGGGTATAAGTGATTTTTATAAAAACAAATTTACATAAATAAGAAACATCTCAAAAATGTAAAGTATTTTTTGTATTGAATTATTTATGTCAAAGTGTAATAAAAAGTATCCAAAATAAGTTAATATAATGAAATAAAGACAACATAAAAAATTAATTTAGTTATTATGTAATAAAATATGTATTGATGTTAGAAATAAGATTATTATTCTAAGACTATTTTATTTTTTATAAATAAATTGTCGAAACATATATGTAATTCTTTACTTATTTGTCATGTCTAAAATATTTTCTCAAAGAAAACACAAATAAAAGTGCAATTGATGATAATTTATTGATCAATTAATTTTTAAAACAATTTTACATGATTAATATTGACAACATAATGTGATATATAACTAATACAGGATATTATATATATATATATATATGCACAAAAATATGTAATGAATTATATTTTAAAATTTAATAAAATGAACACTTTTATTGTAGTATATTTTTTATAAGAAAGATGTCAAAATTTCAATTTTCTGTTGTATTTTCTTATTAATATAAAATAACAAATCAATATTGAAGAGTACACAAATAAAAAATAATAATATGCTCATAAATATTAAAAAGTAGATAAGAAATACATTATATAAAATAATAAATAATAACAATACTTGATTAAATTTGAAAGACTTCTTGATAAATAACATTTCAAGTCATATTTAAATTATCTCAATTGTTAACAAAAATATTTTTGTTATTAGATTTTCATTAAAAAAAAGATATGAAATATTTATTTTAAAAAAAAATTACCTAAATTTCATTGATATATCTTTATTACCAAAATATTTTTTTCAATCATATTTTTTATTAATATAATATTTTATTTTATCATTATACTATAAAAAAGATACAATAGAATCTATTTATATAAACATATATTATATATTCATAAAATGTCATTTCCAATTATATTTATATATTACAATTAAAATTCATTGATGTTTTTAATTATGATTGATTGAAATGGTACTTATTTAAAATTTTGACAATTTCCAATATAATAAAATCAACTACAATTATGATCCTTTATTTTAACACAAAAATAATATGAAATTATGATAATTAATAAAAATATCGGTATTTAAATATTGTGTATAAATTTTTATATGAAAAAAGAGAAATATTAAATTTATGCTACATTTTTT
>PYAF01005245.1:705414-722024 GCA_007407185.1 Glycine tomentella | reverse complement strand
GGTTTAAACCCTTTAGTAGTTCTATGTTCCAGTTGTTCCCTGTTTTAATTCTTTGCTTCTTCTTTTCTCTTCTCCTCTCACCGTTCTTTTATTTTAACTCTGTTTCTCTCTTTTGCTTTTTTTCGATTTATCATTAGGTTCATCTACCACCGACCCCAATTAATTTGGGTTAAAGGTGCTGTTGATGTTGATGTTGATTTCATACATCAGGAGATCCCGGAGGGCGACTGGTACTGCACTAACTGCACTTGTAGGGTATGTGGAAATTTGGTCATTGATAAAAACACTTCAGATGCGCATGATTCATTACAATGTTCACAGTGTGAACATAAATGTAAGTATGCCCATATGATCATGTTGTGTTATGGCATAACCAATGCTATGTTTTAAATTATTGTTATTATTTTGGAGTGTAGTTTGTGTACATCTGAGTCTCCCTAAATGCCACAATAGTGGGAGCCCCATGATCTCAGCTCCCCTTATTAATTTGTTATAATAAGTAATTACTTAATTTGATTATGAATGAAGATTTCTTTGATCTGAAGTTTGTGCACTTTTTCCCTTTGTAATGCTTCAATGATTCCATCTGACTTTTATGATCTTGTAATAAATAGATCATGAGAAATGCCTTGAAGATAGAGATAAACAAGAAGGAGCAATTTCAGACACTTGGTTTTGTGGTCAGAGTTGTCAGGAGGTACTATATCACAATTTCTCAAATTTTTAGACTTCCATTTGAAATGGATTTCTTGAATTTAGCAAATGTTGGCTAATTGTCTATTATATTGCATGATAATGTAGTGGCTTGTAATGTGAGTTGGTCATTTTACTGTCCATAATTTGAGATGTTCAAAACTTTTTGAAAATTTGGTTTATATTTCAAACTCTGCACCAACTTTTCCAACATTAAATGATGATTATCTGATTAAAATTTGTAGGTGGTAAATATAGTTATAAAAGGTTGTATTTTCCAGATAAATAAGTTTAAGATTAAAAAAACTTAAAATGTAGTCTTTGATATAAATTGTGAGATTTGTTAAAACAAAAATAATTAGTAATCGATATGTTAGTGATTTACTTAAAATTCTTCTGCCCAAATATAATTTTAGTGGTTATAACTTATAATAATTGAGAAATATAACATCGAAGCTTCCATGACTGTATTTTTTTCCAAAAGCAGATCAAATTTGACAGATTTTCAAAGCCAAACAGAATGTGGAGCTTCCATGACTGTGGATACTATGGTTAATGGTGTATTAGGGTGCATTATTCCTTTGATTCCTTTTTTTTTTTTTTTTGTGCTTTAATTATCAAATATTAATGAACAACAGGATTTCTTATTGCACTGTAGTGCCAGTTGTTAACAATTTTTTTTTGTGGGCAATGAACACTGTATTATTGGTACGAGAATGTGTTGTGATATTTTGACCTAGTACTTCTATTTTATATTACTAATAATTAGGTTAAGTACACTACTAGAATAACCTAATAATGCCATAATACCCCAACATTCTATTCAATGACTTGAGACTCTGGTTTGGTGCAGGTGTACTCTGGACTCCAGAGTCAGGTGGGGTTAGTTAATCAAGTTGCTGATGGCATCTCATGGACCCTTCTTAGATGTATCCACGATGATCAAAAAGTTCACTCTGCACAGTGGTTTGCCCTAAAGGCAGTATGCAATACAAAATTAGCCGTTGCTCTTACTATCATGGAGGAGTGTTTTGTGTCAATGTTTGATCCTAGAACAGGCATCCACATGATACCCCAAGTTTTATACAACTGGGGGTTAGTGCCTCTTCCCTGACAAATTTCCCTCTTCTTTTTGTGCGCTCTCTTATTTACACCCGTCTTAATAATCTCCTGCCCCTCCTACCCTTTTTTAAATCCTTGTTTTTTGTTCCTCTTCTCTGTTTCTATTTTGATTTGAGAGGCTTTATTTCATATGGTTTTCAGGTCTGAGTTTGCTCGTTTGAACTTTCAAGGGTTTTACACCATTGTATTGGAGAAACAGGATGTGTTAATATCTGTAGCATCTATCAGGTAAAACTTAAAATATAGATATTTTCCTTATGAAATTTATGGTAGAAATTGATGTTTTTAAAATCCTTTTTCTGAAATGGTTGTACTTTAGTTACTTTTCTAATATGTAAAGACAATTACTTAAATGTCTTTCGCCGAAGCTCAAGCTTACCCTTCCAGCTGATTTATGAATGAATTAGGTTACAGTTATGTTTATTTTGATCTATACAGGATGCTATGTATGTTTTATTGCATTGTTCTCAAGCCCTTTACATCTTTTCAGGGTGCATGGAACTACAGTAGCAGAGATGCCTCTAATTGCTACTTGCAGTCAGTATCGTCGCCAGGGAATGTGCCGACTCCTTGTGAGTGCTATTGAACAGGTATAATTTGGCTGCAGTTTCATGTGATTTTCCAGAAAATTGTAGTAAAATAAAATGGATCGGAAATATAGTGCAGTTTGCTCATGTTCATTTATTATTCCCTTGTCCATCACAATAATTATTCTTCAAAAATTGATTTTGACATGCGCTTAGTGACTTCTTTCCTATATTATAGTTACGAGTTTGAAATGTTTCCACACTTGCTTCATTTTGGACTTTGTGTTTCTAAATTTATCTGTCATTAGCAGATGTTAATATTTTTCAAGGTGGAAAAGCTTGTGATATCAGCCATTCCAGATTTGGTCGAGACATGGACAAAGGGCTTTGGATTTATACCTGTTGATGACATTGAAAGGCAAAGATTGAATAAAATTAACTTGATGGTTTTTCCTGGGACAGTGTTACTTGTGAAATCCTTACATGGGAAGGAGAAAATTGAAGGTATTTCTGTTTGGTGTATTTTGTCAGTGTACTAATATTGTTAAATACTAACATTCATTTTCTTGTCAGCTCAAACAGGACTGTGTGATCAATCAATTCTAGCAACAGATGAATCAATCAAAGCAGGTATCTGTTCTGAAGGAATGGCCATTTCTGAATCATTGGCACAAGATGTTGGAAACATAACTACCAACAAAGGTGGAGGAAAGTCAGAACATGAACCTGTGGATGGAAAAAATCAATCAGACTATGAAGTTGGCAGTGAAACCGGCAGAGATGATAAAATACAAGCTGTTGACACTGCAATAGAAGCCAAAGAATCAACAGAAATAAGTAGTTCTTCTAAAGAAGAAAAGGTCACCCAGTTGGAAGTGTCAGGTGGCTCAGAGAAATCTATTGAAGAAAACAATGTGAATGAATTGAGAACAAGCAACAAAGCAGAAATGACAAGTGATTCAGTACAACAATCTAGTGAAAATTGTTGTGCTGACAAAGATGGTGCTGAACCAGGTATTAGTATTGTTGAGGACAAGAATATCAAAATAGGTGAGTGTCAGGAAAATGCTTTGCAGGGCCATTTTTCAAATTTGTCCTGCAAAACATTTTTAGGCAGCAATTTTGACACGGATTCCAATATTGAATGCTCAGTGATGTATGATGAAACAGCTTTTTTTGGGACTTTTGCAAAGTCTGCAAGCTGAATCAGAAGTTGAAAGAAAGTAGATGTTTAGAGAGATTGTGTGATGATGCTCATAACAAACTTGTAGGGTATCTTAGGGAAACTAACTGCAAAATATGGAAAAATAACCGGTTAGGTAAGGTAAAATTGTGACACTATGTAACTAGGGACCAGTGTGGCATATAAGATGAAGGCAAACAAAATGTTTATGGCCTTTCTGGGTAAGGTAAAATTGTGACACTATGTAACTAGGGACCAGTGTGGCATATAAGATGAAGACAAACAAAAATGTTTATGGCCTTGCTTTGGTGGTAAGATAAGATGTCAAAGGAGGTTGTGCTACAAATTAGGCATCGTTGGGATGTTTAAATCACTTTATTTATGCACCTACTTTTAAGAAAAAATATTTATAAAAAAAAAAATTCTAGTCTTTTGGGGTTTGAACTATGACATTGATTTCACGATGATGTAAAACAACTTAAGATTACGAGATGATGAAAATTACTCATGCAATACGGTGCAAGCATTTCAGGTAAACAACAACATATCAAAATGTTTATTTATATCTGTTTTTAACTTTAATTTAAACTTACTTTTGGATCTCAAGGTAAGAAAAAGGACGATCTTCTGAAGATTTTTAGTAGTTAAGTATTTGTTGGTGATTGATGAAGAGGATAGATTGCAAAGAAAAAGAAAATAACTAAAAAAAGGAAAGAGCACAAAATGAGATTGAAATGATTGGTGGTTGGAAATAAAATGTTTGATAACTTTTTAAACTTGTTTATTAACTACACGAACAAATATGTAGTAACCGCAGGTATTTACGAACAAACTTTATAAACATTGGACAAGGTTCTAACTCATATTACAAAGGTCTCAATTATATGTAACTTTTGGTTACTACTAATAACTTGTACTATTCACTCTTGTCAACTAATAATAGATATCACTGTTTATTTTATGATTTTGATTCTCCATTGTCGATGACTTCTCTGATGTTGATTCCTTTTATTTTCAAATTTTTCTTTCAATTGCAATCTTGATTCTTGTCAATCCAGAATATATATTTTCACACTTAGTTGAAATAATTTTGATATCAATAATATGATAATTATATGCGAGCTGAGCTGAGTTTCATTATTGAAGGAATTACACTTTATCTTTTGTACAATGGAAACATTTAACTTATTTTTTCTTTTATTACTCCAAGAAAATTATATAATGGCTCCCTAAAAGTTTACAATAGAAAATTTTATGGATGTAAAGGTAATTTGAAAAAAAAAAGTAATAGAAAATAGTATTTCTTTTTAAAATCCATACCTTTCTTTTTCACTATGGTCTATGGTAAAGGAATTTGAGGTTTATCAGAAATATAAGTGAATTATACTTACAGAAAAATGAAATGAGTTCAAACTTAGAACTTGGATATCATTGAGAGAGGCTTTCGTAATCACAACAGTATTGAGAGGATAATCTTTTAGTAATGCATTTAATTGAGAGATTAAAATAAGATATTTGAAGTTTCACTAAATAATTTTACTATCAAACTGATATAGACAGTTTACCATGTTAAATTTAACGACTTTTAATTCCTACAATCTCATATCATATTTCAACTTGAGATAACAAGTTATAAGTGAACAACAAAAAAGGGAACTTCCTATTATCTAGTTCTTTTGGTTGAGGCTGCTCCCACTATTTGTAAGACTATTGCACAATCTTGATCACTATATAGTCTAAGAGTCTGTATAAACCAAGAACATTATTAGGTCAAAGAAAAAAGTTATTTATTACTATTCATTGTGCTTTGAATCGTGTCATAAACAATTTCTACCATTCATTTTACTTGTGTTCACTGTACTCCGTTCCACTTGCCTATAGACCTCAGATATGGTGATTCTAATTTATTAGCATAAATATATTTTTTATATTGGTAAAATAGTTCATTTTGGTTTTATTATCTAAATTATTTTTTATTTATTTTATTATCTAATATTTTTTTTGTTCAATTTTAGTACATGGTGTTAGTAAAGATCCATTAAGTAATAACATAACACTATTAGTCTATTAAATCATCTCTCTAATTCTCTCTCTCTCCAAGTTCTCTTTCTCTCTCTATTGTTTGACTTCCGTTCCATTCTATCTTTCCATTTCCTTTTAATTTATTGTTATTAGAAAGAGGTGGGGCCTAAAAGATTTGATTTTCTTATTATTTGTATAAATTAAATACAAGTAATAATATTAATGAGTTTACAACAACTCACATGTTATTCTTAATTTTTTAAAAATCTAATTTGATATTAAAATATATCTATCCATTTCTTCATAGGATACCATTTGTTGAATTCTATAAAAAAATTACTTTAAAAATCATCTAAAGTTATTGATTGATATTGTAAAAAAATTACACTTTAATACCAAAAAATAAAAAGTAAATTACACTTATATTTTTAATATTTTTCTCAAATTTCATTTTATATTTTTTCATTTTTATATATTATCTTTACTCTTTTACTAATGTTAATTAAAACATGTGAAATCGACAAAATTATCCTATATTTTAATTTTAAAATCAAAATTATCTTTCATCAGAATTTAGGGTTGACTTTCTTCTCTTCCGTTCCTTCTCACGCTTTGCATATTCCAAATTTGAGAATTCCCTCCGCTTGAAAATTGAAGGCAGAGAAAAGATTTGATCTTTCAATCGAGGGGTTTCTGGGGTGTCCGAGGATGAGACTAAACGGTGAAATCTCAAGCGGAGAAGAAGAAGAAGAGGAGAAACAAACGGGAACGACGACGTTTTCGTCGCAGAAAGTGGTCGTGGGCTACGCTTTAACGTCCAAGAATAAAAAAAGAGCTTTCTGCATCCAAGTTTCATTATTGGTCTCGCACGGTAACAACTATTTTTCCTTTCACCTTCATCTGCATGCGTATTCACAAGGGTCTTTTATTTTATTTTATTTCATTTTTATTTTATATTTGGGTTTTGTTTGGTTTTCTTGTTTTGATCTTGTACTTGTTTCGCGTTTTGATTGTTTAGAGCTAAAGTGGCTTATGCTTGCAGTGGTGGGATTCACATCCACACGTTGGTTCTCCTTTTTAGTGTGTAATGTAATGGTGGAGCAATTTTTGCACCATGCATAATGGCTATCACTAGCGTCGGTCGAATCCGGACAATGTTTTTTTTTTTCTTTCTTATTTTTTGTTATTTCTTAGATGTATTTTAAACATACTCATTTTGTTGTGCATTAAAGCTCATGATTTAGACATTATATCGAACAACTCATCATAAAAGAATATTTCAAAAAAAAGAGTTACAAATACAAATGTAAGAGAAAATACTGAAATATAAAACAAATGACCATATTCAATCACTAAACAATGTTGGAAACATGTCCAACAAAAATATAACAACCAAAAGATCCAACATGCATAAAAAAAATTGAACTAAAAAGAAGAAGAAGCAAGAGTGTTAACACAAGGTGGATTCACGTCCAATTAGAATAAAAAAAGGAGTTTTAAAATATTTTCTAGTTGAAAATAGTGACATATCTTTTATGGAATTAAGAGAAAAAAGATGAGGTATTTTACATAGTCTATTTTTTGTTAAATTATTAAATAATGTTAAAAAGGAGAAGGTCTGAATGTAATGTAATGTAACATTCTTAAATACATACAATTTTAGTATTGTTTAGTATTGTCTATAAAAAAAATTGAAACATTGGTTCTTACGTAAAATGGCTGTTTGCTAATAATATGGAAGAGAACATAAATAAATATGACTGTCAATAACTGATACTTGTTTGCTAAGGCACAAACCAGAGCATCGCTTTCTCTCTTTCTGAACCACCTCTCGACTACACCCAGCACCACCTTCACTCCCTCATTGCACTCTTTTAACCTTTTCTTTTAATCTCTCATGAGATGACCCAGACCTCCATTCCCACACACCCGGAGCTTCTTCCAGTTCCGGGCCTCCATTCCTAAAACCATGCCTCCTCCTCCTCCTCCTCCTCCTCCTCCTTCTTCTTCTTCTTCTTTCCCCAAAACCTTCTACGCTCGCCCTCCACCTCGCAGAACCTACTTCCTCATCTTCTCGTGCCTCTCCTACTCCCTCTTCGTTTTCTTCTTTGCTTTTCTCAGACACCTTTGGGACCCTCCCTGCCCCAACCGCGCCCCCAGATCGGTTAAAGTGCTATGGCATTACCGCCCCTCCAGCGGCGACAACAACGCTCCGGTAACCGACACAAAGTTATGGCCTTTGTGGGAATTCAGACCGGGTTCCGTTCTGTGGGGAGGCACCAATCTCTCAGGAACACTTGGTTTCCTTCCGATCCGCATGGACTTCAAGGGTATTCTCGGGTGGCTTAAATATGATATTTAGTCTCTCAAATTTGGTATCTGTCTTTTTGAGTCTGCAAATTGAAATTTGCATTTTTTAGTCCTACAACTAGAAATGAGATGAATGAGAAAGTGAGTGTGTGTGCTTATAACTATTCGATTGCTTGGAGTGTCATGTGATTATTGTGATGTCTTCATAAGTTGTGTTGCATGAAAGTTTTAGTATGATTGATGCTAGCCTTGCTAGGTTCTTCTCTGTATTTGTGTGGCCTAGCTCAGATTTATCTATCTATACCTAAAATTGTAGACAGATGTGGCTGATGTGGCTCCAATTGCGATGAATAGGCCAACGGTTAGGTGTATTTATGCATGAACTGCTCAAAGTGTTTTGTTTGATTTGTTGTTGGATTGCACGTTTTGAGCGAATTTGTTTGTGTCTAAAAATGATGTGATTTAATGGGACTATTATATTTACTGGTGGTTTTTGCTTGCTTGCAGCTTGGAAGAAGCCACTGGATTGGCTTTTAGGTTTGTGATTGGTAGAACGAGTGATAGATCGAAGATGTCTGCACTTCAGAAGGAAGTGGCACAATATGATGATTTCATTTTGCTGGATATTGAAGACGAGTACAGTAAGCTCCCATACAAAACGAATGTGCTTAGAATTAGTAAACTGCCATATTTTATGTTTGTAGTTTGTTGCTGAGAAGAATTTGGTCATTTATTACAGGTTGGCTTCTTCAAAGCTGCTTATGCACTTTTTAAAGCTGGCTTTTATGTCAAAGCTGATGATGACATATATTTAAGGCCAGGTGCCATATCTTTCAGGGCTTTACTTGGTTTAATATAGTGATAAACTTTGTTTATGAGATTAACGATTACCCCTATAGTTAAGATTTATGGAATCATATTTCATTTTTTATGTCAGACCGTCTTTCGTTACTTCTGGCAAAAGAGCGATCTCACCCTCAGACTTACATAGGATGCATGAAAAGGGCCCTGTTTTCACTGATCCCAAACTCAAATGGTTAGTTCTGTTTAGATCAAGTATATTTTGTTTCCATGTTTTAAATTATGATAGCCTGTGTTGGCTTAATTTCCCCTACTCTGCATCTTTCACCATGTCACTGCAGAACAACCCACTACTTAATGAGCATATTTGCTGTGCACTCCTCCTCTATCTATTTTGACGCTAATAACTGTCACCACAAGTAGATAACTGTCCTACAACAAATAGAAACCATTCAAATAACTGCCACACTGAATACTATAACTGACCTATAACATTCAGTAATAACTAATCAGACCTTACTAGACTTGTAAGGCCTTTTATTCCTCCTAACCTACATCTTTAAGAATGAATAGTACATGTACTGTCATCCAATTACAAACAGTCATGTATGATAAGTTTGTTGACTTTTGTAATAAATGACAAATTATTTTTTATTGGTTGACAATGTAAAGTGTTTGCTAACTAAACTCCACCTTTATTGGCTGCCACGCTAAAATGAGTGAGTGCATTGGATAGTTAAGACTGCAGATTTCAAATTTGCAGAAGTGTGTGTGCACATCAATATGTTGATTTTTAAGATTCTAATAAATATAAATATATCTACTAACAAAAAATATGAAAATTGTAAAAAATGATATCATTCTTGTATAGCAGTGTCATGTATACCTAGATGGAAAACTATCACCATTTCACTAGGGACTGATTAAGTAATTGTGGGCCTTTTTGATGGACTGGATTGCCAATATTAAATTTTTAGGGATGTTTTGATGAAGAAGAAAAGAGGAAAAAGGTAGACAAGGGAATGCTTTAAAAGTAATCCTTCAATGTGTCTGGAAGTTTATAAAATGAATGATTATCCTCTGAGGTCCTCTGTTATTTACTTCTAACATTTTAAACTTCCTCAAGTTTTTGAGGATTTTAAACATCCAATCAAAGGCAAGGACAGTCAATATTCCACCTCTCATTCTTTTCTCATCTCTTTTCTTTATTTTTCTTTTGGTTTCTTCCCTTTCCTTACCTTCCAACCATGAAAATATACCCTTAGGAATCAAATTGAACTGTTCTGGGGACCTGAATTGTTTTTTTTTTTTTACCTACTTTTGTTGGGTTGAAAATGTTATATAACTATACTGATAAATCTTGCAGGTACGAGCCACTATCTAATTTGCTTGGAAAGGAATATTTTCTTCATGCTTATGGTCCTATATATGCTCTTTCTGCTGATGTTGTATCAAGTTTGGTAGAACTGAAGAATAACAGGCAAGTTTTGTTTCTCCTTGGCTTAATTGCTTGGTCATTTAACCTTTGATAACAGTAGGATCGCAAATAACTCACATGCATATATGATATATCAGGAATATATTTGTTTTAATGATATTCACTGCAGTAACACATCATATCAAACCAATCTGTATATTCAGTATTTTTTATTAACTCCTTTTCCTCCCTCTTTACCTAAAACAGTATAATTCAACAATTTCTATGGTTGTTCTCTGATGAAAAACAAAAGCTGAGATATTGTCCTAAAGTGTTGTGTTTAACTCATGTTGGGTTGTATCACTGATCAAAATGGATTTGAGAATTTTCTCTTATTATTATGGTAGATATGTCCATGTCATTTGGCCCTTGAGTTCATAGTTTTCACTTGTAAAAGAGGGCAGAGATTTTCTTGTCTTTAGGGTCCTGCGGTTCATTTGTAAAGAGGGTTAAGCTACTCATTTTCACACGGTTCATTTCCTTTGATCATTAAATTGTCTCATCATCGTCGAATGGTTTCCTCATCTAGCAGTTATCAAGTTGTGAATGTTTTTTCTTATAGCAATATCTTCAAATGAATAATTGAATTTCTTGGAGCTATGAGCTGAGCTGATTTCTTGCTGTCTTTTTCTACCTTCAACTCATACAATATTAATATTACACTTTAAACCTTAAAAAGATTTAGTCTAGAATTTTTATTTGTGGTTCATTCTTTTCTCTTGCAACAGATGCACAAACATGATGCTATGGAACTATTTCAGTCCCCCACCCCCCTCTTCCCAGTTGCTATTATTTTGAATTTAATGTTTGCATTTTCTTAATCACAGTTTCCGGATGTTCAGCAATGAGGATGTTACAATTGGAGCTTGGATGCTTGCAATGAAGGTCAACCATGAGAATAATCATGAACTTTGTGCTCGAGAGTTTACGTCCACATCAATTGCAGTGTGGGATATTCCAAAGTGTTCAGGTTGGTATTTCTCCTTGCTCCAGAAGTTTGTATGATGGCATTCCCTTGGACATTCTGAAAATTGCATAAAATTTATGCAGTTTGGCTCCAAAAATAATAATGATAACATGTAGGGCAGCTCAAAGCAAAATATTTTCCCTGATGATACTGTTATTGTTTACCTACAGGTCTTTGTAATCCAGAAAAGAGAATGTTGGAACTCCATCAAACGGAAAGTTGTACTCAGAGTCCAACTGTGGACTCTGATGAATAGTATTTGTCCGTATATTTATGAAGCGAAGGTGAATTGCCTGCTCTTGTTATGTTTTACTGCAGTGAGCAGCTACCTTTGCAATCCTTTTCTATCCATTGATCTTTTACTTTTTGATTCATATTTCTTCATGTCTGAAGACACTTTGATGTATTTGCTTTTCTTTTTCTCTTTTTTATTTCCAGTCAAATTTTCCCTTGCATCCTCTTTCCTTTTTCTCCCTACCTTCCATAGGGAGGAAGGCTTTATTGTTTATATAGAGTAAAAGAAGATAGATAGACCTTACGGTTGATGATACCATTTAACTTCACTCATTTCTCAATTTTATTATCATTCTTTTTTAAGATTATATGCAGTAGTAAATCGTGTCATAGTTTTGAAGAAATGGAGCACTAGCCTTTGGTATGAACTAGTGTGAGCTCTGTGTGTGTGTGTGTGTGTGTGTGTGTGTGTGTGTGTGTTTGGAAGTAAACAGTATAACTGGAAGATATCTTGAGTCGTGACCATTTGTGAGGGGGAGGAAGTTGTGGTCCTATGAATAATTACTGAGGTTTTGACAATAATTTGCAGCTGCAGATTAAGGTCTACAAGTTTGATATTTCATTTTAACTCTTTCTTGAGGGTGTTCAATTCTATTCTAGATGTAATAATACAATTTAAAGTTTCATTTATCACTTACAATTTATTTGTTTCCCTTTTGGTACGAGGATGATTTCAACAGACAGATTGCCTTGGCAAGTTACAGTGTCTACAGACTGCTAGTGTTACCGTATTTAATAATAATAATAATAATAATAAGCAGAAGAAAAATCTCCATCTTGATGTAATTTTATGACTATGTAATTGTACTTAATACGTGTTGTAATATATCAGCAATTTACCATTCTGAAATCTATACTTGGCATCAAAGTATAGATGAGAAAATTCAGATATAGATGACACCGTAATATATATCCAGCCTCATGCATACGTAATTTTCTCACTAAAATACATGTAAGAAACAAATTCTTGATTGGATCATTATGAATTATTCCAAGTGGTGATTGTTAACCGTACCCATTTTATTATGCACAAATTTTGAGACAAAATCCAACGGACGATTGGAAACTGAACGCAAAAGGATGGTTGTAGATGTTTTTGTTAATCTCCTTTTGCTACCAACGTCCGTTTGCAACAGTTACACTATACCCTAAGGTTTTGTACATTCTGACAACTTCAGCCCCTAATACATAGAACATGATGGAATTGACAACTTTACTATTTTAGAAGTAAATCTCAAACCTTTTCATAGACCAGCAAAATAACTTTTCAAGAAACAATATCTCCTTAATGTTATGTAAAAGCAAAATTTTCGTTTCTGCATAGCTTTATGTAGTGTAACGAATACTGCTTTCCCCCATGATGAATGATTAGTAGTTAAATTAAGAAGTTAGGCTTCGGTCTGTCATCATAATGGACATGCCGGAGTTGTTATCGTGCATGACTAAAAATCATGTGGGCTCTGCCCGCTCAGTTTCAAATCCTGCTGTTCACGTTTTTGTAGGGTTTAACAAAAATAAAAGAAGGTTGTGACGTTTAAAGACTGAAAAATAACCAAAACATCAGTGGAATAATAATTAATTTTCCCCTTTTATGCTTGTTAGTTTTTCATTAGTCATCTGATTTATGAGAAAATGTCATCACAAATTCACAATACCCCTTGAACCAAGTTCCTTTTTAACAACTTTAGATGACACCAACTAATAATGAAGAGACTAAATAAACTTGGAAGTAGAAAATATAGAGTATAGAGAATGGAAGGAGAAGGTTATTGATAGATACAAATTGTAAATGAAGGATTACAAATAACTTAATAGCATTAAGGAGAAATATAATTACTCATGATAGATGTATGATAGATGTAGAATATGGGTAGATAACTAATCAATAATTAATTATAACACTCTCCTTTTAGATATTCATTCTTCAAAAACTAATGAAGAAAAAATAATACATCATTATCTAATACATTATCTAATATTGTCTCATTAAAATCTTGTTAGAAAAATCTAATGCAAAAAAATTGTGACAAAGGAAAAACAAGACGGAATATATTTATTTCTTTTTCCTTGGAGGATCATCTTTAAGACTTTATATAACAATTGTTCAAAAGTTTTTCTTGATAAAAACTTTGTAAAGAAATATACTAGATTTAACTTAAACAAATATGTTAAATGTTTATATCACCATTGAAGATATTGAAAAAAGAAATTAAAAACTATTTTTTTATGTTATATCCATTTAGCTTATATTTCTTTTAATTCAACAATGCACACAACATTATCATCACATACAAAATTAGATCCTAAAATTTTCCACATGTTTTTAACAATCAACAATTTTTGTTCATTAAATAAATTTGTATCAATCATTATTTTTAGAAAACTAGCCTAATACTACGAGGTCTATCTCAATTTGTTGAACAGAGAGTGTGAGTGTTGTAAATTCTCTGATATTGTTTTCTATTCACATGGATGAAAAAAAAAGAAGAAAACTAGCCAAATTGATAGGAAAACCCCGTTGTAATTTTTGTTTAATGTGACTTTAAGCCGTTACAAGGTATGATAGGAACTTCTTGTTGCTTGGTTTGCCAATGTTTCTAGCCCCTCCATGTTCATAAAGGCAAAAAAACAAATAAGAAGTGGCAAATAACATGATGAATGAATATTATTGACAGAAAGAACGGGTGTACCTAAAGCAAAAGAAATTGGACCCCATTAAGTGTAGTGTGCCTTAGTGGAAGAGACCCCTGAACTTGGAAATTTTATTTTTCACATTTTCCCGCCCTATAAAAAGTGGGTATATCACCTTTCGTTGAACTCAAGCTTGTTCTCCCTTTTAATTTAATATTAATAGCATCTTATTTGGGTATCATTCAATTTCTTCCAATGAATGGGTGTGAGAGACAGAGTTTAAGAGTACTTCCTAATAAGCAGTGGGAAATATGGGCCTCCAATGATGGACCCATTATTGGGCCATTAAAATCAATCATGCTGGGCATTGTCCTAATTTTGGAAACTTTTCAACGGATCAGGATACAGAGGGACCCATGTGGCCCATCAAACACATACCTTTCTGTTCCAATAAGTAACAACAAATAGTGAACTTGCTTCCTGCTGATCTGGAGCTGACACATTCTGCAACCCTGCTAGGCTTAAAACCTGTGGTCTATGGGCAACCAAAATCAAATATTTATATTTATGAGAGGAGTAATGTTGCTCACATAATTGTTTATACAAAATTAAAAACTATTTTTTATCTAATTTGACAAGAAAAAATAATAATTGAGGCATGGCTTGCTCAGAATGAATAGTTTTTTTTTTCCTGTACGATTTGTTTTTGACAATTGTGCATAAATTACTGGCATGTTGTATGGTTGCATGGAATCTGGTTTTAAAAAAAAATCAAATTATTACAATAGTAAATAATCGATGTATTAATAATGAAATACACTTTATCAACTCATAAATTGTCGTGTACCATAAGTTTAATAACTTCTATATTAATTGCGATATAAAGTCATACTAATAATATTTTTATTTAATTGATAGTATAAAAAAAATTATATTGACCATAGAAATCAAACTCTTTTTTGAATTATATTCGCATTAAGTACAATGTACACTATTTGCGAGAAAAGCAGAACACTGTTAAGAGTTAATTTACTTATGTTACTCAGACATATCTCAGTTAAACAAAGTGGAATAAGATGGAGTTAATAATTTAGCTTTCTAGATTTGGAAAAGACAATTACCAAAATAAAGAAAGAAAGAAAAAAACACAAAAAGTAAATAAAAATAGTGTTATTGTGTCCAAAAGAAAATTTCAAACTAAACAATGACACTAATAGCCCAACAGCATTTTTGATTCCCTTCTAAAAAAATAATTGTAGAGCCCTGATGATTCAGTAATTTTTTATTACCTTTAAAATTTGGGGGAGGAAAATGACAGAGCATAATTATGTTAATCATTACATTATCCTCTGATTACTGTGTTAATTGTCTATCATATATAGTGGTTTTAGTGGCCTCATGATATGGACTGTGATTCAGACAGCACTAACTAAGTTTTGAAGAAATGGGATTTGCCACAGAGAAGGAACGATCATTATGGCATATATTAGGTTTGAAAATAGAATGGCATCAACAATTTCATAATTCATACCATTATGCTGGTATAAATATACTTGAGAAAATTAGATATTATTTTTCAAATTTCATTGTATGGCTTGTCCATTCAGAACAAAGTTACCTAATATAATAAATTGGAACTTGAGTGGCATTTAGAGGACTAAATAACTCATGACCGGTGGTGTTGATGAAGAATATACTTATGTTGTGTATGTTTATGAATTCCAATGAATATTTATTATTGTTTTTAGCTTAATTATTTCGTATTAATATTATAATCAGTAAAAAAAAAACTCATGGTTTCAGGTTTATTTTCTTAGCTGATATTAATTGGTTTATAGTCAAAGTTACTTATTTTTATTTTACAAATTTAGTGTTCTGTTTGTATCAATAAAACTTGTTCATTTATGTTATATTAAAGTACGAAATAAATTCAACTATCAGTTTGTTTCAAGATAGTAACAAAAATAACAAATCACCGATAAGTTTGTCAGACCATTATAGAGTTTATATATTTCACAATATGTTTTTCTAATTTATATGTGTGCAATGCATTTATTTATCATATATACATAATGTACAAAATGATGAAGGGAAGTACCAGGTACAAACTCACATATTTTGCAGGTTGCAGTTGTCGGTAACCAATGAGAAGCAGTTACTGTTGAGTTTCTTGACCCTTTGCCTTAGGATTAGTCAGTTCTATTTCTCGATGGAGGCAAGGGATATAACTCAGCGGTAGAGTATCACCTTGACGTGGTGGAAGTTATCAGTTCGAGCCTGATTATCCCTAAACCCAATGTAAGTTTTTCTATTTGTATGCCGTGATCGAATAATAATTGAGAATGGATAAGAGGCTCGTGGGATTACACGAGGGGTGGGGGGGTTATATTTCTGGGAGCGAACTCCAGTCGAATATGAAGCGCCTGGATACAAGTTATGCCTTGGAATGGAAGAGAATTCCAAATCAGCTTTGTCTACGAACAAGGAAGCTATAAGTAATGCAACTAGGAATCTCATGGAGAGTTCGATCCTGGCTCAGGATGAACGTTGGCGGCATGCCTTACACATGCAAGTCGGACGGGA
>PYAF01005245.1:686940-705314 GCA_007407185.1 Glycine tomentella | reverse complement strand
CGGGAGGCCCGCACGACGGGCTATTAGCTCAGTGGTAGAGCGCGCCCCTGATAATTGCGTCGTTGTGCCTGGACTGTGAGGGCTCTCAGCCACATGGATAGTTTAATGTGCTCATCGGCGCCTGACCCTGAGATGTGGATCATCCAAGGCACATTAGCATGGCGTACTTCTCCTGTTTGAACCGGGGTTTGAAACCAAAAATAATTTTGCCGTACTCAGTATACTCCCCCACTTCCAATTTTTTAAAGTATTTTCGTATATAAATACACTCACAATAGCTGAATTTCTTGGTTAGAAATATGAAAAAAGAGAGAGAGTAAATTCAAGTTTTTATAACGATAAAATTGTGATTTTATCCTCTACATTTAATTTAAGTTTTAATTTGATTTTTTAACTTCTCTTATCATTATAACATTAATGTATTTTACTGATAATTAATCTTGATCGAAAATCTGAATAATCATTTTTAATAGAATATTTTCTTTCAATAATACTTTTTGGTTCATAAAATTATAATCCAAAATTTTACTTAAAAGAATTAAACAATATCACTTGACATCGACTTGTTGGTAACTTTTTATTTTATATAGCCTTTTATGTTATTTTTTCATACACGCATTTTTTTTTTACAGCAGATTATTTCTTCTAATATTTACTATATTAGAAAATGTTTTGATTTTTAATATAGGTATGAGTCTATGGAAAAAATGGTTACCAATGATAGAGATAAAGGTATGAGCTTTAGTCCATAATGATTATTTTATGGTGATTGTTGAGCGTCTTAAATAGAGAATGGAGACAAGATGGTCTAGATAGGGGTAGTTTGTGCAGGACAATGGTGCTTTCTAGTAGTGGTTTGAAAGTTTTGAATGGTGGTTTAATGATGAAGTATGAAAGGA
This sequence comes from Glycine tomentella, assembly GCA_007407185.1. Classification (NCBI taxonomy): domain Eukaryota; kingdom Viridiplantae; phylum Streptophyta; class Magnoliopsida; order Fabales; family Fabaceae; genus Glycine; species Glycine tomentella. The sequence continues at coordinate 704,415 of PYAF01005245.1, read as the reverse complement.
AGAAGAAATCCTTATTCAAAACGTTGTCATTTGAGAAACTTTCATAAAATTGGGACCCGAAACAAGTTAGAAGGAAATAATGTCATAAAAAATAACTTAGAAGACTAAATTGAATAAAAGTTGAACCCCCCCCCCCCCCCTCTCCTCTCCTCCACACTCTTAAATGACTAAATTGAATAAAAAATAAAGAATTAAAATGAAATCTAAATTAAATTTCTTGGATGAAAATTATAATTTAATCATAATGAAGTTCTAAGAAAATGACACGTTATTCAAATGTCTTAAGCATTAAAAAAAAGCTCTAAAGCATATTAGTAACTCCAACAAGATTAATAAAAAGTTCAGAAAATCGACCAGTCATTCCTTACTTTTTATTTTTTCTTTTAATATTTCAAAATAAAATAGAGTTAACAATTTAAACCTATTTAGATACGATATTAACATGCAGGCAAGAAGTTCGTATACAGTAATTTAAAATTTGGGAATGAACTATTCCTTTTGCAGATAAAAGAAACCGAACAAACAGGTAGAAAATGGCATCTATCCATTATAAAACTAAAGTAATATTAAAAAATATTTCTAACCCGCTTACATTCAAACTAAACTAATATTTACAATAATGCACCAGTCTTCTTAGGAAGCTTATCAAAAGGTATTATTGCAAAAATCATACATGACATTAATAGGAGTCAATCAAATCACCATATGGGAAAGAATCTTGAAACCACTTTAAATGAACATGAAATTTTCTCCCGTCAAAGTATTAGGTGGAATAATTCCAGTCACAAGAAGTCCTTTCCATTTATTAATTTATTTATTTATTTATTTCTTCTTTCTGGCCATTGCTGCATTTACCAGTACTATGATAATGTCTCTTAATTCCTAACGGGCATCACGTGCCATTGCAGTTCCTCAACTCTATTCAATTTCAAAACCAAAGACGGGAAGGGAATGGTGACAATGAACTAAGACAGACAGAGACACACAAGTGGGTTATCCCAATTCCACATAACAAGGATCAATTAATGATAAATAGCTGTGTTCTGACACACTTTCCTCATTTATATGCCACTTTTCCACTCCATGTTATTTATACTATATACTTAATTTAACCACAAATTAATGTAGAAAATCGCATCTCTATGTACACAATAACTTAGATCCAAAGCATGTAAAAAAAATCTAGTTGAGGATAAAAACAAAGACTGAACACACACAACAAGACAGGAGAATAGAGACCTTCCCTGAAGAAAACTAGTTAGCCCTATTATTTACCAGTCCAAGAATCCAATGTAGAATGACCTTAACTTCAGCAGACACTAAAGTTCATCCATCTCTTCCCAATTATAATTGCCATGTGCCCTATACCTGTTTCCACACACAATCAGTGCCCCTCAAGAACATGTACAAACTCCTCAAACATCTTGTAACATAAAGGCTATCTACTCATTTCATTGTCATAGCTATGCCTATATATATGGATTTTGTGTTCTTAAGGAATTAACATATCTAAAACAAATGATGCAGTTTTTCTAGCTCATCCACTAATTAGGAAATGCTCTATGCAGTATTAGTTGTACAATATATAGTATATATTGTTTACAATCATGGTCGATGATTTGATTATTCATCTAAGGACATGGGGCCTAAAGAAAAGCGTGCCATTTAGTTGCTTTTTTTTTTTTTTTTTTGACAAAGAACAAGACATGAAAGCCTAAAGATAGGCATGTCTATGCCTATTAAAGAACTACAGCAATTGATCAATAAAATGTTCCTGACACCCATGATTATAGTGTCCCAAAAAATTTCCCTTCAATTACATAAACTCCGTACTAATATAATTCGAGGTTACTTCAGACAACATTCCAAGTTCCAGCACCATTTCTTGCAAGCTACTCACATGACATTTTATCCTCTTGGAAATTACCAACTTCAAATATGCCTTAAAAATGTTTTAAATGTAATCGGTGGTTTGGTTTCTAATTTTCTGAGGACCAATAGTTTCAGTGGCTTTGTTTGTTTTATAAAAAATCCCCCCAAGACTAAGCCACAGTGGTTTTTTTTTTTCCATTTCTAGCTTTGTAGTTGGTGGTGAGATACTAAATTGGGGGAAAGAGTTGAGTTAATAGTGTTTAAGATTGTCATTGTGTTGGCTTGTCATGATTTCAAGGAAGATGAAGAGAGGAGAATCAAACATGTGTGTTCAGGGATAAGGATAAGAAATGGTGTAGTTCCTTTAGACAGATACAAAAGCTAGAGAAAAGGATTTTACACTGGCAAAGTCCACCTAAAGGTTTATGATTTCTCTTCCACTACCACATGGCCTATCACGTGTCTTTGTGGCTCCATGACAAAATCTTCTTATCCACACTACAATTGTTGAGACTTACAATTGATCATGTAAAAGGAGTTCCTATAAACTCATCTGATACTACCCTTCATGGAACAGCACCGCTAGCTAGCTTTGTGCAACATTTAGAAATGACAATAATAATTTTAGTGTGACCCTTAATTTGTAACCACAAAGCAAAGTTACAAACTATTAAATAAATCTAACTCAGATTGAAAAGAATGTATGAATTGTTATAAAACTTTTTGATGTTAATCTTCAACTATAACAAATAAAAATAAAAATAAAAAATTAATCTTGTGGCCGAGAAACAGTATTATCTCATTTTGCATCTGCATTGGGACAAGTGAGAACAAAAGCTATAGTAATATTAGCATTTAGCACCTCTGACTCATGCACAATGAGGGACAAAATATGAACAGCAAAGCCAGGACGAAATTTCATCACCTCTTTCTCTTCCCAAAGCCCCAGAATTCCCTCTCTCTCATGTGATATGTATTGCTGGATCTGACACCCATGATTGTTGGGTCTGAAGTGTAATCCTCAAAGGCTATCAAGTCTCAAGTGACCGTATCTTACAAACTGAGGTTTCAAAGTCCTAGACATTCTAAATTTGCAAACTCCCCAATTCATTTCTATCACGTGCAGGTGCAGCGGTGGAGGAATAATCAAATTCTCATATATATCTTCTTATCTATGGGCAAATTAGAAAGAGGCTTAGAAAAAGCTAATTTGGTTGGTTTTGAGTCACTTCTATGATGTATTTATTTTTAGTCAATTCAACCCAACAATCTTTTTTATATTAAGTTAATTGTGACATATTTCTGAAAGTTTTAATTTTGTTTGGTCAATTTAATTGTTTCATAAATTTCTTATAATTGTTTGGTTATGCAAAAGATGAAATTTTATAATTTTTTTTACAATTGACTTTGTTGTATATACAATATACTTTAGGAGGACCGATCTATTTTCTGCATCTTTAATTAAATGTTTGTGGTTAATTTTTCATAAAAGTATATAACTCAATTAAAAGAAGAATTTTTTATAGAATAATTGACATTTTGGAAACAAATGTGAGTGCATAATCGATTATATTGGTTATGGAATTTTTTTCCAAAACAGAATGGCACATAATTGATATTGACATATTATGGCATAAAAATACTATATAGGGAACGATGCATAAAAATATTTATATTAATTTTTAATAAAAATACATAAAGGAACTACACAAATGTAGATATCTAAACATATTATGACATTTTTAATATAATAATATACCTAATCAATTATGTGCACATATAATCAAATAATCGATTATATGATTATGCATACATAATCAATTATGCATACATATAATCAACTATGTGACAATAAAAATCGATTCTCTACTCAATATATAATAGTGTATCAAGTTTTTGTTCAATATGTCACTTGAAATACATTTTCACATAGGCAACTAACCCAATTATGTTTATTTTTAAGAACACTCAATTATGGTTAAAAAATCAGTTATGAGCTACAAAAATTGATTATGAGGAAAAAAAAACCTCTACAAAAAGAAGCAAATCACTACTAGCAGCATGGGCATGAACAAGTAGCAAACACGAGTGAGAGGAAGTGAGACTAGTACAATAAAATGCAAAAAAAGCTAGTACACTTTTACACATTTCTTCACATACTGTGGAAATATTTTTGAGTGGAGCTCACACTTTTTTTAAACCTCTCCACTCTATTTCTTCGGTATCAAACAGTGGAATCGCGTGCATTCACCACTACTTTTCTTTCCTTCCCATTTTTCCTCCCATTCAAACACTATCAAACAGAACGTAAGTAAAAAAATAATAATAATAACTAGTAAATCCTGCACCCTTAAATTTCTCTTCTTTGTCTTTTTTTTTTTCTTACTAAACACATTCATCTTTTTATTTCTTTCACTTTCATTCTATTTCTCCTTCATCAAATAATATTGTTTGAATTTTTTTTTAAAAAAAAATTCATATTTAGTGTCCAATCAAACAAAATTATTTTCTACATGAATGCTTTCAAAAGAAGATAACTGTGGGAAAAAAAAACTAATATTACTGATCATTTAAACACATAATAATAACTTCAGTGATTGTTGTTTCTTGGGATCTCACGTGCTAGTTGTTTAGTTTAGCTGATTGAACTTAATTCGTGTGTATGTGACAAATTTCCCATTTTCCTTGAAATCCTGTCTTTTGGCCGAATGCTTTACCTTGAAACATAAGAGTGAATCTTGGGTAAAACCATTAAATTAAACTAAACAGAAAACAAGTGTTTCTGATTGCTAGAAAACGCCCTCTGATTTTTGTCATAATGATAAACCTTCGATGTTACTCTGAGTTGACTAAGGATACACTACCAGCCCAAGCACGCGTTGAATAGAAGAAACTTTTCTCAAGCTCCCATAAATCCCTAGTTTTTAATCAATGGGTGAACAGTATTGTTCTATAAACTCGTGTTTGAAAATTTCCTAGAGATTAATTTATTATTTTACTAGCTTTAAGTCAAAGTTTAAGAATCAAATCACTACTTTCTTTTCTTTCTTTTTATTTGATCAGAGAAAAAGATTTAATGAGTATGTAAATAAATGGATAAATTTATCATTTCATCAAATTTTCTTTCTCGATCTCTACTCTAAGAGAGAAGTTTTTCGATAATTAGTCTCACATTTTTTTTTCTCAACTTAAAAAAAAATATAATTTTCCTACTAACTTCTCTTCATTTTTTATTTAATTATTTCTTCTTACTTTTTGTTTACTTTCTCTCTTCAACTAAACAAATTTTTTAATCCTATACAAATTCAAACACGCCATTAAATACGTACTCTTGTACTTCTCTGATAACAAGCACCATTCTAAAAGGTAAAGAATAAGAATTTAATTGAACACACCAAGATCAATTAAATATACATTCGTTTTTCTTTTTCTTTTTTCGGATAAAATGAACTTGTATATTCTAACATAATGTCACGAAATGATAGAGGTATTTACGCCCAGTACGTAACTGGAAAGCACAAACTCTGTCGCACGTTTAACTCCGCAATTCATTAATCAAAACAATGACAATTTATTACTTCTGTCGTGTTTCAGTAACAAGGATTAACTTTCAGTAAATGCCATCAGTTAGAACAGTAACTTGTGGTAGCAAAAAGGCAGACAGAGATTAATTTCATAGAATTAAAGTAGGTTATAAAGTATTAATCTTTAAAAGATAGAATTATTTAAAAAAAAACAAAAAAAAAACACACTAATCCATTTAATCTTTTTACATTGTTTGATCATTATTTTAATAACAGATACCCAAGATTAAAGAGTTTTTAATACTTGCAAAATATTAACAGTATTTCTAGGACATTTTTAATAACTTTAAAATAAAAATAGATTAAATTTTAATATTTTATATTTTATCATGAATTTTTTTAAAAATTAAATAATGATATTTTAAAATTATACTAGTATTAGAATTTAGTAACATGTTATTAAAATATCATTTAAAATTAAAAACAAAAGCTATGGGTTATTATTTGCTTTTGAAAACGTAAGAAAATAAAGAATTTCATTAATTATTAACAAATATCTTTAAAATAATCGCTAGAATGAGAGTTTAATAATTTTTATTAGTAACTCAAATGCTAGCAGGTTGACAAGTTAACGCAAGGCTTTGACTCTGCTTCAGTCAATCTCCCAAAAACATTGATGATGACTATTGAACCATAGCCATTATTTTCACCAGAATACGTGAATTGCATTATTCATAGTATTGTCATTTTGCACAATAGAATATGCTTTTTCATTCTTCTTTTCCACCTTTCAGGTGATGAATTATATGACTTATTATTACTCTCTATAGTCTAGCTATGACCGTAATAAAAGCGAATGGTTATAGGAAGATCTACCATACTCCAACGGTCGAGATCATAACTGTTTTGTTTCTTTCAGACATAATTGTCAAACACTCTTCAGCATGATAAAGCCTCCTACCTAACCTAACCCATCTGCCAGAATAAGAGTGAAAGAAGAAAAAACATTACAACAGCACCAATCAAAGGGAGCCTTATAATTTAGAGGAAGCTAGGGTGGTTGGAATTAAGGGACCATTTGGCAAGCAATCTTAGGATTTCTAGATTTTATAGCATACATTATTAGTGCTTTTGTTGCTTCTATGAATTTCAGATTATGAAACTGGTGTTAGCTTTAATTAATATAATAAAGTTGCCCAGTTCTTATAGAAGTGCCAATTGTCATAAATTGTGTAAAAAAGTGTCCAATCAATCAACCCTAATGCATGCATATACACAATTTTGACTCCACCACGGACCTAGACCTAGTATACCACCAAAACTATCTTAGTCAACCCAATAGTGGTAATGTCTTCGCATCCCAGTTTCTATTATAATTATAAATAAAAAAATTATATACAGATAAAATAATTTTATATTATTATTCAATAATAAATTATTATAAATAATAATTTTATTGATTTTTGTAATAAATATCTTTAAATTTATATTATTAATAATTTTTTATTAATTATTTATAATAATTAACCATGTATAACTATTAAACTCTAAATTATATCAGTAAGAGACAAAACTAATTAGTGCTTGTTAACCATATCTTTGGCTGAAATCTATGATATAATTAATACAATAATTGAAGAAATACCATAAAAAAAATAAGATGCCTTGTACTCTAGCTTTGTTTAACGAACCAATAAATGATAATAGTTTCTTATTTTGGGTGAAAGTAAGAGAGCAATTTTATATTATAATATGATACAACACCCCAAGTAGATGCTTTCTTAGTGTCTAGTTCATTGAACTTTCTTTAGAATACCATATATACCACTTCTGAAAAAAAAAAATACCATATACCATTTTGTTGTGTATTGCTTAGGAAAGATTGATTCTTTTCTTAATTGGCACCTTTTAATTCTTCTTTGGTCCTTGGTAAAGGATTCTCTATAAAAACCCTCATTTAATTAACAAGACTACAAGAAGATCTGCATAGATGAGTGGACTGTCATAAAAGGAAATTAAGCGTATTTTATTTTTTCAAAATATCATATACTATTTACATTAAGTAAAGGAAGTTGAAGTTTCAACCATTTTTGGTCGAAAATAATTGAAGTGGAGCACCCAGTTCGCAAGCACATCGTTGAATTAATTGCTTGAACTACTCATTTGTCCTTCCCACATAAAGAAGAGAATTAATTAGAGATGCATAGGCTATAAAACAATTCTATATATAATATATACTATCATGTATGCAATACGCACATTTTTTTATTTATCTTTTACTTATAGACAATACAATACGCGCATTTTTATTTATCTTTTACTTATAGACAATGCAATACGCGCATTATATGGAATACGATTCTTACTAGGCTTTTCTTTAATGAGAGGGGAAAGGTGAAGACGTTGTTCCATAATTAAAGCATGATGCAGCATAATTAATGTTCACTAATGAAAATTTATAAAATTCAATCGAATACTTTTGTATGGCACAATTAAATCTTACAAGCCAAGTCAACTTCCATTAGTCATGAAACGCGAAATTTATATTTACTTTGTTCTTATAAGTTAAAAGAAATGTTAAATAAATATGATTGAATATTTTATTATAGTCTTTAAAACAATAGTTATATTATTTAGACACTCAATTTTTTTAGAACACTTATTTAACACCTATCCATTCTCTCTATTTTTTCATGATATTATCTATCATACTTTTTTTTTCTACTTTATCTCTCTCCCCCTCTCACTAGATTTCAATTAACATTTTTAAGACAAATGTTAGTTTGACTTATATAAAATTTATTTTTTTAATGGTCATTATTATCACTAAATAATAATGTTACATAACATCTATCTATTCATGTCATGTAAGTGATTATTTTAAGATAACACTATATGAGACATGTTCAATTCATATTACATCATTAATAAGGAGTAATAAAAAAAACTATATTTTACTTTAACCAACATTTTGGTTATGCAAAATCTGGATTTTAGTTCTTATAATTTTTTTATGTTTGAACTAATGCCTATAATATCAAATTTTGTTTTGGTTTTTGTTATTGACTTTCTGATAAGGGCATATGTAGCTCACAAAATGTCATATTAGCAGTTAGCATGTCACATAGAAGGTTTAAATACTTTTTTTTTTAGATTTTTAATTTATTTTTTTATTTTTGTTCTTGTATTTTTTTTCTTTTAGTTCTTACAAATTATGTTTATTTTATTTTTTTTTCCTCTAAGAAATTTAGATAATATTTTTTTACCATTTAAAGTATTATATAAATCACTTTAAGGATGAAAAATAAAATAAATATAATTTACAATAATTAAAATTAAAAAATTATAAAAACAAAAAAATGTTAAATTATAAGAACATTATCATTTATAAATACACTATTATCTTTACTTTAAAAAAAAAAAAAAACTAATGTTGCACAAGAGATCATACAAGAAGCGTGTGACTTTATTTTAATTAGCCCAGTAATCATCATTTTCTTTTTTCCCTAAGGAGGAGTGCAGGCATTAGAGAGGTTTTGTGCAATGATTACCTTTCTACCTCTCCATATTGTATTAATCTCCACCCTTTTATGGGTTTAGTGTCTTTTTTGGTTTTAATAGGTATAAAATAATTTTTTTCTTCAAAATGTTCCCTCTAACATATATTTTTTTCAAAATACTTCCTATAATATATATTTTTTTAATCCCTAATATTTGAATGTTATTATTAAGTGTTGTTGTGTAATCTTATGTATATGGCATGCTAATGTGACATTATGTGAGCCACGCTATCATGTTAAGAGAATATAACTAACCGTGGAGTTTAAAACAAAATAAATTATATTACAGAAGTTAGTTTGAACAAAAAAAAAAAATTATAGGAACTTTAAGAAAAAAAAGACAAGTTTTTTCTAGGAACTAAAATTTTAATTAATTAAGCCAAAAATTATATATTTATGAATAACAAAATCAACAAAAAAATAGATTATTAAAACTAAATTTAGCCATATTTATGATGAATAAAAACATATTTTACCTAATTAAAAAAGTTAAAATATATTTTTAATCCTTATAATTTAGTTTTTCTTTTCTTTTCTTCATTTCAGAATTTTTGTTATTTTTAGTCCTTAAAAATTATATTTGTTTTATTTTTTGTCTATAATATATTAAATAAATTCTTTTCACAGTTCAAAGTATTATTTAAAGTGTTATAAGGACAAAAATAAAATAAAATTAATTTGAATGGACTAAAAACAAAAAAAATAATTTTGGAAAGATGAAAAGAAAAAAAACACTAAATTATAAGGAATAAAAATATATTTAAATTAATTAAAAATAAAGTGAAACTATATCATTTAAATTATTTCATTTTTTATATATACTAAGGATGTTTAAACTAAATTAAAATATTTTAAACCTTCGAACTAATTTAAAAAAATGAAAATTGATCAAACTCAAAATTAAAAAAATGCACTTTTTATTCTAACTTAGTTTGATTTTCGGTTTTCCTTGTCCAGAGCAAACCAAATTGACCGGCCAGCACCTTCAATATACTTGTAAAGATTTGTAGCATTTTGTAGTAGTATATATATGCACTAACGATTTAATCTATGATTAAGCTTTAAAAGTTCTTTTTATTTGATAAGATAAATTATTTAAATTTATTATTATTAGGACCAGTAAAAATAGCCAGAACAGTATGCTTGTCTAAGCAGATTTTGCCTCAAATGGTATAGTAATACTGTAATAAAATCTTCCACGAGTTGCATCAACAGAGAATGGTTTTAGACGTTGACATGTAATTTGATGAACATTAAATATAAGAGTAGTGACTAAGCTTATTAATTATAGGATATCTTATGCACGTAGATCAAATTGAACGCAACAATCTCGTTAATTAGTAAAAAGTCCCGACATCACGTAATAATGAGCCACAGGATACTCCAAGAATGTGATCATAACCAAGTTGACATCATACTATAACTAGAAGAATCCAGTAATAGTGCACAAAAATAAAGATAATGGAAGAGTGAATTGAACATCGCCTTCAGCAACAGCAATTGAGAATCATGTGAGGAGCATTTAAAAGAACATGTTGTGCTATGCCTGTTACGGGACAGATCGAGCATGACACGAGTCAAGTAGCATCATGGGTTATTAGAAGATAATATTGTAAAATACAACATAAATAGCTAGTTAGCAAATTGAACACGAAATCATGGAACACCTTGATCCCTCTAATCACAATGAATGTTCACTTATTATTTGATGTGTTGAGAATTTTGAATACAAAATGATGCACTTGGTGATTACAAATCCAAGCACCCACATGGATCCCCAAGCCTTGTGCCCTTTTTGAATATTTTACCATACTCTTATTCTTATCACTCTCTATTTTTATAAATTCTCAATTCACAATCAATCAAAGTGTTTGACTCCGCATGAATCTAATTCAAAAAATCCACCCTTTAAGTAATTTGAGTTTCACAACTCATGGTGTCCAATCCAAGTGAGTCCTTTCGGTGGACACGAGCCCACTAAATCGTAGCCACAAAAGAGAACAATTTGATTTTGGTGTAAACCTGACATGAATAAGATCAAGTGCATCATCATTCTCTGAGGTCACTATTTGTCTCCTTCAATCTAACGTTGTTTAATTGTCTTCCTTAAGGACTTAGTTAGATGCTGCTACTACACTCTGGATTCCCCTGAAAGGACCAGTTGACACACTCTCCTCCTACACATGGCCAACTAGTTCCCATATTGCCCCTATACCTCTACCCTAACCCTTATGCACACAATGTTAGACTATTTTTTCAATGTTGTCAAAACCAAAGGACATGGAGGTCATAACACTAGGAGTCTACGACTTAGTGAGGTAAGTTGCTTCTTGTTTGTATAAAAAAGGTTTTATTACTTTTTTTTCTTTAATTTATTTTAGGTTTAATTTGATCATCTTAAAGGTTCAATTAGGTCTTGTATTTTTAAAAAAAATCCAATTGGATCCTTTACTTTTTAAAAGGTTTATTTAGGTATTTTATTTTAAAAAATGAGTTCAATTTGATTTTATTTTTCTTTTATCAGTTTATTTTTTTAAAATAGGACCAAAATTGATTTTAAATTAGACTATTATGAACCCATTTTAAAAAATAATTTTTTTATTGAACCTTTTAAAAATAAAGGGCCTAATTGCATTTTTTTAAACAACAAAGGATTTAATTGAACTTTTAAATAATAAGATGATTAAATTAAATATAAAAAATAAATTTAAAAACAAAATATAATTAAAGTAAGAAAGTGAAAAAAAAATGAACAATTCAGGAATCTAAGATAAACACAACAACGGTAAGACGGAGAAAAATGTGAAGTGTAGTGTTATTCAATAGAATGGCGCAAAAACAAAATAATTATTGTTTTATTTGATTTTTTTTTCAATCGTCATAATTAGGATATTTAATTTCTCAGTAGATCCTTGATGTATCCCTATAAATTCTGATTATTTGAGCCAATTATGAGATTAATTATTGGTCCAAAACTTAATCACACTTAAAATTACTTATTTTTCACAAAGATGTATTATGAGAATAATTCTCTTCCTTTCTCATAAACTCAAAGTGTACTATCAATTAAGATACAGCGAATTTATTGTTTTATTTTGATTATAATAATAGTTATTGTTTTATTTGATTATAATAATAATAATAATGTATATGCTATAGTACTGTGGGGGAATTAAAAGATTAAAAAAGAGTAAGTGTAGTGAGATGTAGGTGGGATTCACTTGTTGTAGAGCTAGTGTGGTCCCTGGGGGTGGTGGTCTCAATTCTCAAGCAAGATGTGGGTTAATGAATGAACATCATGGTTATGCAGTTTGGGAGAGTCATTTCCTAAAAGGAGAAGGAGAAACAATGAATTTGGAGGGGGAGATTGTTGTTCTTTGTTGGCTGCTAATTCTAGGGTTGATTTTGATGCTGGTGTGGAGCCCACATCCCTCCTGTTTGCCACGTGGTGTAGCGTTTGTTTGTTTGGGGATGAAGGATTTGGATGGAGATGGATGTATAAGAGGGAGAGAGAGATTTAGGACCTGTTTAGATGTTAGCTTTTCTAGAAGCACTTCTAGAAGAGAAAAGTAAGAAAAAATGAAATGAGCTTTTCCATAAGCTAAAATCAATATTCCATTAGCTAATTTGTAGATGTCATCTCATTTTTTAGAGAAGCTACATTAGTGAGCTTCTACAAATTAGCTAATGAAGAGCTTATTTTTACTTATGGAGAAACTCATCTCATTTTTTTACTCTTATTTTCTTCTTCTAGAAATGCTTCTAGAAAAACTTACCCAAACAGATCGTTAGCACATTTCTCATTCTGGATTCTGATGGTAATGCAATGCCATTCGCAGCGGGTTATTAATTGGCGGAAAACTCTTCATTTTTAACATCAAACATCAAGGCACATACACATTGGTGTTTTGAGACGAACACATCAAGAATCAAATAGAGCTTTTAAAAATATCTATACACTAATCATCGATTAGTTAAATCTTCACCTTCATATTAGGATTGATATTTTAACTCACGTCTAAAATATGAATTTCAAGAGTTTAGGAAGTTAATGAGCGTCTTCCTAAGGTGAAATATCATTAATGAGTTTTTCATTGTGGGCGGCATGAGAAACGAAATTCATTGTGCCAGTTTGGCAATTTATCCCAAAAAATATATTATAATTATTAAAAAGAAGTAATTAAGAAGGAGGACAAGTGGCAAGTAAAATAGAGAACTGACATGGAATGAAAAACTTGGCTTTGACCGCGAGGATGAGATCATTGAGTGATTCTCACTTCTCCTAAAAGAGAGTGGGTGACACAACAAATAAAATGAATTATAGAAGTAGAAAAATACAGAATAAAATAGAGCACATTTTATTAAAATAAAAATGTGAAATATATTAATTAAATAAATAAAATAAAGAGTTAAATACACGTACATTATCAAAATATTTTTTTACATTCTCATTTCATTAAATTTCGTAAGGCAATTATTATAAAGAATAATTAGTGTGTTATGCACAAAAATTTATTATTGGATAATATTATTAAATACTCAAATAATATATAGTAAATTTATTAATTTTTATAGTAAGAGTAAATAAAGCATGAATTGGTAATGTAAAAAATTTGTACTATGCCATTGTGACCTTTGTTTACAGCAATGCATTCTCACCTATAATTAATTATATATGATAAATTTATTATTTTTACAATAATTTTTAAAATTTATTATTAATATTTTTTCTTAATTTACACTGTACTTTTTTCTACATTTACCGTACATAAAAATTTAACTCTTAGAAGACATTTGACAGGAAGAAATTTTCAGTTTTCTGAAAAAAATTTAGATTTTGAATTTTTGTTTTTCCTGTTTCATATTTATTTTAAAAAATAAAATTTTTGAAAATGTTTTTTTAGATAGATTTTTCGCAAAAACTTCTTATATTTACTTTTATTAAATTATCTAATGTGACAAATAATTAAAGTAATTTTTAAAATATTAAGTAACTTTTTGATTTGTAAAAATCAAAATATTTTTTACAACAACACAGACTTTTGTTCAATCAAATGAGGTAAAATCCCTTCATCTAAATGCTCTGGTATAGTTCTTCTTCTAAAAATTATTCTAAATTAGTTAAGGGCATAATTTTATCCTAAAAAGTATATATATACCAATTAAACTCAAGTAATTTATCCAAAAATGAATTGAAAAGATAAAAAGGGAGAGCAAGAAGCAAAATAAAACCAAACCTTGTCTCGTGAAGGTGGAGGAAAAGAAAAGAAAAGAAAAGGTCAATCTTTTTCTTCTCTATCCTTCTTCTTCGTTTCTCTTCTCTCTCACACTAATTCACTCTCTCTCTCTCTCTCTAAAAAAGAGAGCTTTATTTTGATATTTTCCCTCTCTCTCTAGAATTTCACCACCAACACTCACTCACATTCATTCTTTGCTTGCTCCTTTTATATATCACGAGATCCCCATCCCTTTCTTTCTTTCCCCTCCTCTCTCTCATTCATGTCTTCTTCTTTAGACCTTCACAATTCTCACTCCTCCAACACCACCACCACCCATTGCTAACACACACTCTCACCCAGAGAGAGGAGTAGGTTCGTTCATCAAGTTCGAATTTTGAACCACCCCTTTTGTTCCGCAATGTCGCATTCGTCGGGGAAGCCGGTTTCCGAGGTAGTCGGCATAGACGCCACCTTCGCCGATCGGTTCCGCGACGCGCTCACCTGCGACGACGACAGCAGCAACAACAACAACATTAACAAGCCCGACTTCCGAGAACTCGATCTGGGCTCGCCGGTCTCGCCATTGCGGACCACGCGCGGGCCTGCCGCCAGTAGCAGCTCCAGCTCCTCGGGCTCCTTCTCAGGCCAAACCGGGCCCACCCGCAAGCCCGAATCGGCCCAAAATAACACCAACACTCACACTCATAGTCTCAGCAATAACAACAACTCCGGTGAACTTTCTGGTTCGAGTGAGAACAGCCCCACCGCGCGCAAACCGGGTCACACGAGATCTGACTCCGGATCTGCGCCGGCGCCGTTAATATACTCCGGCCAGACGGCGACTTCGCCGGCGATGAATGTTCTTCCGACCGGGAACATTTGTCCATCCGGGAAGATCTTGAAGGCAGGGATGACGGCAAATCGGAGTAGCAGAACTAGTAGAAGCGATGTTTTGGGGTCGGGAATGGGGAACTACGGCCACGGAAGCATAATGCGTGGCGGAGGGAAGGTGGAGCCGGCGAGTTCCCGCGGCGGCGGCGGTGGGAATGAGACGATGAAGAGAGGGGGGCACGTGCAGAGTGTGGACCCGGAAGAGTTGAAAAGGTTGGGGAACGAGTGTTACAAAAGGGGGAACTTTGCTGATGCGTTGAGTCTCTATGATCGCGCGATTGCGATGTCGCCGGCGAGTGCCGCTTACCGGAGCAACCGCGCGGCGGCGCTGACGGGCCTCGGACGGTTGGGTGAGTCTGTGAAGGAATGTGAGGAGGCTGTGAGGTTGGATCCTAATTATGGAAGGGCTCATCAGCGTTTGGCTTCTCTTTTCCTCAGGTGGAGATGATTCATCAAGTTCTTTATTTTTTGTTTGAATTGTTTTACCCTTTAATGTTTTGATTTGATTTTTGTTGAAGTTGTTATTTATTTATTAGGATTTGATGGCATTGGTTGATTTGGGTCTTGTTTGGATAATTAAGCTAAAATCAACTTCTGCATCTCAACTTTTGGAGAAGTTAGTGCATAAGTTGATTTTGAAGCTTAATTTATTTTACATTTGTATTTGTATATGTGGTTATGGAGAAGTTTATTTAAACAAGATTTTGGTTGCTTTTGGGTGGAGTGTGGAATTGTGTTGATTTGAATGGGAGTGGTAATGTGACAGGTTGGGACAAGTTGAGAATGCAAGGAAGCACCTTTGTTATCCTGGGATGCAGCTAGATCCGTCTGAGATGCAGCGGTTGCAAGTTGTGGAAAAGCATATCAGCAAATGTGGGGATGTACGGAGGGTTGGGGAATGGAAGAGTGTTCTCAGGGAAGTTGATGCTGCTGTTGCTGCTGGAGCGGATTCTTCGCCTCAGGTATTGTTAATATTGTTATTGATTTTTCATGGTTTTAGATTGTGTTGCAGTTGTGGTTTTGTCGCGATCTTTGCTGACAAATGTGGCTGATCCAGCTGCAATTGTGGTGGGGACAGTGTAGCTGAAATTACCGTTATTTAAAACTTTGGTTGTTATCATTGTTTTGTTATATCTAAGTTGGATATGTTTTTGAGGTGTGGATGAATGGCTGAACTGGTTGGAAATTGAATTTACAGCTCTTTATGTGTAGAGCAGAAGCGTTTTTGAAGCTCCACCAGATTGATGATGCAGAATCAATTTTGTTGCATATTCCCAAATCAGAGCCGCACACTAATTCCTCTTCTCAGGCAAGGTTTTTTGGGATGCTATCAGAGGCTTATTCCTATTTTGTCAGAGCTCAGATTGAGATGGCATTGGGAAGGTGAGTTCAGACACCATTAGCCTTCATCGGAAATCCTAAGATGTTTCTGTTGGAGAGTGAAAATGGATGATGGGTGTATTGCAGGTTCGAGAATGCAGTTACAGCTGCTGAGAAAGCCAGTCAGATTGATTCCCGGAATGTTGAAGTTGCTGTTTTGCTCAACAATGTGAGGATGGTGGCAAGGGCTCGAGTGCGCGGAAATGATCTTTTTAAATCTGAAAGGTACACTGAAGCTTGCTCGGCATATGGGGAAGGTTTGAGACTGGACCCTTCGAATTCTGTTCTATATTGCAATAGAGCAGCTTGTTGGTTTAAGCTTGGGCAATGGGAACGGTCAATTGAAGACTCCAACCAAGCTTTACATATCCAACCAAATTACACCAAGGCCCTTCTTCGAAGAGCTGCATCAAACAGCAAGGTAAATTGATTTTTTATTCTGTGATACTGTGTTTTTTGTCATGAAGTTTTGTGATGCCATCGTTGCTTGTTAAATGCAGCTAGAAAGGTGGGAAGAAGCAGTCAAAGATTATGAGATCTTGCGGAGAGAACTTCCAAATGACAATGAAGTTGCTGAATCTCTTTTCCATGCACAAGTTGCCCTAAGGAAATCACGTGGGGAAGAAGTATATAATTTAAAATTTGGCGGTGAAGTGGAAGAAGTCTCAGGTCTTGAGCAGTTTAGAGCTGCAATTTCTTTACCAGGTAATTGAAATGTTTAAAGAGGAGCCTTCTGCAACTCATTATAGTCATTTTTCAAGTCTCCTGATAAATCTATAATTTGGCAGGTGTATCTGTTGTTCATTTTGAAGTTGCATCTAACTCGCAATGCAAACAAATATTGCCATTTGTCAATACACTATGTGGTCGATATCCATCTATTAACTTCCTCAAGGTATCTCACTTTACACATTAAATGAAGTTGTTTTTCTAACTTCACTACCTGTTATTTTATTAATTTAGATTTAAAAGAGAGCAATATGGGAGTTTCCTAATGAATGCAATTGTTTTTTTTTTTTTTTTTTTTTT
>PYAF01005245.1:674565-686840 GCA_007407185.1 Glycine tomentella | reverse complement strand
TTTTTTTTTTTTTTTTTTTTTTGTCTTTGATCAAAGGTGGACATTCAGCAAAGCCCAACAGTTGCAACTGCAGAGAACGTTCGGATTGTACCAACCTTCAAGATATACAAAAATGGCAGCCGGGTGAAGGAAATCGTATGCCCTAGTCGCGACATGTTGGAACATTCTGTGAGGCATTACAGCTTTTAGAACCTCATGACTTGTAATGCTTCTATGTTGTCTTCTGCACTTCCTTCTTGTTGTTTCCCCAAACCTCCAGTTAAACTATCTAGTCTCTACAGCTCTTCCAGTCTTTTGATCCCACCATAAAGTGATCACCTCATCATATATACCTGTGACATAGTCAAAACCAAATAATAATCTCTTTAGCAGCCAATGCCATTGGAACCTAGAGATAGTCTAGTAGTTCCTTTTGGAGTTTTTATTTATTCATTCGTTCCTCATTGTTCTTTGGTTCCATGTTCCTCCCAACTCCCTTTTGTCGATTTTATTTTTCTTATCCACTCCTTTTCAGTTCAATAGGTCAGCTGTTCTTGTACCCCCCAGTTTCTTCAAGGTTAAAAGTAAAAAAAAAAAAAAAAAAAGTTTGTTTTTTTCTTATGTCTTTACAATTGATTTAATTATGAGTTTAAATTACCTTTTAAGATAGACATATATAGAATGAAGGGAGGGGGAGGGTGTTGTGTTAGTTAGAGGCCGGGGGGGGGGGGGGGGGGGAAATCTGTACAATGTATATATGTGATGATATATACAAGACACTGGAAGCCTTCGAGGGGGGAGAGATAGGATGAGTGGGGTGGGGTACCTACTGAGTTAGCAAAAGGAGGATGAAAATGTTATTATTATCATTGTTTTTTTAATCCTATCTTAGCCACTTAATCAATAAAAAGTTCCCATTTTTTTACTTGGGCTTTTTCCTCTTTGCTTTGTATGTTGTTGTTGTCATTGTCTTTAAGACTTAAAACCATGTACTATTAATAACTAAAGAGTGTTGTTGAGAAGGGAATTGTCATTTATGCATTGGGCAGAGGCTGCAAAAGCTGACTCGGTCTTGGGATTGGAAAAATAGTCGGTTATGGCATTTAAGTTGATGGTCTTTTCTTGGTTATGTTTGACATCTAAAGGCAAGGGACATGTGTTTTAAATGAAGGGGTTGGTTATGTAATAGAGAGGGGTGTGGTCTCGGGTGGTTGATACGATTCATAACTCCATCCATGAACTTTGAATTTTGATTGGGAGGTGGACCACTAAGTCATATTTAATAATATACCTAGCAAATCTTAGTTTATTTTTTTATTTACCCTAAGAAAATGGATGAAAGACAGAATAATATTATAAAATAAGCATTCTAGTGCGCCCTTCGTGGTTAAGGTCACATGTGGGGCATTTAAGAAGTTGCTCTCTTTCAAATGGGGGCACTCTCTCTCTCACACACACCTAACCCTAAAAAGAGTCCAAAAGGTTGTGATGGTCGGTGTTTGATGTGCTGCTGTTTGCTGATCTGTATGTTAGCTGTGATATGGCTACTCATCCTAATTAAGTGGGCCTTAGTTTGTTGATTGCCATTCTTTGTGGACCTCTGGAGCCGGCCATGGCCACGAGTCAAGTTTTTAGATCTTGTTGCGACCAATGATCAGATATTCAGCATTACTACTAACTCGTGTTGTTTTAAAGGTAGATGCTTTTCACCAACCTTGGCTCCAATTCCAATGTGGGATTAGTGGAGCGACAAACAAGATCTAGAACTTGTCAATTGCCAAATACTAAAAAAATTGAGGCCATTGCAAAGTTTAGGTTAAAGGGTAGGATAAAGTACTAGTAATATTCAAGAGGGTGATCAAATAAATAAATAAAAACTTGTGAGAACGAGATTTTTCCAAAAGAGGGAATTTACCATTTTCCAATTTGGATTGGGGGGGTAAGGGTAAGTGCTGATTGTGGTTGAGAAGTGTTCCAATGCCAATGTTGTGGAATCTTGTTTAACCTCAAGCGTGTGTCGGTGTGTCCAGCTGTTAAAACAACCGGCATTCACGTGGGCCACACGTGCGCTGTAAAGGGCAAATAATAAAAGGCACAAAGCCAAAAGAAAAGGACTACCCTATGTCTGCCTAATATCTAGCGCCTAACATAATAATTTATTATTATTATTATTATTTTATTATAAGGTTAAATGGTCAATTTGATTTCTGAAAGTATATGATGGTTTCAACTTTCAAGTTTGTTTATGGATTTAAATAAATCAAAAAGACCTTGAAAGTAGCTTCCATTTTTAACATATGCTTTTCGATTTAGATAAGTTTTTGTATGTTATCATTAAAATATAGTTTACTCATTCGGTTCTTCTATATATGGACTAAATTGTATTTTGATGATAACATGAAATTTATCTGAAATGAAAGACGGATGTGAAAGATAAAAGGTGTTTTTGTTAAATATTTTTGATACAAATATTTATAAATTTTGATTGATAATTAATCTTTAAATAATCTGACTTGTCATTTATTATAAGATTTTTCTTTTCAATTATAATTTTTTTACCAATTAGACTTAAACTCAAGATTTATTTTAAAAAAATTAAGTTTAATTTCACTCCAATAAACCACTTTTTCTAGTTTATTAGTAACATTTAGTGACTAACTTGAAATTGTCAGACACTTATAAGGAATAATTTGTCTATTAAAAAAGCTATATTTTATAATAGAGAAAAAGAGAGAAAGGGATTCGTGGAAGCTACAGTACCAAACGTACGGTGTACGACAACATAATTCAGAGTTCAGAGCGTTGTTAATCTGAAACAGGGAAACGCAGGCGAAGTCCCTGTCGACTGTCGTTTACTCACTCTAATTTAGAACAATGAAGACGATAATGCTATTCAAGGTCGTTTTCTTCTTTCTTTATCCTAATCATGGCACGCCATGCATTATTGCTTGCATGGATAGTGAATATAACTATCGTCACACACTCTCTATGTCTCTGTATGTCACTCAATACATCATGTTACTTTTGCCTCCAAAACACGGATCATAAATTTTATAAAGGGAGAGTTGGAAATTATTTTTTAATAATTGTTTAAATGTCTAACTTTTGATAAATAATATTTTTTTAAAAAAATGTTATTTTTACAGGTGAAATTGAAACCAATATTTATATTAAATAATGATAATTTTAATTGTCATTATAATAACAACAAACACAATTAGTTTTACATAATTTTACACCTATTATCACTTTAATCATTACAATAAAATATCAAATAACTAATTTTATACTAATTAATATTAATTATTATTATAATAACAACATAAAATTAATTTATATAATTTTATACTAATTAACTTAAAAATATGTATATATATGAAAATTTTCTTTTTTTCAAGAGAGGGACTGCTCGAGCCAAAACCCTTAGAGACATCACGTCCATTCTATGCATTTGTCCTCTGTTCCTGTTCGAACGGTGCAAAAATGACGAAAACGTAATCATTTCCAAAATAAATTCCATCTATAAAAATAAAATTTCAGCATAACTGTTTTCTTACCTCTCACGAGTAATTTAGGAAGTAAATTAGAGTACTAGTAGACAGTAGTAGTACTCTACTCATCACACAATGAATAATTGAGGATGAATAATGGCTTTGAATTAACGTTAGCTCAATCTTTTTTTTTTTTAATGTTTTAATAATACAAGTGAAAGGAACGAATTCGCTTAATGCCAAAACCTACTACAATGATTGATTACTTAAGCTATGAAGTTTTATTTGACGGTCTTCTATATAATAAAAATTCTATAATCTTATTATTTGCTGATGCATACATACAGTCATACAGATACAGCCAGCGCAAGCTACACCTTACCTTACTAGTGCGAGACGTAAAACCTCGCTTCTTAGATACTAATCCAAATGAGACAAGCAAAGGATTCAAATACAATTTTGAAGAAAAAAACATGTAACTGAACCAACGATTGGGAATCAAAGGGTATAGGGGACTTGAATTTGTATATTAATTTGATATAGAATCCGTTTTTTTTTTTTTTTCTATAATTGGACGAGAATTATAAATGAGTTTTTTCTAAGGCATAAATAATTTTTTTTTTGACTCATATTACTCTGATTTTAAATATAAGAAAAAATATCTTTTTCTTATCTCAAATATAATTTTTTAATTAACTTTACCTCATTTAATGTTATTATCTCTAAAATATTTTTTATTTAATTGAGATTTTAGTTTCTATGACTTCTTTTTATTCCTAATACTAAGTTTCAATGAATGATAAGTTGGTAAAATAAAATTAATTGAGATTGGTGTAATTAAACAAGACTTACAAAGAATTTGTTATCGAGAGCTCGTCTTTTCTTTTTTATCTTAATTTCACTTTTTTCCTCTTTCCCTTTTTCTCTTTGTCTCATTTTCGATTCATCATTGGATTAATCTACTACCCATCTTAATTAACTTGGGTTTAAGATGTTGTTGATGTTGGTGTAATTAAATATGATTAACTAACTTTTTTTGTTATTATAAATCTATTTTTTTCTTATATTTAAGACTAAAATAAATATGTATGAGGAAACATAATGACACTTTTTGTGATAAGTAGAAATCAAAAACATATAATATTTATAACAACTCATCACCTTACTCAACCAATTAAGTTAGATTTTCTTGATAAGTACAATAACACTAACACTAAGTGCACTGATTAAGAAAATAAAGGGATAATTATTTTTATTGGAATGCACAAAAATTGCAATGTCCATAATTTTTTACACTCTCCTATGATTTCCCAAAAAAATACTTTTTTCTTTTAATTTTTAATCAATACACTAAGGAGGCTAATTAACCAGACACTACTAAATAAGAATCTACCTACGTTTCTTGTAAATCCTTTTAACCAATTCATATATTTTTTTTAAAAAAATGAACATCAAATTTCTTTTAAAAAATCAAATTTATACTATTTTTCTAAAAGTAGCCATAAAACAATTAAAATTAGTGAAAATTTTATCTTATAAATTTTATGACTAATCATCTTTCCAATCCTCGCATGATAAAAGCAATTTCATCTAGTTAAATTTGTCACGTTGACTAAAAATTATAAGGCATTTAAAAATATTTTGATGAAAGAATAATTACTGCAAGGGACCAAATAAATTTCTGAAAACTTCCTAGACGAAAGTTGTATCACTTAGAATAAGGTTTTATGTCGGAAAGATCCTCATTTTTTTTCTGTATATTTATAATCAGTTCCCTAATCTAAAAATATTTCTATTTGTTTAGGTCCTAAATCTACTACATTTTTATTACAATATTTACTTTATATTTTACTATTTGAAAAGAGACTTTTCGTGCCTCAATTTTTTTAAAAAAAGTAATTAAAGAAAATAATAATAATTGTTTTCAGGAGAAGTGACAATTACATCTTAAAATTTCATGAAAAAAATAAAAATAGTTATATATTAAAAGATAACTTAGAAATAAAAAATATATATACCAAAAAAGAATAATTTCTTTTATTAATATTTATAGATTAATTTTTTACTAGTATTATTATTTAGTTTCTTATGTCACATGTTTTGCTTTTTTTTTTGGGGGGTGAAAATGCTTTGCTTAATTAAAAAAACAAAAACAAAAGGAGATGCTACGTCAGGCTCAAAATAGAGGCCAAACAAATATAAATAAAAAGGTAAACACATAAAAGGACACTTGGGCCCATATGCTGAAGTTTCCCAACCCTAACCTTTATTTACCAATCCTAAGAGTCTAAGACCCTACCCTAAGACCAAGCGATCGTGTCCTGATATGTTTCTAGTCAGTGTTATTAAAATCGGTTTGGTCATTGATCCGGTCAAGATAGTGGATAAGTTGTCCAACCGGTGAGTTAGTAATTGACTCGATTTGGCCTGGTCTGAATTAAATATTTTAAAATCATAATATTATATATAAGTTTATAACTAATAATATTATTTGATTAAAAAAATTATACTAAAAAATTCAAAATAAAAATTGAATTATTAAAGTTAATAATGCAAGTAAAGTGTATTAATAAAAAAGAGTGTAAATAACAACTACTTCGATTAAAATAAAAGTCCAGCTTTTAATATATAAAATGGGCCACAAGCAGTGCAGTAAGAAATTAAGGGGGTGCGGGATGCATACCATTTTGTGGCCCAAATAAAAAGTGTTTCGTCAATTGTTGGCCCAAAGAAGCAAATCAGCATTAAATGAAAACCCTATCCCCATCATTTCCCCCAGTGTTGCGTCGTTGGTTTTATTAGCCTCAAACTTACTGTTACTCTAGTAGTCCATAGGACATCGATGATGATGATACGGCGGAGGTTGCGCCGTTTGTGTTGGATTACTATAGCAATGGTCTCCCTCTAGTTTGAGATCGAGATGCCGTTTGTTTGCTAGTGTTGCAGTCAAGTGAGAGACAAAGTAGGATGAAGAACGAATGAAGATGAAAACGAATGAAGAGAAGAGTAGAGAGCTGATTTCAGTGAGTGACTATAGCTTCTTTTTTTTTTGGCACCAATCCGGCCCGGGTCCTAAAACCTGACCGGTTTGCCGAAAACCGCCCAGTTTTTGACAGGCCAAACCGAGCCATGTGCATGGTCGGTTCAACGACTGACTCGGCCCGGATGCTGCACCGATTCCCAGTTCGACCGGTCCAACCGGCCTGTCCGAACCGGTTTTCACAACTATGCTTCTAGCATATAATAGTTTTTATATTATAAGAATCAAGAAATCAATCATAAATTTATCAATAAATGTTAATATAAGTGAAAATTTTCATTATTTTATCTTTATCACTTATTCTTTGAATTTTTATAGTAGGAAACCAAGAAAAGAAGCAAAGAAAGCAAAATCAAGAAGCCTCTAGATTTCGATATTTTGATTAAGGATTCACAAAGATAAAAGATAAAAGAAAATTTAGATTAAAGATTTCACAAAGATAAAAGAAAAGAGAAGATTTTCACACCCTAATTATAAATAGGGACTTAGGAGGCCAAAAGAAAAACACAGAGACACTTACATACAGACTTACATAGAGCAAAACAAGAAGAAGAAGCATTCTTGAGGGATTAAAATTAGGTCAAGAAAATTGAGATTCAAGATTGAGGGGTTTGATTATTCTTCTTCTTCTTTAAGATTCTTGATCCACTTTTATATATTTTTATTAAGGCTAGACATAACTATGTCTAGCTTATCCTTTTTATTATAGTTAGGGACCAAAACCTAATGTGAACTCCTCTATAATTGGATTGATTTCTATTATTCTTTTATGCTAAGTTGTTTTATTTTACTTTGTGTTGCATTGATTATATCTTTATTAGGACTGATTAGTCTAATAAAGTTTTTGGCGCCATTGCCAGGGATTGAAAACGCTAATTTTATAGTAACTCTTTATCTTTAAAATTGGATTTATAATGTTACTTATCTGCTTTCTAAGTTTAAGCAAGATACAATTGATCCTACAACTCTACAGTACGATCCTGAAATATAGAAAAGACTGCAAAGAGAAACAGGAAGTTAGGCAAGCAGAAGAGGGAAGCAGAAACATCTAGTTTATATTCTGAAATAGAACTAGAGATGACTGACAAAAATAATAATCAGCCTAACACCTGAGGATGAATTGATGGAGGATATCCTTGCTCCACTTTTCACCAGACCAAACTCTAGCATTATCAGACCACAAATTCAATCTAATAATTTTGACATTCATCCATCATTAATTACCTTGGTGAGCGTAGCTAGTTTGGTAGAGAAGATGATAAGGACCCTCATGATTTTGTTGACTGATTTCTGAGGATCTGTGACACAATTAGACATCAAGGAGTGACAGATGACGCAATCAGGCTAAGACTATTTCCTTTTGCTGTTAAAGGAAAAGCTCTCCGATGGCTGGACAGACAAATATCGAATAGTATCGCTACTTGGGAAGAGTTAGTTGCCAAGTTCTTTGCCCAATATTTCTTTATGGAAAAATACAATAGGTTGGTGAATGAGATCACTAACTTCACTCAACAGGGAAGAGAAACATTGTGTGCAGCTTGGAACAGGATCCAAGAATTGATTTGAAGGTATCCTCAATATGACATACCAGTTGGGAAGAAGATACGCAGTTTCTTCAATGGAATGACACCTGAATCAAGGTTAATTGTTAATGTTGCAATTGGAGGTTCGATCCGATCAAAAACAACAGCTCAAACTTATGAGCTGATTGATTCGTTAGTCACAAATGAAAATGAAAGCATTGCAACTCAGTCTAAACAAGGTTATTCGATTAGGAAGCACTGATGCTATGATAGCTAAGCAAAAACTCTTGTCACAGTAATTAGCCAGGCTCAATGAAAAATTTGATAAACTTCAAGTTTCTGCACCTCAAGCTTCATCAAGGAAGGTAAACACATAAAAGGACACTTAAGCCCATATGCTGAAGTCTCCCAACCCTAACCTTTATTTACCAACCCTAAGAGTCTAAGACCCTACCCTAAGACCGGGCGATCGTGTCCCTCGATATATCAAAACTTTGCAGTGATAAAGAGAGACCCCAACATACCTAACACTAATTAGTGTTACGCCTAAAACTAATGTATTTTTCTATTTTCATGAGAAGATCTATTCCTGGTTGGACAAATGCCTGCATTAAGCTCTTGATTTCACACAACCAAACATATCTATGGATTCATGGAAAAGGGCACAAACCAACAGAAGCTTATTCGAAATTTTTTACTATTAAGTTTGAGGATCCCAAATTACTCAGGAGTTGGGAGATGAAACATGTTTAAATTTGTCACAGATAAGATCACATGTTTTTCATTACAAGTTCCAAGATAAGGCTTCCAGGAGAAAGAAAGTAATTAACAGGTAACCGGAAGCTACGCGGAATATTAACTCCAAAATAGTTTAGACAATTCCTCCAAATTTTCATTTCAATTGACAGTTATACAGCATACACTTCCACTATGGATATTTGAAGCCAAAAGTTTCCACCAAAGCATCAGGTGCCACTAGCATATAAACGGGTCCATTCCTTGGCTGCAGGATTTCAACACAACCATTTTCATAAGAGTATGCATATGACATGTTTGATGCCGTCATTAACAAATAACAAATAACATTTTATATTATCATCATACAAGCAGAACATTTTATATTATCATACAAGCAGAAAAGACATACCTGTTTCAACAGCCTCGGCCTCATTAGATTTCCAATGCTTGGCAATGTTCTCAGAAAGTGGATCATCTGGGTTTGGTGCACTTAGAAGAGCTTGAATACTGAAAAAGGATCCACAAAAAAATCCCATTATAACAATAATCTTCACAGTCAAGAGCAGGTTAATATTTTTCCGTGATTTACAATACAACGTTGTGGCCACACCAGGGGGCAGGTAACTCTAGTCATCAAAATTAAGATCCAGATAGACTAGCATATACAGACCGAGTCAGCGTCCCCAAACAATTTTCATGTTTATTCTCGGTAAAACATAATTACTTTCACTATTTGTGAGCACTTGAACAACATCCTTTTCTCCAATCTTGCTAACAAAATATTCCAGCAAAGTGATTAAGATGCATAAAAATTAAATTTTTAAACTATTACATTTACATCTTATAGAAGCCATGCACGGGTTGATACTGGAAAACTGATTGATGTTATAATTACTTTCACTATTTGTGAGCACTTGAACAACATCCTTTTCTCCAATCTTGCTAACAAAATATTCCAGCAAAGTGATTAAGATGCATAAAAATTAAATTTTTAAACTATTACATTTACATCTTATAGAAGCCATGCACGGGTTGATACTGGAAAACTGATTGATGTTTACTACATTTCTTTAGGAATTGAATAGGTCTCTTTAAATATACATCCACTAGAGTAAAAGATGAAAGAAAAATATACCTCAAAAGTACAGTGCGAATCTGAAGGGCAGGACTCCACTTATCTTTCAGAATGTCAAGACATATCCTGCCAAGCTGCAATAAACTTCATGTAAGATAAATCATTACAGAAGAAAAAATGAAAATATAAGGGGAGCAAAGTGTACCTTATCAATGTTTGGATGATATATTTTTGTCAGAAACCTAACCTGAAAGAAGCAATGCATGATTGAATTAGGATTAATAGGAGAATTATTTTCTTAAAAAAATGCACAGACGAAATCCATCAGTTTCAGTTATAGGTATTATAATCATTAAAATTCAACCTAAATTAGTCAGCACATTAAGATAAAACTGTATAATCACACAATTATGAGAAGAATCATCATCAATATCATCAACAACACCTTTAATCCAAGCTGATTGGAATCAGTAGTAGATGAACCCAATGATAGATACAAGGAGGTTGAAAAAAAATGAAGAGGAAAATGACTAAAAATGGATCATATGTAACATAGAGACAACAACGGGTCTAACCATTCACCAAGCTTATAGCTTTTTTTCATTCCGTCCTAAGACACGATACACCATCCACCAATTGTTTAACTACCTTTTTCTAAGTAAGTTTCGTTCTACCTCTACCTCTCACTATATCGAACTCTTTGTAACAAACTTTTGTTCTTACAGGAGCATTTATGGGTCGTCTCATTACATGCTCAAACCACCTCAATCTATGTTCCTTCATCTTTTCACTCACCGATACTATTGCTACTTTTCGTCGAATATCTTCATTTCTTATCTTATCCATCTTCGTATAATCACACATCCATCTTAACATCATCATTTCTGCTACTCCTATTTTATGCTCATGTTGCCTACGTGCTAGCCAACATTCAACTCCATATAACATTGTAGGTCTTTATGATTAAAATAGCGGCGCTTTAGCGTGCTATCTTGCAACAACTGTGGGTTGCGGCACCCAGCCGCTACTTCCATGCCGCAACGCAACGGTTTCCAGTAGCGGCGGTGCGACTGGCAGCTCTTGCGGCACTATTGCGCCGCTCCACCAAAACGCAGTCATTCACGCTTCTGTTACCTCAAAACGGCACCGCACAAGGCTCGCCGTCGTCGTTAACCTCTCAGACACTCTCGTCGGCGCAAGTAATAGACAACAATAGGAAACTCACAGTCAGCAATAGGTCCTTCTCCCTCTTCTCTCTCCGCCATGGACATCTCTTTGCGATTCACAGTGCTCTTCGCCATCTCGATCCTCGCAATGCTCTGCAACCCAAGGGTGACCGCCATTGAAGGACTGGAAGCAAGCTTCACACCTTCCACAATTGCAACTACATCGTCGACTCCTTCTTCTTCAATAGCGCCAACTCCTCGCCGTCCATGTCCTCCTCCTCCGACGTCGCACTTCCCTGTGCCATGGACTCCGGCGAAGCCTCCCCGCCAGCGTCCTCCTCCTACAGGCGCAGCTGCAGTGCTGCAGTACAGGAAGCGGAAATGGAGAAGAGGAGGCACAAGCGTAGGCTATATAATTAGGTTTACGTTTACTTGGGCTGATACCAATTTGCTTCCTGGACCCCCCTTTTTGCTTTTTGTACTCCTTGCTCATTTTTTAATTAAAAATTGAACTTGTGTTATACTTATCATTCCTCATTTCCTCCTATTTTGGGTGATTTCTTATCTTTTAGCACTTATATATGCGGTCTAATTTATTATAAGTATTTTTATGGACTTCACAGTAGCGGCTTTACCGCTACCCGCTATACTACTGTAGCGTTTTTGGGGTCGGCCACTACCGGCCACTACCCGTTATTTAAAACTATGGTAGGTCTAATAGTTATTTTATAAAAAATTTCTTTTAACTTAAGAAAAATTTTGTGGTCACACAAAAACCCAGATACACTCTGCCATTTCATCCACCCTGATCTGATTCTATGATTTATATTCTCATCAATCTCTCCACACTTTTTTGCAAAATTGATCTCAGGTATTTAAAAGTATCTTTCTTGGGTACCTCTTGACCAAGTAGATGCACAGGGTGTTGATTACCATCTCTTACCAACAAAAACTCACTTCATATACTTAGTCTTGCTCTGACTTATAACGTGAATCATTTAGAATCCAAAGAAGTGCTTCTTCACAATTCAAGTTTCCTATTAACACTGTCTTTGGTCTCATTAGTAAGCACAATATCATTTGCAAACTTCCTCTTGAATATCTTTTGTTAGTTCATCTATCACTAAGGCAAAGAGATAATGACTAAGAGCCGAACCTTGATGTACACCTACCGTGATAGAAAAATAACTTGATGTTTCATTACAAGTTTTCACACAATTATGAGAAGAATATATATAATCCTTTTTTTTGGGGGGGGGGGGG
>PYAF01005245.1:655839-670866 GCA_007407185.1 Glycine tomentella | reverse complement strand
AGATAATAAATAAAACATTATAATGATTTATTAAAAAATTGTGTGCTGTATTTTATTTGTGTTTTCTTATATTGTTTTCATATCAATCAATTTAGGATGTATTAAAAACCGTAAAAATAATAAATAAATAATAACTTTTCTACAAACTTTTAAAATATCAAAATTTTAAATATAATATAAAATATTAAAGTAAACATTTGAATTGAATTTGATTTTCTATAATTTAGTTAGATCTATAATTAAAAGTACACACTTTAATAACACAGTATTTGAATTGGTTAAAATTAAATTTATTAAAAATTACTAAATCTGAAAGAAAAAAAATATGTTGTGAGATTTACAAAATTTTGTCCAATAATTTCAACTAATTAAAGAATATATTCCTAATATTTCTCACTCGGTTAGAGGTCTAAGAATTTATGGTGTGTTGATAGGCTCATGAGTGTCATTTGTGGAATTGTAAATCATGAGTTCACGATGTTTCACGTTTGTGATACCCAATGTGATTCAAGTTCAGGTTATCTGCATTGTGTGAATGTCATTCTTTTTTTGCTTTTTGCATTGAACTGGTAATTGAACAATGAATTAACACACACAATCACCCTTATCATTGGTATGTTATAGATTCCAACACCCCAAATGCCGAGCCCTGTCACATGCAGGAAAAAAACGTAGGATTGACCCATTACGACTCAGTTATTTTCAGATAAATTTATGTTTAAGAAATTAGATTCCATATATTTTATAGTTCAGGTATATTTTGAAGTTTGAATTAATCCAATTTCATTGAATATCATATTTTCTTTTAAAAAAATTTATTAGATACTTATGAAAAAATATTGTAGTACTTATAAATTTGTGTTTTTTAGAGATTAAAATTAAAAAAACATAAATTTACAAAAACTAAAAAGAACTTACAGGAGTCAAAATGAAAAAAAAAAAAAAAACACCAACTTACATGAACTAAAATTTAAAAAATAAATTTAACGAAACCATATCTTGACATGCTGTAAAATATATTATAACATTTAGTTTTGTCTTAAGGATATAACATTTAGTTATATAGTTCATTAATTTTAGAATTTAATGATACATTTTTTTTATAGGCAAAAGCAAGTTATTATAAATTAAAAAGAAACTGAAAGGGGCACCAGAGATGACCCAATCAGCCAAGGTACAGATACAAACACAATACACAGCAAAGAGCAGCTAAGTCATGACTATGATACCAAGCTAAATACACAGAGACCCAATGGACCAAAGACCCTACAACAGACACGTGAATAACAACAGAATACCATCCATCACAGTGGAGATTCCCACTCTACGTAGAGCCACATCGCAGGCATGCTGCTGGAGAGTGAAAGATTGATATCCTTAATAAATGGAGTTGACCCGACCTTGTGTTATGCTAGTATGTTGTAAGGTCTTTTTTTATGCAATATGTGGTAAGTAAGGTCTTGGTCAAATTATATTTGAGTTCAAATAAATAACCATATCGAGATTTCAAGTTGAACAAAAACAAGTAAATTATTCCCAACCCGTGATAACATACATCTTAGTGAAACGGTAGCTGGTAGCAGGTATGAAACTAAAAAAAAGTTAGGTCGGTAGCATGCAACTTTATATTATTATGAATTTATGATTTATACTATGCTTACCCACTAGGCTACAACCAATCTACCATGATCATTGTGGATTTTAGGTGGGTTGAATGGTTAAG
Source organism: Glycine tomentella (assembly GCA_007407185.1). Classification (NCBI taxonomy): domain Eukaryota; kingdom Viridiplantae; phylum Streptophyta; class Magnoliopsida; order Fabales; family Fabaceae; genus Glycine; species Glycine tomentella. The sequence continues at coordinate 669,143 of PYAF01005245.1, read as the reverse complement.
ATTTTAAGGAAATATAGAAAAGGTCGTGAATTTATTCCTTTTTGCTAATTAGAAAATTAACAAATAACATATGTCAATAAAAAAAAATCATTGTATACCAATTTTGACATTTTTGGCATTACTTTTTTCTCCACCTAGTTCATGATTTCCATTGACATTGTGGTTGTTAAATTAAAAAACTAAAAGCTAAACATGAGTGAAGTGGGAGAAGAAAGCATAAAAGAAAGATCACAACTAATAGAAAATGGTGGAAGATAGAATTGAATTTTCGTTCTGGTTTTTCCAGCATACATAAGTGACTTGTAGTTGGTGAAAATACAAAGTTACAAGCAACACAACACACCCCATGCTGACTTAGCTTAACCACTCCCTTAAAACAAGGTCTTTCATTCAATTTCACCTATTACATGTTGACTAAAACTAACTTATATCAGAAACATAACAACAACATATTTTAATACCAAAATAACAAGTAAAGTCAATTCTAGCAGTGGTCAATTATAGTCTCGCTCTCCTCCATTTTCTTGCTTTGGAGGAAATTGACAAGGTCTTGGAGGGGTTCTCTAGTATCAGAGCTCTTTGTTAGCTCTCCCGCAACTTCTGCAGGTGTCACATTCACTTCTCCTAGAAGCCCCTCAATCTGTTCAAATAGTTTGTGTTGTGAAATGCAAAGATAGTTGAGGACCAATTGCTTGAAAGCAGAAAAGGTGCAGTATGACAAGTGGATGTGCATGTCCATCCTACCAGGCCTCAGCAGAGCAGGATCCAGCCTCTCTTTGTGATTGGTTGTGAAAATAATAATCCGTTCCTCTCCACAGCATGACCAAAGACCATCTATTACATTCAAGAGCCCTGAAAGTGTCACCTGTTGGAAAATTATAAAACAAACATTAGAAATTTGTAATTTTTTTTTTTTTTTTTTTTTTTAGTTTTGTTGGAAAGTCACGCTTGCCACAATTCTTGGTATGCAATTTCTATATCTATTAGATAACTTTACTTAATGTCAATTGATTTAAGACGAAATCTAACATGGTATTTGAATCTATAGCCCAACTCCGTGAATTACCTGTTCTAGTAGCCATCGCCTGTTTTGACAGGCATGCGTGGAGGGCCAAGTGACAACCTTAGAGTCATTGTTAATATGGACAAACATGGATAAGATGCATACATTGAAATATGTCAGATCTGCTAAATATTTTCTACTTTAGTGTATCCCTTGTCTGTTTGGCATGAAAATTGAGACTGAACTTCTAAGATGGATGATATATTTAAATAGAAATAATACATACCTTACTCTCTTTATTATTATCTCCTTTATTTTCTTCTTCTTCTTCTTTTTCTTCTCGGTTCTGCAGCTTTATGGAGCAGTCAATGTCCTCAAATACAAGTATGGAACGGTTGGACATGCCAAGGATCAAATTCTTTAAGTCATTGTTATCATGGACAATGGTGAGATCCAAATCATAGATATCATAGTTGAGATAATTGGCCATGGCTGCAATAAGACTAGACTTCCCAGTGCCAGGAGGGCCATACAAGAGGTAACCACGTTTCCAAGCTTTCCCAGTTCTTTTATAGAACTCTTTCCCTTTCACAAACTTGTCCAAATCACTCATCACTTCCCTCTTGAGCTCTGCATCAATTGCCAGAGTTTTGAAAGTCATGGGGTGGCCAAATTTGATACTATTTCCATTCCAATAGCAATCATATTCAATTGTGTGGAGCTTCACTTCCATGTTCTCCTGTTTGATATCCTTGGCTCTCTCCAACACATATGGCAAATATGAATTGAAGATCTTCTCCTTGTGGTTCTTGTGAAAGCTTAGCTCATAGGATCTCACTTCTGACTTAAAATTGGCATTCCTATCATTAGAATGTCTACTACCATGAGGCTCAACAATCTCACAGCTAAGTTTCCACTTCACCTGAACTCCTTCATAATCATCACTAATTTCTTCATCTCTATCTACACTGAATGCAAGCTTTTTGTCATCCTCGGATTTGCTTGCTTTAACTCTTAGAGCTGAGAGAGTGGCTTTAGTGCCTAGATAGACTTCTGCAGCCTCATACACTTGGTTTCTTGACACCCCTTGAAATTCTTCAATGATAATGGTAAGTTGGGAGGAAAATTGACGAGAAAGATAATAAATTTTGGAATAAAAGAAGTCTAGGATTTCAGGAGGCATGAAATCTTTGGTAATGCTTCGGATTAGCATAGCTGAGGCTGCAAGAGATGCCACTGCAGATATAAGTGTAGTGCTATTTGACATGGTTTTTTGATTAAATGGAAGATGGGATACACAAGAATATAGGCAAATTGTTTCACAGGTGTATCTTTGTTGGAGGGTGCCTGAGAATAATGAGTATCTTATATCTACATAGATTAGCTTAGTATTTATAATTACACTTTATAGCAAAAGAGCATGACTTATATTCACCTTTGTTGGGTTGGTGACAACTTCTCAAGACATTTCTACGAAACCTCGTTCCTTTTTCCTTGCCTACCACGAATGATGACTTTTTGACGCTTGCCAGCACCCTCACACGTGCAACCTAGTTTGCCTGTGATTGCGGGGATCCCCATATCGTCGCAGGATGGTAGAAAGGGCCCTATGGGAAATTTCAGATTTCTTACTTCCCTCGGTGCAAAGGTCGGCTTTATGAAAAGAAGCCCAAAGCAAGGGCTTTGATTAAAATATTTTAGAGTATCATTTAATTATACTAAAAATAGAAAATTATTATTATAAATTGTTTTTTAAATTACATGTATTTTTCACAAAAACAGTCTTATATGAGCCGATGAGAATTACTTTGGATAATAAAACTTTTTCTTTTGAATTTAAGTAGTTGTATGCTTAGAACTTTAATTAAAAATTACTGATTATGTTAAAATAATTCTTTTTCGGTTGATCCACATTCGTAGTAATATATTATTATTAACTTCATATTTTCATACTATTTCACTTTAAAATTAAGTATCTCCCTTTTTGCATTTTTGTTAATTCTTTATTTTCCATTAAAAATATATAAAAACCAAGTACTACAATGAATGATATTTTCTCACTTCTCTCATTGAGTATGTATTAGATCCTTATTTTCTATTACTTTCAATTTCCATTGATTCCCAATCATTTTTCCCCTTGGGAGTATGCTTGAGAGAGATGTGTGTTGGAATCAAAGACATATGAAGCATTTGACTACTAAGAATATTTTGATGATAATAAAGAGGATTAAAATTTGTGAAGTATTAACGTTTGTTACTTGTGCATATTTTATGTGTTTTTGGACTCGAAACGTCCACAAAACACATACATATAGATTTGTGCTTATCTTAGATATCCTTCAAGCTATGTATGAAAGCTTCCAACATCAGTGTTAACAAAGTTGTTCAATATTTTTTTTCTAGATAGGCGTCCAATATAATTGAAATAGGGTACTGCAGAAGATTATTCCTCGTTAATAGCTGAGCCATAGGTCATTTCATTTTGCGGAAACCATAGGGTCAAATCATAAATTTTCCTAAAACAGATGCACTATGATAGGTTAGTGATGTTCAACAATTTCAACACTTTATCATATCATAAATTATCTCTACCTAATTCATGAATATCTTCCTGTAACTCCAATCAATTTACGGCACATTTTGTTGCTGTGGAGAAATTTAACAATGTCTTGTATGCCTTCTCCAATCACTTTGACTTCTCTCAGAAGACCTTCAATCTGTTCTAAGAGTTTGTGCTGAGAAATGCAAGGTAATTGAGGGCCATTTGCTCAAAAGCAGAAAAATTGCAATATGACAAGTGAATATGCTTGTCCATTCGACCAGGCCTTAGCAAAGCAGGATCCAGCCTTTCTTTGTGATGGGTTGTGAAAATAACAACGCGTTCCTCACCACAGCATGACCAAAGACCATCTATAACATTCAAGAGTCTGAAAGTGTCACCTGCTAAAAATCATAAACAATGTGATTATCTACAAGATGCTGGGATTTTTAATATAAATTTGACTTAAAAAAAATAATATAAAATTACAACTTACAAGCATGTGGATATTATTAACATGGATAGACATAAATGCACACATTGATGTTCATGTTTGTTAGTATCAAGTTCTATACCTATAGTGAGCCATGCAAGAAAAACATTCTCTTAATATATATATATATATATATATATATATATAAACACTTTCTACTGCTTATTAAAATTTATTAGAACTCATATCAGAAGTTTTCTGGGCCACACTTTTTATTTAATGTGTTTAACCTCTAATTTTGTATTAGTTTTCAGCAAATTTTGCTAGCAATACTCATCTATAGTATATTCATGAGTTTAATAGAGATCCACTAACATTGCAAAATAATTTTATATTAATATTTAATCACAAATCACCGCTCATAAAAATTTTAAGATAATATCTTAAAAATTAACAAACTTATCATACATGACGATTTATGATTGAATGACAATGTAAAACTATTTTACATTATCAATACAAGAATAATTCTACCGGATTTTTGAGTCATAGGAGATTTTATGATTTATGACTTGGAGGATTCTCAGCATACCTACAGTAGTTAATATGTTGTTAGTTAACTAAACTTAGTTAGTTGTATTGGTTAGTTTACAGTTAGTTACTTACAACTGTAAAATAGTGAGTTGTTAGAAATAGTTAGATTCAAAGCTATCTCAGTTTATTGTATATGAAGTATGTCTTCATGATTCAATTAAGGAGAATACTAATATTCATCATCTCTTCTCTTTTGCTTCTTCTGCATGCTACCTTTTCTCTTATTTGCCATTCATGGCTTCTCTCGAGTTCATGAAGGATTTTTAAAAATAGAAAGGAATAACTACATTGTGTGCTCATCGATTTGTCGTAGATATCAATAGATCCTTTTTTTTTTTCCTTCTCCAATTGGACCAATCCCTCGACTTTTTACACCGGCAATGCTTACCTGAATGTATCTCTTAAGGTGCTTGAAATGAAAGTTAATATATCTAAACAAAAATACAAATCTTGTTATCTCCATTCTTAACTGGTTCCCCATCTTCTTCCTGGTTCTGCAGCTTCATAGTGCAATCAATGTCCTCTATCACAAGCATGGAACGGTTGGACATGCCAAGGATCAAATTCTTTAAACCATTATTGTCATGGACAGCCGTGAGATCCAAGTCATAGACATTCATAGTTTAGATAATAGGCCATGGCTGCAATAAGGCTAGACTTGCCAGTGCCAGGAGGGCCATACAAGAGATAACCGCGTTTCCAAGCTTTCCCAGTTCTTTTATAGAACTCCCTACTCTTCACAAACTTGTCCAAATCATTCACCACTTCCCTCTTAAGCTCTGCATCAATTGCAAGAGTCTTAAAAGTCATGGGGTGACCAAATTTGACACCAGGAACTTTCCAGTGGTCTCTATAATCAACTGTGTGAAGCTTCACTGCCTCATTTTCTTCTCTGATAGCCTTGGCTTTCTCTAAGATTAATAGCAAATATGAATTGAAGATTTTCTCCTTGTGTTTCTTTGGAAAGCTTAGCTCATAGTACCTTATTTCTGACCTTAAAGAGGCATTCATGTCCTGATGCCTACATCGAGATGACTCAACATGTCTACATATATATTTCCACCTTACTCTAACCCCTTCTTACTCATCATTCACTTCTTCATCTCTATCTACACAAAATGATAGCCTTTTGTCATTCTCAGATTTGCTTGCTTTAACTCTTTGAGATGAGAGAGTGGCTTTGGTGCCCAAATACGCTAGGCAGCTTCAAACACTTGGTTTTTGGACATCCCTTGAAATTCTTCAATGACAACGGTGAGTTGCGTGGAGAAGTGACGAGAAACATTGTGAAGACCTGAGTAAAAAAAGTCCATGACTTCATGAGGAATGAATTCATTGGTAATGCTTCGGATCAGCATAGCTGAGGCTGCAAGAGAGGCCACAGAAGATAAAAATGACTTGCTATTTGACATGGTTTTGGTCAATGGAAAACGGAATGACACAAAGGATAGGCAAATTCTTCAATTGTTCAACTCAAGATCAATTCAGGACCAGAATCAATTCCTCGACATAAACTAAACTTATGAATATTTACTTAAAATCACATTAACTGATATTTCAACGTGATCATAGATGATCCAACATGAATCTAAAATGGCACTAAAACTCGGCTTTCGTTTGGACCCTTGTATGAGATGATCTTAAGATGCTTATCTAAAGATGGGAATTGATGTTCACTTTATGTAGTACAGAACAGGACCAATTTACTCTTGACTCTTCTGGGTTGTTGAAGGTGGACCTTGACGTGTTTACCACGCATATTGACTTTCTCTTTTTGAAAATTTCCGAGTTATTTCACTCCATGATCTAGAGGTTGCAATTTATATAACTTTTCAAGTGAAGGGAAAACCACAGCTTCAATTGTCTAATTAGCATTTTTTTGTGCTTTGAAAATTAAGAATATGTGTATATATACTTAATATATTTGGTCTAGTTTAGCCAAAATAAATTTACGTATGATACTTTGTACATTCCAGTACAAAGGTTGGTCAGACAAATTGTGTGGAAAACGAAAGATAAAGATCTTCTTGAATGGGTCGTGCCAATTGTGCAAAACGTCACCCTTTAGGAAAATTCAGAGAAAAAGGATGGTATGGTGAAACCAGGAATGTAATACGGAAACTGGGAATTTTCATACATTATCAGGTATATCTTCTAAGGTGATTTGCAGGGTGAGCCTTTCTGGTGGAATATTATAATAGACCATTCTTATGGTGTACTTTTACAATGAGAACTAGTTCCTTATAAACTAGCTTAAAGTCATAATTTTTACTGCAATAGTAGACCATTTTGAAGATAAATAGCATGATCAATGATCAAATGTCTTAGGGAAGGAAGAACATATGGTTATGGAATTAGGGAAACAAAATTTTACACTAGTTTTTGTAATTGATAATATGGATGAGTGGGGACCATTAGTGATCAACTTAGTAGGCACTATCTACAAAAGAATAAATAAATTAAATATGACATTGAAATTCAAAATAATAAATGAATATGTGAAAAGTTAATAAAAAAAGAGAAGCACAATAGCAAAAAAAAAAAAAAGATAATCAGATATTAAATATACTTCGGAATTGATAATTTTTATTAAATAATGCACAAACGCATTCTAGTAATGGAAAAACTGAAATTTTAAAAGGAATATATTTTTAATGAGAAATCAACACATGTCATAGACTTTCCTTATAATGGCTTTTGCTTAATAAATTGTATAGATAAATTCCAGAAAAATGAAAGTAAAAACTGATTTTTTTAAAATTATTTTATACTTTAAATTTCTTATATTATTGTTTTTATTATTAGTAGTATACTATAGTAGTAGAGAATTAACCAAATTTGACTGTCATAACAAAATGAGACTTAACAAAAGTTTAAATATTGCAATATTAGAGTTGGCTCATATATGATCAGTTCTTGAAAGGCCAACCTACAAACTGATCTTAATCATAACAGGATACAAACAGTGAAATTATGCATTGCAAGCCAATGTTGCTTTTGTCACACACATGAATAAAACTACTCAACAATAGCATAAAAATGAAGATGATTCAAATAGGCCATCACTCAAAAATAACAATGAGTCGAAGTTGACGAGGTGCAGTACACCATTCAAATAGAGGTTTCACCAAATGGAGCAAATATACTTAGAAATATTAATGCATCAAATCTTAGATATATGACAGAATGATGGGTTAGCGGCCTAACTCATCTTCTCCCCTGGCTGTGCTTTCCATTTTTTGGTCCTCTGAAATGGAAAAAATCAGTTAAACCAAAGAGTATGGGCATATGTGTGTGTGTGTGTGTGTTGTTAACTAAAACCAAACTCATAAAAGTTTGAGCTACCATCCCCAACAAAAAGAGTTAACATTGGAACTGGATTTAGCTTCTTGAAAGTGAGCAAAGATAAAGTAAGTAACCCAGTTGTTAATAAGAAAATCAACAGTTGATATTCCAAAAACATTCATGATTTATTATGTATGTGCATGTAATATCAACTATTGATTTTTTAATCAACAACTGAGATTACTTTACCCTCTATAAGATGAGTTGTTCACTTTAGAGAAGTGGATCCAATTGGAACCTCAACTAAAAACTAAGATATTTGGTTTGGGCAGCTTCACTCTATTTTGCTCCAACAAATATCATATACACATGAGGATCAAACTGAATCTTGGGAAAAGAGATGATGAAAACTGAAGGAAAGATTTCCAGATGTGAAGAGGAATAGGCATACAAGTCAAATATGTCAGCTATTATTGGAATCTAAAGATCCTATGAATCTTAAATAGAAATTGTATTATGTGATCTCTATATCTTACCACCCTCTCCGGGGATATCAGAAGTCCATAAAGTAAGGTTATCCCTCAACAGCTGCATAATCAAGGTACTGTCCTTGTAAGAATCCTCATTCAGGGTATCCAGCTCTGAGACAGCATCATCAAAGGCTTGCTTTGCAAGATGGCAGGCCCTGGAAATAAGTTACACGAAGTAAGGATCTGTCCCAACCCTTTCTCTCATCAGCACAAATATTTCCACATACCTTTCAGGTGAATTCATTATCTCATAATAAAACACAGAGCAATTTAGAGCCAGACCCAAACGAATAGGATGTGTAGGTTGTAGTTCACTCTGAGCAGTGGTAGAAGCTGTCTGTAAATAATCATAACAATTTTAATCTAAGCTGGAAATTTGAGGTTTTCTCTATATCACAAATAACTTAAAATACCACAATATTGAGGAATAACAAAATAAACAATAGGAGAGCAACATAACATGAAAACATGGTGCAAACTCCAACAACATATTATTGGTCATAACTCATAAGGAACAGCCGTCTCCGTACTTTAAAAGTAAGAAAGGCAATTCCTTAAATTCAGAAAAACAAAAGGCAACAATGCAGAATTGGGCCATCTAATGGTATCCCTCTGATCATGTTGCCATTTGCCATGAAATTGAGATCATAATACTCAGCATACTGCAGAGGAAAAGGCCTTGTCACAGAAATTTAAGGATGAATACTCCCTTGTGCACATTGCAGACATACTCACTTTTAGAAAAGCTTTTTCCTAACATAATAATAAGCTACAACATTTTCCAATTAATACAGATTTAACAACATGGACCCTAAAACAGTTTAGAACTTTTAACTTCCAGTCCCCAAATAATGAACATATATTTTATAGTGTGCACTAAAAGCTAAATATATGCAGGTGAACGTGAAACCATGCGACTCTAAGAATTTAGAAGTGCACCAATAATAATGTAGACTAACTCCATATCCCAAATTATCCAGATTAAACCCAGTAAAGTGGTCACTACTAGCACAAAAGAATGAAAGTTAGGCAGGGAGATTGTCACCCGATGGGAAGGGATATGTGACCTATATATTACTACTCTGCCACCCTCAAATCCTCCCAAATAAATGTATTACCCCATCCTGCCTCTGTTAAGAACTTTATTAGTAACATTGGAGCTCAATTTTCTGAGACTGTCAATACCTTTGTGCATTATGCTTATGCTTATTCCTATTCCAAGACACTAGATGTCAGCTGACCATCTAAGTTTTCATATTACAGAATAAAGACGAATGGTTCATTTAAAAGAAACAAAAGAATGTAGAAAGATGAAAAAATCCCTTCATTTTTTACCATCCAAATAATCAAAATGAGGAGAGAAATTAGGAATTGTAAAACCTTCTACAATAGGTCAGATTCCAATCATACAGAAAATTGTAATAGATTAACAATTGACTATTACTAAGTTACTACAAAGACATCTTGTAATTGCATCGAAGCACAAGATTGTTAAGCATCTAATGAAGAATATTGCACTTCATGGAGCATAGAAGTATTTGTGCAGTTAAAGTGTCCTCATTAAGCATAAAGAAAATTGAAAATTTCACATTCTCACAGAAGCCTTGGAATTCATCCAATTTGTGTTCTGTTGAACATATAAAATAGATACAAATCACTGGCCAAAAAAATAGTATAAAACCTGATTTAGTTCCCCTACGGAGGCAAGAATCATACACTAATAAAAGGTTCAACATAACTTCTAATGTAGTAATGTACAGAAAAGGACTAACTCACAAGACAGTTTATTAACATAAGACCTAATCCTATAAAAAAAATACAATGTTCAGATAAACTTCTAAGGCCCTAATAAAAGTCATAGCGAAAATGTTATTCCTATGTAGCAGCATCCAAAATGGGCCAGAATTTGGATGAAAAGTGAAAGCTTCTCTACCTAACCTACCAACACATAGTTATTGAAGGATGACAATTATCCTGTTAAATTATTATTATTAGAAGGTGCTGTCCTTCAACTAATAAATATTATCTACACTTTCTGCTAACATTGAAAGCAGCAAGTCTGGCATATACATAATATAAGACAAACTTAATTATACAGAGGTAATCCTTGTTACCTCCAGCAAATACCTCATATGCTTTAAGTGACTGATCTGCCACCTCTTTCTTTTCATTATCAGCCTTGAATTCTGCCAAATACCGGTAATAGTCTCCTTTCCTGCATCCAAGTCAAAACTCAAAAAAATGTCTTAAAAGGCCAAAAAAGCATGCACATCACAAGCACAAACACTTCAAACCCCCATAAAGAAGAAAACAATAAAGCATACATCTTATAATAAAACACTGTGGACTCCGCAATATTAGTGGATGGAATAAGATGCTCATCTAAAACTATCATAATGTCACTGCAAATGTTGGACAGCTCCAACTCCACCTTGTTCCTGTAATCCCTGATACGCTTAACATGCAACTCATTCCCTTTCGACTCCTCTTTCTGCTCTATAGATGACAAGATCCTCCATGAAGCTCTCCGTGAACCCACCACATTCTTGTACCCAACAGAGAACAAGTTCCTCTCTTCCACACTCAATTCAACGTCCAGTTTCGCCACATTCTTCATGGCATCCACCATTTCTGCACACCACACCACTCCACCACTCAACACTCTTGAATCAAATTCCAAAACACAAAAAAATAAACATAAGAGTTTAGTTCTCACACCCTCATCCTCTTAGAAATCATGCCAGTTATGACTTTTAATGTAATTATTTTATTATTATTTTAACCCACCACTTAACACTCTTGAATCAAATTCCAAAACACAACAAATAAACATAGAGTTTAATTTCACAGCCTCATCTACTCAGAAATCATGTCAGGTGTGACTTTTAAAGTAATTATATATTATACTCCACAACTCAACACTCTTGAATCAAATTCGAAAACACACAACATATAAATAGAGTTTAATTTTCACACTCTTGACCACACAAAAATCATGTCTGTATAACTTTTAAAGTAATTATTATAAAAATTAACAAACTTAGCATACAATGGCAATACACTACTACAAATCCAAATTTTACTATTTTCTTTCCTGATAATTGATATGGTGATTTGGGCATGTAAAATAAACTAGCAGTTCCATGCAGAAGTGAAAGAGCAGGGGGCTTTTATGGAAAAATTGAAACTTTATCAGAACAAATGCTGTTATAAGGAAAAAGAGAAAAATGGGTTGCTGAAAGAGATGCTGGAAACGTGATTGAAAGTGGAATACAGCTAAAATGAAGGAACCATAACGAGTGTTCACTTCACAGTTCACAGTGAAAATCAAGAGAGAAAGAGAGAGAGAACCATCATAGCGTTCAGCTTGTTCAGCTAACTTGGCAACATAGACAAAGTTCTCGCGTTCTTTGGAGAAGGTAGCCATGGCTGGTTGAGTGATTTGAGTGTTCCTTCCACTATCTCCCTCCTCAGTGTGGTGTGGTGAGAGACAGAGAGAGTGAAAAACAACAAGTGAAGTGAAAGGTAGATGCGGTTTTTTTTTTTTTTTTTTTTTTTTGGGTAAGATTCGGAGAATTTATAGGTAACCTGGTATTGCCGGTGACAGGTTTTCTTTTTTGGATAGTGATTGGGAAGTGGGACCCATGGGCGTAGTTGTGCCCGTGTGGGCTCAACTGCCATTGTTAAGGAATAGATTATGCCATGCCATGCACCCATGCCTAGTTGCCTACTACACCTTACATATCAATTAAATATAATTAAATATGAGTTTAATGATCATAAATGTAAAATGTTTTTTATACTGTGATTTAATCTCATTATTAATATGATTTTTAAAAGAATTATTATTATAAAAATTAATAAACTTATCATACATAATAAATTATAATTAAATGATGATATAAAATATAACAAATTTATAACTAATTTTAGTAAATTATACTTATATTCATTAAGCGTCTTAAAATCGTAGTTGTGAAATCCGGTTCGGTCATTGAACTGGTTGAGGTAGTGGATTAATGAGTCATTGATTCAATCGATGTGCCATTAATTGATCTGATTTGACCTGATATATATATTAAAATTTTAAAATTATATAGGTATCTATTATATATAAGTATATAACTAACATTATTTGAGTAAAAAAAGTTCATTCATACTTCAAAATTCAAATTAAAAAAATCCAATTAAAAAAATAGTTTTTTTTCAAATTTTATTTTATTAAAAAACAATTTAAAAAAAAAATCGGCCGGGTTGGCTCCATCCAGGATCCGATGACCATCCCGATGAGGTTTGACTGAGTCAACTCGGATCAACTGCATAACCGGTCCAAAAGCAAATCGGCCAGTTAGACCACTAGAGGTCCCGATGCATACCGAATTTGATAACAATGCTTAAAATTACATAAATATTTTTATATTTAAAATACTTATAGTAACTTCTTTTTTATTAGGTAGTAAAATATAATATTTTCTAAATAATTAAGAAGGAAAAGTTTTATTATTGATAATAATCTTATCTGACTCGAATATAATTATGTCAAGTGAAAAATACTCATAAGCTAAATAAAAGAAAATTAAAAAATAATGTAATATGTAAGGAATATCAACTTTTATTTTCCAAAAATTAAAATATTTAGCAAAAAAGTAAATAAAAATAAGTAAAGTTGGTGTAATTTCACAATTTTTTAAGAATAATTAGTATAATTCATTAATGATTGTTATTTTTAATTTTTATTTAATAGAAAATATTTCTAATTAAATAAAGACTTAATATTAATTCACAAAAGCTCATTTATCTTATTATGTTTATTTTATAAAATATAATGTTTTACATTAATTTAAAATTTTATTTCACTTATTTTTCAAAATTTTATATTAATTAATTTTTAATATATTATATTAAAATATAATTATTAAG
>PYAF01005245.1:639716-655739 GCA_007407185.1 Glycine tomentella | reverse complement strand
ATAAGAAATTAGAATAAGTTTATATTAGACTTAAATGAAACTTTGATACTTTTATTTTTAAAATTTTGTAATTTTAGGTTTTTATTTTAAAATAGAGATATTTAATCTCTTTATTTTATTTTTTTAAAAATTAACAATTTTGATCCTCCTAAATAAAAATATTTAGTACTTCACTTTTGTAAAATTTAAGATTTTTAATTCTTTCATCAAACTTAAAGAGTTGAATATTAAGAGATTAAAATTGATTATGATATAAATTAAATAAATAATTTCATGGCAAATCACTAAATTTGGATAAATTTTCACTAATTAATAGTTTTTAAATTTGATGAAAGAATTAAAATTATGAATTTTAAAAAACTAAAGAATTAGATTTCTTTATTTCAAAATAAGAAGACTAAAATTATAAATTTTAAAAATAAGAAAATTAAATATTTCTATTTTAAAATAAATAATTAAATTGTGGGTTTTAAAAAATAATTGGACCGAAATTGCATTTAAGATATCAAGGGAAAGAATACAAATCTTAAAATGTTATATAAATTAATATAAAAGAATGTGTGGAACAAAAAAATAAAGAAGGATTTCGAATGAAATTTTATTATTTTAAAATATTGATTGAAACGTAAGGATGAAATCAAATTACATCATGGTTAAGCGTTTAAATGGTAGTTAGATCAAGCCAATCAAGTAGAGCCACGCGGGATATCTATCTGTCTATTCAATGAGTGTGATACTTCTCGAGATATTTAGAGGCTGCAATTGGACTTATTTGGTTGGTATCAAAACTATTTTTTTATTTTTATTTCGAGGTAGTATCAAACCATCCTTGAACTATTTATTTTTGTAAAGTTCCTTCCATAGTGTTTCTTTTTGGAGATTTTCTACCCAAATAATATAACTAAGTTAAATATTTATCAAAATTCAAAAGCACCTTTTAATTATTCGCTACAATTTTGTCATGGGTGTGTGTGTGACATCTATGGGCTATGGTTTTTTTTTTTTTCTTCTAAAAAAAGTGAAATTGCGTCAACCGTGTAACATATCACAATCCAATAAAATTCTTCTAATCACGTAACACATAATATCATTGCATTTGGTATATTTTGTCGTATAGTAATGAATAGATTAATTTTGTTTTGTAGGAAAAAAAAATCAAGGTATGTTTGGTAAAGAAAAAATAAGGAGGAAATATAAGAGATAACAAGTGGAGTGTCCGGAAGAATGAAAATAGAAACAAATTGTTTAGCTGAGGACTTTTTTTTTTACAGTTTTTAGCATTTTCTGCTATTTTAAAACTGCCAAAAATGAATATCACAAAAAAAATGATGTTCATATATTTTTTTTCCTCCTACTTCACCCTTTCTTAAATTTTTTTTCCTATTTCATTAAAATTAAAACATTCCTAAAATTTATTCAATTTCCAACCTATTTTGGAACTCCCTAATTTTCTCTTTATTTTTATCCACCAATTTCTTTTTCTTAGTATTTCTTTTTTTTTTTTGTAGTAAACAGTTTTTAAAGTTGCATTATTTGAATAAAAAACCCATCTTATTTTAATAAACAAAAGAAGAAAGGCCTATGGTTCAAAGCCCTATAGCGCTAGCCAGCAAGCATTAGATGAAGCCTATTTTGTCTATTTCGCATTTTGAACCAAAACCAGAAGTAAATTTGAAAGGATTATTGACCATGATTGATCCCCAAGACTCTCTCACAAATAAAGGATAAAAAGAGCAAAGAGGTTGGTAACATTTTTACTTTTTAGACATCCTGTCTCCATCATTATTTTTATTTTTTGGGACAAAAATCGGTTGTCCACCACGTCACTAAAATTGGTTGTCCAGACACTCTAGGGCACCTGTTAGTTAGTCATATAGTATCGGGTAAAGTTGAAAATATTTTTTTTTTCATATAATATTAAAATGTGTGGCTGATGAAAATTTACCCATAATTTCAAAACACATTAATTAGAAAATCCCAGCCATCTTTTCTTATATGCCTATGATAGCTCTGCAGTTCTTCTATTTGATGTTACCTTTTTTGAAAATCAGTTAAATGTTCATTAACCAACATTAACATGAAATTGACTTTCTAACTTGAAAGAAGAACAGCATATACGCACGGACAATTATATTTTAAAATTCACATATCAAATTAATCATTTCTAAGATTCAATATTCAATTTAAGTTTAGTTAATTATTGCTTATTGGAGAAGAAAATTAAATTTTGCAAGCAACCGCTATGATGCTATTTATTGTAGAATATTGTGACTTACCGGCGAGAAACTAAGAACTAGCAGGTGTTATTAAGAAAAGGTTATGCTTCTAAATCTAAAGAAGACCCGAATCTGAATTTACTTTGGAGTTGATGAGTCGACATGCAAGGCCCAATAGTGAAGCTGAATTCACTTCACATACTCAAGACATGTGAAGAACAATTTGCTTAATTTCATGGTGTAGCAAGAAAGAAATGTTTTTTTTTTTTTTTGAGAAAGAAAGAAATAGTTAGGATTTATACAAGTAGTTAATTTCATGAATCATATGTAGCCAAAATAATGCAAATCATGCCGACAGAGGTTGATTGCGTTTTCGGCAAGGCAAACCAATTTGCACATTTTTTATGTGGATTGGTCCAATTAATTGATTGATTTCTTATTCTTCTTCCTCAATTACAAATGTAGCGAAGTTACTGTTTATATACTACTACTATATTTTGTGCATTTTGTTCCAACCTCAAGTTAGTTGCATCATTAATACGTAATAGGCTTATTACAATTTAGGTATTGTCTGTTTTAACTTGTATGTGTCTCACAGTTTATCTTTAAAAAGCTCATCGATGGGTTAAGAAAGAGAAGATAGTATTTATACTCTCAGCAGCTTCAATTCTTAAGTAGCGTGCGTCTTTTTGGTGTCCCAGAATATATTTCATGATGATTTTTCAAGGCTGCTAAGCCTCAACTTGTAAGTGGATTCTATGATAAACATTTCAAGCGCATCATAGTTTTGGATGTAATCGATGGAACTTTGATTTGTTACATTGATAATTTAACCTTCATTCTTCAATGATCTTAAGAATCATCTCACAATATTAAATCTTAGTGCTCAGCAAAATTCATTTGATCAATGAAATAAAAAAGATATTACATGAATGCAGTGTCAACTGCTCTCCAGATTAAATTGTATTTTTTTTCTTTCTGTTTCGTAGTATGTTTCAAACAACATTAATTTGGCAATCATGCATAGATCTTATAGCACCAATTTCAGACAACAACTACACATCTGCTTTGTTTGTCTTAATTGCATAGGTGTATTAATGTACACAATGAGGCAGCTTATGCAAAATAGAATGTCTTAGTGTGGTGGTCTTTAATCATTGTTTGATATAAGAGGTGATGTTTCTACCTACCATATATTCCAAAGATTTCACAATCAATAATATTGTACCTTTATTTCCTCTTTTATCATTAGTTTTTGAACAAAGGACGTGAGTTGGAGACAAAACGATCAAGTGAGATGTTAACTTGGTAACAAGCAATCCCCCAAAAGCCTTGATAACACAAGAACAAAAGCTCTCTTGGGTATGAACCTACGTTTTCACGTGAATGAAAATTTCATTTCATATCACCTTTATTTTTACACTTCCCAGTTCCTATTACACTTTTATGACGAGTGATGAAATGATAGGTGATGTAAAAGAGAGAGAGAGTCAAAAACAAAGAGGTCTTTTTCAAGGACTATAAAGAAAGGTGTTAAAAAAATGTAAAATAATCATGATTTATATTTTTATGTGACACCGATTATGGAAGACATATAGGATAGAATAATCAAAACCTTTACTCAATATGGTAAAAGTGTAATCAGTACTAGTGTGTCCAAAATCAGAAGATGAGAGGGAGGTTTCCCGAAGCTTCAATTGAACAGAAGCCATACTTTAGGCTCTTTGACCGTTTATTATTGAATGTTTGGACTAATGGCCAGCCCTGTAATTTTTATCATCACCCAATAAATTTTGCATTAATACACTCTGAGTGACTAGTAGGGATAAAAATAAGTTAAGTCGTTCGGCAAAAGTTTATGACCTAACCTACATCACTCTCAGATTAGATTGAGTAAAACTAAATTTTTAATAAAGTCTATTTAGTTAAGCCGGTTAAACTTTAGATTATTCAAAAAAATCTTTTAGACTTAACTAGGTTAAACTTTAGGTTATTCAAAAAGTCTTTTAAATATAACTAGCTTATCTATTTAAAAAATCATAAATAAATATTCATTGTTAGTGTTATTATTATATTAAATTTGATATAATACAATAAAATTTTACATGTATTTATTTTTTAAAATGTTAATCATGTTGATCTAAGGTAGGCTAAAGCTTATACTTAAGTTTATTGAAAAATAAGCTTATGTCTTATTTAAATGTATTATTTCAAAATATATTTTAAAATAGGTTATTATGAATGTTATATTAAACCTTAAAAATATGTTTACATCATATAATGTTAGATTTGATTCTTATAAAGTCTCACATGCATATTTTTATCTCTATCTTTTTGCTAAATTATCACAAATTATGTCCTTAAATAAACTTATAGGTTAGATCAAACTTTTATGTAAGTCAAGTTTGGACTCTTAAAAAAAAACCTTTAATGTATAAACATATGTCAAACTCAAATCATATACTTTTAGTTCAGACCCCAGTTAAGCCTTAAGTAAAATCTAGTTTAACTGAACTATTTTCATCCCTGGTGATGAGAATTAATTGCCATTTTTTATGGCATGTTTTGGTTCGTTTCACGGCAAGTGCTGCTTGGACAAGTATTTAAATAGCATAACAAATGACTTTGTTTAAAAGAACAAAATATAGAAAGTCTTCTTATTCTCTAATCAAAATTAGAGGTTCACCTAAGTAATATATGTTTACATTTGATGCAAACTTTTATCATATAGGTTACAAAGAGAAATTTTAACTTTGATTGAAAAATAATATTTAAAAGCACCTAAGAAACTGTATCTAAATTTTGTCATTTCACAAATATCTGTGTGCTGCTAATGATAGGCATCTACTGGAGTGCCAACATAATTGAAATTGTAGCTAATGTTGTGATGCCTTGGCATGCCAACTTATATATATATACATTTTCTTCCTTTCTTATCTTAAAATATACATCCTTCTTTTCTAACAAATGAATATGAATTACACTTAGGCTTCTCTATACTCTTCACAGTGGTCAAATAATTAAAATTATGAATAGCACTTAATTTAAAACATGCTATTATTGGTTTTAATATATTTTAAAAGGTAAAATGAAGTTTTAACTCCTTTTATTATCGACTATTGAATATCATCTAAAATAACTATTTCACCTTTTAAGATCTCCGAATTGATAATAGATGTTCAAACTAGTTGTCAATCATGTCAAAAATAACCCCGGGGGGGGGGGGGGGGGTCTTCAAAAAGTGGAGAGTGAATTACAAGCTTTAAAAGGGTAGAAAATGAACATTAAAAACCATTTTAAGATTCACATAATGGCTGCATGCACTTCCTGGTTAAATATAGATGCACACGATGCTCTTTTTAAGATTCTTAGGATATGTGGAATGGTTGCATGCATGTCTGGTTCAGTACTTTTAACCACAGATCCACATTCAATTTGAAGCAAGCTTTTATGTTGTAATATGAAATTGATGTGAAAATTAAAAAATACGCATGTACATAACTTGAATCGAAACACATTTTTCATCAACTTTGCTGGCATAGGGCCAGGTGTAGGAAATTGCAAACATTCATAACATGTCTGTAGAAACACGTTTGCATAGTGCAACCGAGGGCTTGTAAACTCCGCTGTGATTTGTATTTATCATGGTGTTTCTATTTTTTTTTAAATAATATAAAATTTATATATACTAGGAATGTTTAGATACCCGTTTGCAATGAGAGAAGTTCATACTTTCCAAAGCATAAAAAGTGTAATTAAATTTGTATCTTTTCCATTGAACTTCCCTTCGCAAGTCCCTTTGTAGATTGTAATACAAACCAAACACACATTAATATTAATTTAAAATTGATTTTAACAATTGAAACATTACCCTTTTATAATACCAAACTTTTTACCACAATTAATTTTACAAAATCATGTTTTTAAACAACAATTTGCTGCAATTGCAGCACCTAAACACATTTCTAGAAGCTCCATTAGGGTGTATTCGAGATATTTTCACATGTTTGGAAAATGTTAGGCCAATGTTTCACACAGGAGAAATTTGTAAAATGTAATTCTATCAGAAGCAACTTTTATATAGCATTTGTTCTGGATTGAAAACTGCACACTAAGCTTCATTACAAGTTTTCTTTTGAAATAAAAGAACATAAATCACTTCAAACTCAATTTTTTAACCAAAACAATTTTGCAAAATCAAGATTATCTAAATCTAGTTTGCAAATACTCACCCCAACACACACTTAATCCGTAGATGATTCATAAACTGAATGCTTCCGTGGGAAAAAGACATCAGACAACACTCGAGGAATCTAATAAGATTAGAACTAAATCAAATATTCAACAACAGATGAGGGATATCCTAAAAGCTTACTGTCTCTAACAAAAATGGTTTTGTGGTTAATCCACCATAATCTAGGACATTTTACTGCCCCGTCCCCCACCCAAATAGAAAATCAGGTGGTTCTTCTTTTAAGCAGCTTATACATGCCAAAAACATTCTTCTCTTGCCAAAGGTAAGGAATGAAAAAGGACCTATACAGTGCTGGTGAAAGCTCCCTGTCCAGATAAGGCAATGCAGCAATAGGCTGAAATACAAACAATATCCAAATAGTTAAAAGCAAATATTAGAATTCAAGTCGAGAAACTTCAAGCACTACTTTTACCTCCCATGTTGACAAGTCACTTCCACGAGTCAGGTAAGGCCGCTTTAGCTGCAGCTCAACAAGGAAAGTGCATGCATCAACATCATGGAGCTGTCAAATCAATGTTAGTCACTAGTCAGTTGCCTTCCAACAACAATTTGTAAGAACAAAAGTACTAGCAGTCTAGCACCTATATATGTAATTAAAGAGGACATACATATTGCTTGTCTGATGCCATGTTTTTGTCGTTGAAATATGGTGGTTCTGCTGCAGTACCCCCTAGGGTAGAATTAAATGGGAAGGGAAGAAGACCTCGGAATCCATCGTCAATCCATTGAACTTGTCCTACATAATCTGGGATGAAAAATGATGATGGAAAGCGATGCCATTCACTTCCAACGCAAAGTACAGAATCTGCAATACAAAGGAACAAAATGGTACATAATTCTGATGTTTTTATCTCAAAATACCAAATAAATGGCCAACGAACTGGTTTCTCTGACTTTGTCCTCCCCACCCCACAAAAAAAAAAAAAAAAGAGGGAATATCATGGAAGTGCTATTTTGATGAATATTTGATACAGAAGCTTGCAATAAACAGCGAAAATTTAGTTCAGACTATAAGATAATGGCAAAATATAACATCTAGAGACAGAGAGAGAGAGATAGATCAACAACAGAACCACACCGCCCAATGCTTTAGCAAAATATTGCAAATAGAAAACTTCAAGTTAATTACAACACTTCAGTTTCATGAAACATAATTTAACAGCAATTCAGTTTCCAGACATATAAAAAATGTAAAATTCTCACAAAGGAATATGCAAATTTAAGCAGCACAGCAGCCTTAGTTTCTTTAAGTACCTTATGACACGTCAGGAACCCAGAAACAGCATCTCAGTTTTCAGAGATAGATGCAAAAAACAGAAAGAAAAGGAGAGCATCCTTTGGCAGTGTATACTAAATTACAAATGAAGAAGTAGAACCTGAGGAGAGCATTCTCCTTTCAGGTGTTTCCCCTTTTACAACGGTTCTTTAACCTTTGTACAACAGAGAGAATGCTCAGTTTCCAAACAGAATGCTCACTCTCCTACCCCCACATCCTATTTAGGGTTTGTTTGGGTAAGCTTTTCTAGAAAAACTTCTAGGAGAAGGAAAAAAAAAAATATGAAATGAGCTTCTCCATAAGCTAAAATGAGTCATCTATTAGTTAATTTGTAGATGTTTTCTCATCATTTAGAAAAGCTATCCGAGAGAACTTCTACAAATTAGCTAATGGAGAGCTCATTTTAGCTTATGAAGAAGTCCATCTCATTTTTTTTTTTTTTTTTTTTTTTTTTTTTTTTTTTTATCTTAGAAGTGCTTCTAAAGAAGCCTACCCAAACATACCCTTAAGCTAATTCCCTATCGCTACAACTTTAACCACCTACCTATTCCAAATAATTAATAACTATCCTAACTAACTACTCTCTGGCTTTATCACACATGATCCAATTACTCCATTCAATCACATTAAAAAAAGCGTCCATTCATAAAATATAGAAACAAAGCCACCAGATGTTTGACTCACTATTTTCTGCATCATGGTGCTCCAAGATCTTGTAAGCCTCCAAGGGAGCTGAGTAACCACTAATCAGAGAAAATGTACGGGCATGAGAGGCATATAGTATAAGGCTAAGAACCACTGGTCTCATAACTTTGGCAACCTGCATTTGGCACAAGTGGAATCCAGAATATATTTATTGCTTCAATATCGGATCTATAAAGATCTATCCAAATCTCAAGTAAATTGGTATCTTACTGTCACGATTATAGAACGATCATATGGATTATATTTGCTACGGAAAAGATCAGGGAAGCTCTCAATGACAGCTGAAGCAGCTACACAAATAAGTGGATATATTGGATAAAGGAACCTGCATGCACAGATGGAGGAAAAACAAATTATCCATGTCAATGCAACTATAGATTTTATAATAACACAATGAAATACAAAAATCATAATTCACTCAACTGCACAAGCTGAAGGAATAATACTAAACAATTACCCCGTCCACTATTACTTATCTTCTGAAGCTCACAAATTATCAATGTAGAGGATAACTACATCACAATGATTAAATCCAATTTACAGTGTCTAGCTAAGAGCCTAAGACTTATCCAAAGCGGGAGCAAAAATTGCATCCCTTCAGAAGTGAAGAACTGGTTGTGAATTCACTTAATGAACAGCTAAACCCAGGGTTCCAGAAAATACACACATACAAAAGGGCTTAACTTAGAGAAACTGATTTTTAATTAATAGCAGGCCCAATAATATAATCAAGACCAACATGCTTTAATAAATTGGAGATACAACTGATACCAAACAGAAGTTTTTCTTATTCCAAATTTCTTCCCTTAGTTGCTGAATGCACAAAAGAAAATTTGCAAAAGTGTAAATATTATGGAAATTAACTCCACCACAACTTAAAAAAGAATGCCTTGTTTACTACAAGCTAGCCCGATTAACAAGGTTCCATCTTCTTAACTATAGGTGAGTGCACCAATTCACAGGCAATACCTGACTTTCTAAATCTTAACAAAACCATCTACGCACCCACTTATAAAAACGAGCCTATATTGGAGATCACCAAAAATAGAAGGTCTGTAGACTTGTATAAACCAAAAGTGAAGCAAATAAGAGATTGATATCCATTTCAATCTCATAACATAAAACATAATAATGAACATCGTGTGTGCATTGTGCAAGTGAATATAAGTGTTTGTCTCAAATAGCATCATATGATTAAATTTGTAACAGAAGACCGGGTAAAAATTTAGCCAGACCTTTCTTCTTTGTGTGGCTGCAAAGACATAAACCCCAGCCAAATATATATAGGAGATATCACAATAAGTAGGTCTGGTGCATATTTCTTCTTTGCAATAGGCAAAATCCCCAAGAACAGCATAGCAAGAACAAAACAAAAGTTGAAATTGTTAAATCCATTCCTCAGATAATACAGAGGCCCTTCAGTTCCATACAGATGGCTTTCACCACCTCCAGCTACGTTGTATATCAAAAGATTCAAGACAGATGAAGTCCATTTTCCATAGTAGTAAAAGTCCGTAACTATTGACAATGCCTGTAAAAAAAATTAAATATGCTTCCATTGTAAAGGATATGAATATGAAATATGACACAGGAAATTTAATAACATATTAGGATGCAAGCAAAAATATATATTGTATACAACAGTAGATGGTATAAACATAATTTAGATGGTCTGACTTACAAGAAGAATTATCGATGTGACAGCCGCAGAAATAAATGCCTCTTTGAATTTTCTAGATAGAGAATATAGTGTCACTGGAAGGAAAGCCAAGATTGAGAATGGCCAGCCGAGTATTACACCAATAACAGCAACAGAAATTGCCGCAGCAGGTTTATCCAGAAGAAATAAACCTGATGCCAGAGACATTGCATACATAGAAAACGAACTCGGCAAGAAACCTAGAGATAATAAAAGTTTGATAAAGAACATTAGCAAAACTGAGTCCCACGTCTTAGACTGGAATACAGAATCATGAAATACATAATACTTGGTCACCTTTTATTTATCCTCAAAGGTAAGTATGCATAATGACAAGATGAAAGCAAGAAATCATTTTGAAAAAATAAAAAGCCAAAGGATCACTTACTAGTGCTAGCAAAGAAACAGCCACTGGTTAAGCACAGCATAGCAAGTGCATAGGTAGCAAGTCGTTTTCCATACTTTCTTGAAAGAGCTACCACGAGAACAGTGTCAGTTAAAACAGAGAGAAGACCGAGAAAGAATCTCACAGCATAGAACACTCTCACCTACAACAGGAAAATACAACAGTAACATGAAAAGCATAAACATTTTCATCTAATCTGTAACTATTCAAAAAGTAAGCACAGCAGGAACCTTACTTTGTCCTCACTAAACAACCAAGAAGCTGGTCGACCCACTATTTCGTGAAATAGAAGGTACAAATATGACCGAAGAGCAAACTGTGAACTGCAACCAAGCACACACCACTTGTCATTTGTCAATACCATAACCTGAACTGAAACTAATGAGTTTTAATTCATTTCTTGCAAGCTATGGACCTAATAAAGGCATCATCAAAATAATCGTTTTTCCTCTCATCTACAAGCTATTAAAAGTGCATTTGGAAGAACTTCTTATCTTACAACATAAATAAGCACTTACGTAAATATTTGAGAGCTTACCAGACTAACTTATGATATGTCTATAAAGTATAAACTGTTTTCAGCTTATTTCAATAAATTTCCCACCATAGCTTACAAAAACTTTTTAAAACTTAAATGAAAACAGTTTAACTCCATTTCCTCCAGAAACAATTTATACATTGGCATTGTTGGGATAAACCTCTCTATAAGCACTTATATGAGGGGAAAAAGGTAAAACGAATTTAACTTCTTTCATAAGTTAATATATCAACTTAAACATTTAACTTTTACAGATGTTCGTTCATTTAACTTCTCCCATAACTGAGATGCATAAGTTGATTTTAGCTTATTAAAGAAGCTCAATTCATTTTACATACTTATTTTCTTTTCTTATAAGTGCTTATACAGAAGTTTATGCAAACATATAATAGTCAATAACTTATTCAATAAGCATTTAACTAAATTGTTTACTCAAACACACCCCAAATATTAAAAATAAAAACTTTTTCTCTTCTCCCTTGACCCATCTTCCCAAAACTGAACCCCAACAACAACAACAAAAAATAAAAAAGAGAGAAAAACAGAACAGAACCTGTATTCCCATGTCTGGAAGCCAGTTTTGTAGAGAAGGAAATGAAGGGGCTCCCAGTAATTGAAGACCTCGTCGCAATCGTGGATGATGTTGGAGGTGGCACTCATGTACCTCAATAATCCAAGAGCCACAAACGGAAAAACCCACCCCAAGCCTTCGTCTTTCTCCTCCGCTTTCTCGGGCTTGTCCAGCTTCGTATACGGTTCTGATGGTGACGGATCCGACGGCTCCGAGCGCCGCTGCCTCACGGCGGAGAGCGCCATTGCGATCACGATCTTTCAAAATGAAAATGGATTGGCTTTGGAATGTTCTTCTTCTTCTCTTTCGATGGATTGAAGAAATTTGAAAGTTCAGAGCATCTCCTACTTACTTCCTCGCAAAGCAAATTCTTCACTTTTGTCTCTGCTGCTGCGTCCTTCTTTTCTCTTTTCTCTCTTACTTTTATTAATTTAATTAATAATTTCATAACTATTAACTAATAATATCGTTTTTCCAACCTATGAACAAAGTAGGGATGGCAAAATGGGCTTGGCCCGCCGGGCCGACCCGCTTAGCCCGCAAAAAAATGCGGACTGGGTTGATAATATCAATCCGCAAATCAAAAGTGGGCCGGGTTGGCCCGCTCCGCAAAATTGTGGGTCAAACGCGGGGCGGGGCGGGCCAGTCCGCTGGACCTATATTATTTAAATATTAAATATTAAAATTAAATAAATATATTTAACATATTTTGAAATAGATATATTCTTTTAATTTATACTCTTTTGCACTCTCATAATTAACTTCTAAGTTTTAATATTAAAATGGTTATGATAATGATACTTTCAAATAGTCTTTCATTACTAGCATATTATACTTTTGGACAGTTTATAACCGTAAATTCCATTTGTAAATGGTATAATTTTGTGAATTATTATATGACATCATTTATTTAGCATTAATTTTAAATTATTTACTTTTATTTAACTTTGTGTTTTTTTTAATTATCATATTTGTATTTTTTATAATTTTTTTGTATTTTATTTTTTAAATTGACTTTTTTATTTTTTTTAAATTTTTGATGCGGGCTGGCCCGCTAGCCCGCTGGCCCACATTAAAGCGGGGCGGGCTAGCATTTGTAGCCCACTTTGCAAAAGCGGGCCGAGCCAGCCCACCCCGCATTTTTTGCGAACCAGACCAGCCCGTCCCATTTTTTTGCGGGCCAGCCCGTTTGCCATCCCTAGAACAAAGGGGGTCTGAATCAAAGGTTTCATAACTATCAACTAATAATAGTATTCTTATTTCATAGAATAGGATTTTTTTTCCAGTAAAAAAAATACATTTAATCTATAAAAAAAATCTATGAATAAAGGACATTCATAAATTATATAGCAATTAAGGAATGTTTTAATTTGTTATTTTAACTTTTATTTTTATGAATTTATTTATATATATATTAGACTTTAGTGACAAATACTCCAGCTCAGTTGTAGTTCAATATATGTATGAATTGTTGTAAAACCTTATACTATTTTTAATTCTCACGAATAAATAAAAAACTTATGTATTAATATTAACTAATTAAAAACCATTCTTAATAATCGGTGATCAAATAATGATAGAGCTTAGAAAAAATATGCAAAATATTATATAGTACGGGGAATAACATTATAAGAAATTTATTTTAATAATTTTTTGAGTTTGATTATCTTTGAACTCGTGTTTTTATAGTTTTATTTGAAGAAATTTTATTTCTATAAGTTACACTTTTATCAGTTTATGAGATGTAATTAATCATGAATTTTATTAAAATATAGGAGTTATAAGAGATGGAATAATTTTAAGGAGAATATTATTATAATTTTCATTTCATGAAAATAATATTAACTTATGTGTTGCAAAGGTGACTTTATTTCACACTTAAATAATTGAGCAGACGAAAACCAAGTAAAAACGTTAAAAGATGAAAGCAATAAGAAATTGTTTTAATATGAACGTGAAAATTTGTGCAAGTTTTTTTTACCGCGCCACAAAACTAAATACTTTGTTGGTTAAGTACTTGTAAAATTGATTTTGGATAAAAAAAAATTATAAATTTTGTTAAAATTATTTTTTAAGTGATGTAAAAGTTAATAATAAATTTTAATATAATTTTTTATTCAGCATAAAGGTTACGTGAGATTGTTACAACACAAAATCCATTATGAATTTACAATCAAATTATTCAATATGAAACAAAATATTTATCTGAAATTAGCTAATATTTCAACTTGATTCTAGATGGACCAAAGGTGTGTTTGATTCACCGTTTATCATGTTAAAAGCCAATAATAAGAGGAGGATTGACATTCAATGTGCCTATGTGCATGGGAAATTGGAATTTTATTTTTCCAAACATGCTCTAAGTAAATTTAAAGACGAAAAAAGGAGGGGGTGGGACAGCATAATAACAAAACAAAAAAAGTTTATCTGAGAACAAAACTAGAGCACTCACTTTCAGTGCTACAACCATATTTATGCTATCTTGATAATAATAAAAAGGAAAACACAAGTAATAAATTACTCAAACAAACTTAACCAGTGTTCTGCATGCCAGCAGCAATACCCTTCATAGTGAGAATGAGAGTGTCTTCCAAACCAGGGGCATATTCACTTGTTGGGTTCAGTGTTACAAGTTCATCAGCTGATTTGCTTGCCTCTGCAGATTCCTTTGATATGCGGGGGCGCACCTTCACAATGTAGTTAGGATCACGGATACGTTTCAATGTGTAAGCTTGGACAATATTGAGGGTGGTGATGGGAGCATGACGAAGCCTGAGTCTTTGCTTCAAGTAAGGGTCCCCTTCAAGAATTTCCTTGTGTCCAGCCACCTACAAGTACACCAGAATACAAAAAATCATCTAGTGAAATAACTAATCATTAGTCTTGTTTTTAGGTATTTAAAGTTCAATATTGGCCAAAGAAATTGATTGTAGGTTATGGACATATGTTAAGAAACATTTATAGTGTGTTTGGATTTCCGATCAGACAACCTAAACGCAGGGCCATGTCTAGGTATTTGACTATTTGGGGGCCTAATGCCAATTTTTTAAAGAAATTTAAAATAATATTAATTATCAATTTTATATTATTTTTTTAGATTTATGTTCAAGTTGTTCTAATATGCACATATGGGTGCATGTGCGTATGTGTTTGTTGCAATCCATAGTCCTATTCCTATACCTTCCAATTTCTCTTTCAATTATTTAGTTCTCTCACCAGTTCATGGAGAAGATCTATGCATTTTATCTTCTTATTGCCTTTAATGAAGCCCTTTTGAAATGAGTTCAAAACTTTAACATGTAATGTTTACATGGTTGAAGTGGCATTACCTGAAGTAGGAGTTTCCTAGTTTCTTCATATTGGTTCCTCAATTGATCCCCAAACGGCCACAGATCCTCTGAAACAAGGAGTCTATCATTCAGAGCAGCGATTTTCGGATCTCCTTTGGCAAACACCATTTCCACCAAATCAAGTGTGACCCTAAAGAAAGGCCATTGATTGTACATCTCTTGCAGCATATTTAGATTCTTAACATTTTCCTCAATGACTTTTTTAAATGCTGCTCCAAAGCCTAGCCACACTGGAAGATGAAACCTTGTCTGAGTCCATGCAAAAATCCAAGGTATTGCACGCAGTGTTTCAATGCCTCCACTAGGTCTTCTCTTTGCTGGTCGACTTCCAATATTCATCCTTCCATACTCCAGCTCTGGTGTAGCCTACATGAAACAAAGTTGACAGTGATTGTCATCATTTAAATGTTATTTTATTTAAATGAGAAGTTGATGATAAAATTATATCTTGGGACCTTTTAAGGAATTATTTGAGCTTATGCAGGTGGCTTACAAATTTTCTTTATAGTTTACTTTTTATGCATTATTGGTGTAAAAAGTTTTACATTATCAATCAGTCAGAAATCATGGTAGGGTACGACTTTCAAAGTAGTAATTGTAAAAATTAATAAATTTATCATACTATGTTAATTTGTGATTGGATAACAACATATAAACTTTTTACACTATCAATGCATGGACTATTCCTTCTATAACTTATTTCCGCATGTTTCACAATCAAGTTTATTAACAAGCTCACATGTCATCTGATAAAAACTCAATGAATAAGTACTTGATTAAGTTGTTTACTAAATGTGGTCCTTACCAAGCGGAAATACTCAACAAAGCGTGGTTCCTTGAATACAATGGAACGGTATTCCTCAGTAGCAATGACAGCCATCTGATCCATCAAAGCACGCCATTCTGGTTTTGGAGAAATTGGGGGGTGCATGCCATGTTCTAGAGTGGCGGCAGTGAAACGTTGTAGTGTTCTAAAGCACAAGTGTTGTTCTCCAAATGATTGCTCA
>PYAF01005245.1:616266-639616 GCA_007407185.1 Glycine tomentella | reverse complement strand
ACAACCATTCCTGTCTTTTCTCTTCAGACCATTCCTGGTACGAGCCAATTTCCAAGTGTTTGGTAATGGCATCCAGCACATCAGTGTGACGATCTGACTCTTGCCTGATATCAAGCCTCACTAGTGACAGTCCAAAAGTGGAGACTTGTCTCATGAAATCAAGAAGGCTTCCATCAGCAATTGCTCTATCACCACAAGCGCATAGTGATCTGTAACATAGTTCAAGAGATTCCAGGAACTACACAAATTAACTTTAGTTAGTGTCTGTCAAATAAAGATATCCAAGGAAAACATAAATTCATCCACGATCCAACCAAAAACTAATATGTTAAATAACTAAAAGTTAACAAAAAAAACATAGCTAGTAACAGTATAATAAAACTCCAACGGTGTTAATGGAAAAGTACAGGAAAGCAAAAACAGTGGATGTACCTCCTCAACATTGGTGAAAGTGGTTTCCTCTGGAATGTCAGAGTACCCATTAGAAAGCAAATGGCGAGAACGCTCGCGAGTCTGATAGAGCCTATCCCTTACTTCACCGAGTACCACACGATATGGTTCATTTGGGGGAACCTTTTTCCAAAATTCTGCATCATGAAGAAAGAAAAATATTATCACACGAGTAAACAATCAAACATATTTTCACAATTTAGATAATTGACACAAGTAGACAACAGCTTGTTCCATTGTGATGTGACCTTGTTTAGATATCATTGTTTATAGCTTCATACAAAATAAAGTAAAACACATATCCCCCGAGTTTAAAGAGTTTGGTAAACACCTATATAGTGTTTTGCAACTTCATCTTTGTTGGAAGACCTGTGTAGTTCTTCTGCACGAACGCGTAGTTCATCATTGCAGCGCCACATAGAGAGCTACAGAAACAAGAAAGGAAATCAGCAACATGATTCAAGAGTAATAAACCATCCACAATGATCATTTTATGAGTATGCCAGAGCTATGGATTACCTCAAACATAAGATCTTCTATCTGGGAATAATACAAATTAGCAGCCATCATTCTAGCCAATAAGCAAACATCCCTTGTCACTTCAGGAGTCACTCTTGGATTACCTGTATCATATTTAATTTGCATATTATTCCATATGTCCAGTATACTAAGATAATATACACTTTTTTTAAATCACAAATAATACTAATACCATCGCGATCACCCCCCATCCAAGAAGAAAATTGAATAAGGGGAGCATTATAAGGAACACGCTCTTTAATCCCGATATTATTCAAAGCTGTGTCTACACGGCGCAGAAATCTGGGAACACCATTCCAAATTGTTTCATGGAAGTAGCTCATCCCTGCTCTCATCTCATCTTGTGGTGTTGGAGGGGTCCTCCTGATTTCATCTGTACGGAATGCAGCTTGAATCTACATAGAAAATAGCAACAAAAGAAAATTGTTAACAATTCCATTGACACAATTGTGCATTTGGTTTCTTTTCACACTTAAACAATTCTTCTGCAGAATCAACTCCAAGCAAAGGCATTGATGTGATAACAAAAAAGTAATGGTTACTTGTTGCAGTTTGTCAAAACATCAAACTAAATCCTAAAGGTTTTGATAATCACCTCCCTTTGTAGAGCCTCATCAAGCTCCTGCTTATCATCAGGAGTAATGTCTTTGGCATACAATTGAGATAAACAATTCCTTATCCTGCAATGCAGATGAAAACCATAAAGCTCAATTTTGTTAGACTATGCAACAACTTAAAAAAAGAAAATACAAAAGTGAATACTGAAGCTGAAAAATACTATATTTTGTAACAAACCTTCCATGCTTTTGAAGCAAAGATCTACGAATTGATTGAGTAGGATGAGCAGTAAGAACCAAATCAACAGTCTGGTTTTTCAGTGCATCAAAAACTTCCTGAGGAGACTTCTTCAAGTCAAATACAAGTTTCTTGATAGTTTCTTCAATGTCTGATTCTGTAGTTGCATTGTTCTCATCTGCAAAATCCCCTTTCTTCAACTTGTTTCTTCGGCGGCGAGAAATCTGGACCTCTTCAGCCAAGTTGGCCAAATTAAGCATGTGGGAAAAGGACTTGGCAACAAGAATAGAGTCCCCAGCATCCAAACTGGTTATCAAATTTCCAAGTTCTTCCAGTTTCTTAGGGTCATGCTTTCCTTCATACTCAGCAGAAAGTTCATACACTTCTTGAACCTGCACAAGAACATTTAAGTTCTTAACCATCACTGCGAAACAGTTTTCCAGCTCATAAAAGTCAAAGAGAAATGCAAGAGCACATAATATCCAGCATATTATTAACTCAAGGTAAAGTATAAAATCTGCCAAACTAACGATTTAAGAATATATCCCATGGCTGCTCCTTTTATTTTACTGATTACATATGTAACTTCTACATAGTACTTGACATTCAATCAGCAAGACATAAAGTGCAGCCGAGTCAAATTCTAGTAGGTCATGTTTTGTATTTTTGTATCCTTAGAGGTAAGTCAAACACATATTCAAACTTGTTGGAGATCCACATTCAAAAGTGATATGGCTAAACCAGTATATACTCATCAAATAGCTTTTAGGTTGAGTTAGAACCAAATTCAAATTTTAAGATGATATCAGAGTCTATCTTACAGGTAGTTGTTGGGACTATTAGACCACTCATTATCGGGTCATTATCAAACCACTTATAAATGTCTAATCCTACAAATTTTACACTCAAGATGCTAAGTCCTCAGTGTGGGAGGGTGTATTAAAGATCTTACATTGAATAGTAATATGTCTAAAAATGTTTATATAAGTGGGGACAACAACTCTCATTCTAAGAACTAACTTTTGATATTAAGTTAGGCCCAATCCCAAATTCTAAGAAAACTATTTAAAATTTAAAATAGATAAATAAATATTGTTCACATGATTTGGATCAATCAATATCTCCCTTCTAGAATCCCTTATGCAAAGGCCTTTGTCTTGCCTACAACCACATATCAAAAGTTATTTTCACTTAAAACTCTCCAAACCCACACGGGCCACACCCCCCTGTCCCAGTAATCAAAATCTGTCAATCCAAATCCCATGTTTTTTTCTCACCAAACCAGTATTAGACTTTCACAACAAAATTGAGACATGAGAGACCAAACAATGAGTAACCAAATCAAAATCTAACAACAAAGACATCAAATTAGGAGAGCCAAAAAAAGAAAAAAAACTCACTGTTTCCTTCAGATCCTCCCCATGTAAATCTTGAAGGATATCAAGGAACCGATCCAGCAGAAGAGCATCATACTCAATCAGTTTGTCATCCTCACTCACTTTGGCAGGAGCCAATTGCCTAAGCTGTGCATCAATGGATGCCATCTTTTCCAAGTTCCTGTTCGCCATTGCTACCTTTCAGTCCCTCACCTGTGATCAACTGATCATAGAAAAATAACCAATAACCCAACATGAACAAATAAAAAAAAAAGACACAAAATGAATGAAAACTATGAACCTAAAACAAAGTGGCCAAATCAAAACAACATCCATAAATTCTTTCCACAGCCCGCAAATAATGATGACATTGACTTCTATGATATGGTGAGTGGATGACACGTGCAGAGTGATACTAAAACTGCATACAACAACAAGAGGAAAAAAGTGCCTATTGAAAAGACAAACACGTAGGGAACCAAAAATCATGAAACATATGACTTTTTGTTTTGCATGACCCATGAAATGAACTAGTTATTGGAATACAATATGGTACCTGTGTACGAGGAAGAGGAAGATCACAACGAATGAAAAATGGATCAAAAAGAGAGAGATAGTGTTGTGATCTTAAAGTGTGCATAAGGGTGTCTTTATATAGAAAAGTAGAGACATTTTTAATTGCCTAAAAAATTTTTTTTTTTTGTTACCTTGTATTGTTTTGGTCGAACCTAATTAATTACTGCAGATGATGGAATATGCTATTAATTTTCCAAGATTCTCTCCTTCAGTGCAGTTAGTATAGTGTATAGTACATTTGTCTGATCTCCAATGCGAACTAGGCTGAATTAGGGGCCAGATGGAATCTTCACTTTTTCCTTTTTATATTAAGAGAAATTACACTAAGATATTCTCTAAATAAAGACCTTCAACATCTGACTATTATTGAAATAAACTTTATATTTTTTTAACATGATTCAACTACAGGCTTTTATCGGTATTGGACAAAACAAAATTATATGGACAACTTAAAGTACCAGGTTAATGTGATTAAAATCCTTTAAATTAATGTTTTCATCTTTATTGGTGTATATTAATGAAATGTCGGTTGTTATTTTTTTAATAAATATTTGGATTTATACAACTAGCACGGGTTCCCATAAAACTTATATTACCATATGTAAAAAAATACTTATTTTACATAAGTTAAATTATAATTTTAGTCTCTTTAATTTTTTTAATCCATAATTTTGATCCTCCTAATTTTTAATTATAACATTTGATTCCTAATTTTGTAAACTAGTCATTTTTATTAATTTATTAAATTATTAACTAATAATTATGATTAATAAAGTTATTAAATTAATTATAAATTAAGTTTCTTAATTCATTTTATAATTGCCTTTTGTAAAAAAAAATATAATTAACCTATTAATTCTATTAGAATAATTCTTTGATTTCCTGCTCTAACAAAAAAAAATCCTATTGTAATGTTCGATAGCCAACAACAAATAGTGGACTCTTTGCATGAAAAAATAACATCCTCTAAAGTAAGTCAATCACATTCAGAACAGTGAAAAAATTTATCTATTGTAAGATAACAAACACTTAAAGATTAAAGATGAGACCTATATATATATATATATATCAAAAACTTTAAAAATAAAAACACTTTAAATGTATTGAGTGAAAAGACTAAGTGATAATTGTAAATTCATTTTTTAGATAATTATAGATTTAGCCCATGTGGAAACACAACCAACAAATCTTTTTTGATTTATTTAGAATCATGATATAGACAAAGAATATTAGATGTTGATTAAGTTTGAGGTAGAGTTTGATTTATAAAATCAGAAGTGAGTGTGATATAATATAATACTCGTAAATTGTCAAGTTACTGTTTTAACAAACCTAGGATTTGAATTTGTTTTTAGACTTTGAAAACATCTTTTATTTGGCAAAATCTTTTTTCATTGTTTGTGTATTCAAAATTCTGTTATTTGTTTTATCAAATGTTTCCTTTCAAATGAAAACTTTGTTTGATTGTGAAAAGACTTTAAAAAAATTTAAAATCATAATTCAACCTCCTTTTTTTTGTAATATTTGTCTACACAACTAAAATTTCTAATTTGTAAAATTAGGAGATGAAATATTATAATTAAAAATTAGGGAGACTGAAATCATAAATTTAGGAAATTAGAAAGATTAAAATTATAATTTAATCTTTTATATAATATATAGTGTTCTTTTTTATATAAAAAAAAACCCTTAAACAAGCAAGAGAATAATTTTTAACTGATCGACGATATTATTCTATTAAACTTTTAGTTTTATTCTAACTAGTGCATGTGTGTGTGCGATGCAAAAGAAAAACTATGCGTGGGAGTAATAGTTTCTATTATTTTAAATTTAAAACTTTAAAAATAATAAGAAATATATTTATATAAAAATTAACATCACATTGCAACATAAATCTATTTTATCTTTCATGACCAAACAACTTCTAACTCTCAATACACTAATTATCTCAAATTTCACTTTTTCAAATTTTTCTCTTCAACAAAATTGCTTTTTGACAATGCCGATGATTGACGATGTAATCAGACAAATTGTAATCAAATTTTATTCTTTTAAATTTTATTTTAATATATAATTTAAATTATGCATTCTGCTTGATTATACTAAAAATATTGACATTGATCAAATAATTCTTAATTTTGATTATTTTTACAATTCTTTTTGCACAAATTCTAATCCAATTTTATTCTTTTAAATTTTATTTTTAATATATTATTTATAATTATGTATGCTGCTTTATTATACTAAAAATATTGACATTGACAAAATAATTCTTAATTTTAATTAATTTTACATTTTTTCTATAAATGTGATGGATTAAATTATCATCTAATCGAATCTTTGTAATTAATTAGACTTCATGATAAAAAAAAATTAGGAATTTAATTCAATTAAGAAAATATATTATTAAAAAAATCAAATTCAAATCAATTACAAATGTTAGTTATATTTTATATCAAAATGCCATCGAGTTTACAATTTTTCAAAATCCACATTTAAATTAATTTATATTAAACTGGAATAATTAAAAAGAATATTTTATATACACACATGTATAGGTCTTTAAGTGGATTTTAGGTGTCATATACTTGCCCGCAATTTGATTAGGGATTTTTTTTCATCAATGTATATTACTCTAAAGACTAAAGTAACAAAGAATATATGACATCACATTTAATCATTATAAAAATTGATAATAGAAAAAGATATATCACATTTTATATAATTTTGATACAATTTCATGTAATACCTTTCAACGTACGTATGATTACAAAATTGACTTTCACAATAGGAAAAGAACCTTGATGGAATAAACCACTCATTCCCATTACCACCGCAAATATGAAACCCTTTTTCCTAAAGACAAATATATCCATACAAGAATCAAATTTGGAGATGTTTTTTTGGAGGTGCTAAGGTTGTTTGATGTTATATATTCAGATGTAACCTAAAGGCATATTTATAGGGAGACTAATGGATGTGTTGATGTTATAGGGGTTATTACTCCTCGTTTAATTTTCTTGTAACTTTTTTCTTTGGGACTTAGCCTCCCATTAAATACCAAAAAATAAATAAATTGGATGACCATTTATATTTTTTTATGCAATCACAATTTATACTTGATTTTTTCTTTATTTCCATTTCACACCATTCCCATGAAAAATGAAAACATTTATAATTTTGTATTGGCGTCTATGAACAAAAATAATATAAAATGTCAAAAGTTATTGACACAAGTGATTTAATATTTGAGTTTATTTATCAAAAGCACGAGGTTTCATCCTCGACTTAGACATAAAATCACAATTAAAAATGTCATTTTACTTTAAAATAGATTGATTCAATGGAAGAGAATTAATTAAGAGTCAAATAAAAAGTCTCATATACATGTCTTCAATTAAAAAAAAGTAAAATAAAATAAAATCACTCTATACTTGTATTATTTATAATTTTGTTTTTGTCAGTTTAAATTTTTACATTTAACGTTTTGTATGCTAAAACAGAGGAAGGAAGCACACAGTTTCACAAATCAT
The DNA here is from genome assembly GCA_007407185.1 of Glycine tomentella. Classification (NCBI taxonomy): domain Eukaryota; kingdom Viridiplantae; phylum Streptophyta; class Magnoliopsida; order Fabales; family Fabaceae; genus Glycine; species Glycine tomentella. Next base: position 632,346 of record PYAF01005245.1, on the reverse strand, counting down.
ATAGGCTAGTATATAGGCACGGTGTGCATGTTTATGCATCATGAGTCAACATACATTAACCATTGCGTTTTCTATTTTATTTTTAATTACTATGATTACGTTGGAACTGACAAGAACTAACTCACTATGAGTCACAAAGCATGTGAGGGCAGATTTTAAAAAATGATTAATCAATAATATGGTACCGATCCGCATGCTTTTATGACGATCACCCACTTGTAATTTAATGATGATCAGCAGCAAGGAGAGGAGCATATTTCCATGCCATTTTTGGTTAAAAATAATGTTTTTTCGAAAACAGAAAATTCACTTCTTTTTTTTTTTTCAAATGAGACTCAAGTTTGTTGCGAATTTTGTTTGAAATTTTATCTCCAAGACTAAAAAAGAAAGTGAAAATTTTAAAAGTATATATGTTAGGGTAAATATATCTAAAAAATCCCCAATTTTCCACAGTTCACGTGGGACTGTCTATGTTTCATGAATGAGTTGTGAAATTGATATATAATAGGCTTAATTGCTTAATTTTACTGGAGTAGACTTATTTCATTAGTAAAATCATTTCAATAGAAATAGAACAACAATAAAAGTGGGAATTCAATGAGAAATATGGGGATTAGGTAAAGTAGTAGTAGCTCGAATTAGCTTGTGAGCAACTACATTTCTTTGTTACTTTAGAAACTCAATTTTGAAGTTTAGCCAAGTATGAAGGAGTAGTTCTTTAGGGTGAAAAATATTTAACTTTGAAAATGCAATATCAAAGCATTGGGGTTGAAAATAAATTTAATTTCCAATTTGTTTCACCATCATTGCTAATAAACCCTTGGAAGCTATGAAAGAACATACTTCCATGTTCTTTACTTTGTATATTAATCAGGTCGACCCAACACTAAATAAACCCAAAGTAAAATTTGTGAGCTAAAGATTGCTTTTGTTAGCTGATTTTGTCAGGGTTGCTTCAACCCGTCTAATCTTGCTGTAATATTTTTTTCGGACTTTTAGCCTCGTTCAATCCAAAAAAAAAAATTATTATATGCGAGACTTTTTTAGTTACATATGTGATGTTTTTCACTTAAAAAATGAATATCAATATTGTTTTTTTTTTATTTTTTTATTGGCCTAATAAAATTTGAACTTTTATTACTTTTACCTCTGAATCCGCCTTTATATTTATTATCTGGTTATATTTCAAATAAGTTTGTCTTCAAATAAAGACATTCGTGAAAAATAAGTTTAATTATCATTGTTTTCAGAAAAGAAAAAAAAAATAAAGAGATCATTGTCAATCTTAATTAAAAAGGGTGGCCTGTTTTGGCTTTATTGGTTCACACATGAAATTTGATGTGCTTGTCTTGCTCAAATGAAGCTTGAAGCTGTTGACTTTCTGACATGTATATTTTTTTATGGTTTCAAACTTCTTACCAACAACTCTTGTGATTATTCAACTGCCTTGCTCCTTCTCAAATCTCAATAATGATGCTTTTTTTTTTCCAACAGGCATGACTCACGGTTGATAAGCCAAAATAGTTATAACCTATAAGATAATACCCTTTCAATTATGTGAATATGTCTATTATTTCAATAGCTTATCAGACCAGATAATAATCAGTCGGTGTCCTATCATGTGGGGCACTTTATTATTATATTATAATTTTCAAAAATAATTAGGGGAGCCCCACCACCACATGGAAGCATGTTGCATAACAAGTCCATAATTTCTATATAATATATATATATATATATATATATATATAAACTCCATAATTGTTTTGTTATTTATTATTCTCTCCCAACACCCTCCCCTCAAATACAATTCTTCTTAATATATGCATATAAAAAAGGAATTTATTTTGTTATTATGTGTACATTGATGCAATAGTATAAGTGCACTCAAAGACATTATATTATAGGTGATGATTATGGTCAGTTACGTTTGCATATGGTGTATATATCAGTTAGTAAAATGATCGATAATAGAAAGTTTCTAGATTTTCTTTTTCTTTTTTAAGTTCTTATAGATTTTGAGGAATTAACTCAAAGTGCATGTCGTATTAAAAAATGAGCTCCTGTTCTTAATTTAGATTGTATTTTTAACCTCATTTCTTTATTTACCCTATAAATTAAAAATCCAGCGACTTTTTTTTTTTACTAATTTAATATAATTTGTTTTTAAAATTATTAAACTACTGTAATTTAAAAAATGATAGTTCTATAATACAGAACTTAAATGAAATGGTCTCATAGTGAAAAAAGTGTCTTCCAATTATAAATTATCATATATATAAAAATTGTTGATTCATGTAAATTATTTTTGAAAGTCATATTTAAAATAAAATTTTAATCAGTTGATAATATAGAAATTATTATATAAATACTATATATCCAAATTAAAGTTATAAAGTAAATCCTTATTAAAATAAGTTATATTAAAGTAAATCATATACTCATAGAGTAGGACTTGTTTTCTTTTTTAATGCAAACAATTATTGCCATACACATTTTGAAGCATTTTAAAACTGTAAAAAATAACTCTTGTTAACAGTACAAAAATTACCTATATAAAAAAATAATGCGATAATTCATATTTATCTGCATTTTTTTAAACACTGCAGTAAGTTCTTTAAAATGTAATAAAACATAATATTCCAATAGCTTATCCAACCAGAAATATAATCAGTATGTGTCCTATCATGTGGGGCACTTATTATAGTTTTCGAAGCATAATCAGTAGAGCCCCACCACACGTGAAGCATGAAGCAAAACAAGTTCAAAAAATTATACAACGAAATATGATTCTATTGTATATTATATAACAAAATTATACTTTTATTATATAGGTGGGAGTGCAAAAAATAAAATTACACAACATAAATACGACAATTCAGGACAGTTGCAAATAACACTTCCACATGAGGCAATCCAAATTGGGCTATGAGATTCCATAAATCATTCTGATCCCCTAATCTGGAATATTATCAACAAAACATTTAAGAATAAGACAATTCAGAATTGTCAAAAAAACAAATCACATATCGCGAATTAAGCAATCTGTAACTCAAATTCGACTGTAGAATAACCAAATTCAAAAACAAATATTCAGCAGAAAAAGAAAATGCAAAACAAACTTGTGCTTCAAATGTTAATGTCTGTTGTTGGTCGTTGACGTGTGCGGTATCACAAATGTCATCGTACGTGTGTCCTAATGGTCATCATCGACGAGCTCTTCTCTGTTGTAGCAGTAACCGTTGAATGGGAGGAGGCGCACAAGAAGACCAAACAAAATTAGGGTAACAAATGAGGTGGAAGAGAGGAAAAAGGGCACACTGGGGTATATTTGGGAACAATCTTGTTTTAAAGTAATATGGGTTGCAGGAGGCAATCGTGGGGTGCAGGAAGCCATGGCCCTTTCGGCTGATCCAAATCCTACATGGGTCGTGCACCCTTTAGGCCCAACATGTTGCCACCTATTTGAAGCATGAGAAAAATCTTTCTTTTGAAGGAATGTTAGCAACATTCTTTTTAACACCATTGTCTAATATTCTTTTTATGGTTGATTGAAATTTTTTGAAATTATAAAATTTGGTAGATTCCATTTTTCATTTAAAGGGTTAGAGGGAGTGTTTCTAACACATATGATAGAGTTTTTTTATTTTTACTTTTTTTTATTAAATATGATATTGATAATGATATATAATAAGTTTATGTAATTTTTTTAAAATATTTTATAAATAAAAAGCTACAAGTGTCAAAAATTAATTTAATATTAAACTTATAAATACTACAAAATATATTATTATCAAGAAAGTCAAATGAAAATTTGTATAAAAATATTAAATAAATATGTTCATTTATGTAATTTTATTTTTGTACTACTTTAATATATAATTTTATCAAATACTTATAATTTAATAAAATAGCTTTCAACTACCAGTTAGTTTTTTAGATTCTTACATAAATTGACAAAATCTTTATAATATATAAGCAGGTATTAATATCCTTAACAATTCATTGACAAAAAGTTATGTCTCTATTATGTATTGTATATGTGATTGTTTCTTAATAAGTTAGGCCAATCGAGTTGGTCGATCTCTACTGTATATTGGAAAATTCACCTAATTACTTTATAATCTATCTCATGGCTTTTTTTTTGTTCAAGCTTACTTTGGTTAATAGAGGTTCATACAGTAAGCTTGTAATTGTGGACGTATTTACTTGCATTTTCTTGTTGTAATTGTAAACTTTTAAAAAATCTTTTCAACTGTTATTAATTTAAAATCTTGATCATCAACTACATATATCGATTTTTTTTTTTTTTTTTACATATATCGCAATGCATATATAGCCTAGCTAATTGCCCCATTAACCTATATGAATGTGATACAATTTGAAAGTAAACTCTCTTAGGATGAAGGCTGATTTCTCTAAAACTCTTATCTTATATAAACAGATTTGTAAAAGCTACAATGAGGACAAATTGCTTAGCAATTACTACATAAAGAGACAGCTAGATGACCATTTTGATCAACCCCTAGTGATGAGGACCAGCATTTCTTTCTATTTTCAATATAAACATACAACATTGTCTTGCATTTGCTATAAAAGAACTATATATTAAAAGTAAAACATCACAATAAACAAAGGGGCGTTTTTTTCTACAATTCTTTTTTTTTTTTTTTATTTCTTTTGTGGTTCTATAGGCCAAGGTTTTTAATTAAGTAAATATTATAGTTTTAGGACCCACTCTAACTGCATTTTTCGAAATTGCCGCACCACAACGGCACAACACCTAATGGACCTACTTTAATATTAATAGAATTCCAATTAATGCATTAAATCATGGATCGGATCTTCCAACAGAAACCCAAGCTGAAGGTCCCCTCAACAACTAATTCAGTAGTGCCAATCGTAAAATTCTTATCCTCATAAATTAGCTTTCTATTATTGTATGAACAAATTGCTCCTAAGTAGCCTTTCTGTTCATCCAACATATAGAAAATCCTGATTGATTAACTCAACCACAAAAATAAAGGTTGTTGGAAATTAAACTTTTTCCATTTTAGATTCTCGATATTTAATATCTTTCGAATTCCCAATATAATATAAATATCATTCACGTGTCTTTAAGTAAAGGTTTAAGTTTTTAGGATAATATCGATCAAAGTCTTAATAACCAAATGATCTAGAGTATATTTTTTACTATCTCTATTTTTCTAATAAAAGAAAATTAATTTCACCATAAGGTAAGTGAGTCCATTATTCATACTTTATGTCCAAAAACTCTTTTAAGTTTTAAAAATATAATATGTAAACAATACGCATCTTCGTTTAATAGCTTAAACTTTTGAAATACATAACCATCAATAAGCTGGTGCGTATTTATGTGTAGCAGTAAGATGTCTACTATAGATAGAACCCTCACTCAAAGATTACAAATAAATAGCAAGAGATTAGAAGCCGTGACGAGTCCAGAAATTTTAAATTATGAGAGTAATATTTCTTATAATTAAATTATATTAGTAAGGATAATATTTATATTATACATTTTTTTTCAACTATATTTCAAATTATAAGAACAATTTATAACTATGCATATATTTTATATTAAGAAAAAATAAAACTACTCCAAAAACTCATAAGCTAGATCCGTTTCTGAGTAGAAACCATAGAAATGGCAAAGCGAAACAACTAATTACAGGCATATCACAATTCCAGCTCTCCTATCATTGCAACACAATGCATAATATGTCATACATACTAAATCTAGATATAATGCGCGTAAGGATTGAGCTAGCCTAATGCCTCATATCCCCACCATTAAAGCTACATGTCATATAGCAATATATCAATATCGAAAATATAATGATAATTGATAAATAATCAAACATATTTAGAATGTATATATTTAATTTTTCATGGCTAGATCCCATTTATATAGGATATTGATGTATAGGTTTTCTAGGGAATATTTAGTTTAGTTCCAATGAGAGTTGCGACCTATAGATAGGATCCTGATCAATTGGTGATTTCCATCGGATGGAATACCAAGAAATGTGCCTAATATAGATATTAGGAGCATAACAATATTTAGTATCAAATCGATCTACATGATTAATCATTCACTGAAAATGAAGGGAAAAAAAAGGGAGGGATCAAGTCAAAGATATCAGTTAAACTGAAGAGGACTGCAGAGGTATCCGATGTTTTTCAAGGGTTAATTGACTTTCATTATATCTATGTATATGTGGGACACCATCTTACATATTTGTGGGGATACCATCATGGATTGTGTGAAAAAGATTAGTCTCTATCTTCTTGATTTCCTTTTACTATATCAATGTTTGTGTCACTTCTAACTAACTTATTGGAGGTCTATCTCATTATTCAAATATATATCTTCTATGCGTACATGTCAGTTGTATATATGTAAAAGAATATAATTTATGCATGTGGTCATGTATATGTATGAAAAGTAAAAAAAAAAAATGTTAGAAATTAAAAAAGAATAACCAATCCTTCACATTTTAATTAGTCTTTCTTGTAGTTGCATATAATCCCGTGAAAGATTCTATATATGTATATGTACATATATATCAAATAGCATAATCATATCAAACTTCCCAGAGAATTAATCAAAGGATACCAATATCACGCAATATCATACACACTATTTTCATGATTATATAATATGCTTGATATATAGTGTATATATATATATATATATATATATATATATATATATATATATATAAGTAAATATAATACAGGGTCTTACCCCCAATGTTAATTAAACTCTTCGTCAACTTCATTGTAAACTCTCATTCGAAATAACAAAATTAGTACACTCCTTGACACATAAAGACCACGGAAAGGGTTAAAGTTGATCCAGGGATATGTCTAGCATAGTCGATTGTAACCAGAATTCCAAGACTGCAGCTGAAGTTATATCCAAGGCCTAGCAACAGATTCATGACTTTGAAACAATTTAGGGATATCTGAAATCAATTAAATAGTAAAAGCCAAAATTAAATTAATGCAAAGGAGATATATTATGTACTATAATGCCAAATATGTATAGAGCAATTACACATTGTGACTGTGGTGCCAACCTGTTGTTGGGATACAACAATGTATATATATCCAAGACACAATATATTTCCCTTAATTGTCACTACCGAATATAAAAAGAAAAATGTAGAAATGCAAGAAGATCATACAGTATGGTCATGGTGATTATATTGTCAAATGAGTTTACACTGTGGAAAGACAATAGAATAATAATATACAAATTATTATTTATTTTAAATATTTTATTTTACTTTTTATTTTTATTACATCATAAATTTTATTATATTTTTTTTTCTAGATATATGATGACATATAAAGTGTTTATCAAACATTTTGGATGACAATATATGTAAGTTTTGTACGAATGTCAGGTATACTTCTATAATAACAGCACGAAACAAAAGGACATTCATATGATGCGAAATGTGAAAAGAAGAAACAAAATTCGTTAGAAGAAGACAAAACTTTATGAAAGCAAGAGATCACTTTTGGTTCTAGCAAGCTATAGTACACCAATGAAAATTATAAACCCCACGAAACCATGAGCAGACAAGACTCTAGAAGCAGCATCTAATTTTCCCAGAACCATGGATCTTGAACCATTTTTCCCTCGATATTTTTTATAATAGAGTTAACAATATAATCTAGAGGACAAGCTCTTACTCGGTGATAAAATTATGTCTTTGATAATTTATTAGTTATGAATTTAAATATGAAATTAGGTTATGTTGTTTTTAGTTTTTTTTTAGTTAACATCATAATCTATTCATAACTCTAATTTTAAATTCTCAAATTTTATATCATTGCAGTGGTTACATCGTTTGTGGAAGCCACAACAAGGGAGTACCAATAACACTACATAAGAAGTAAGATATTGTGCGGAAAAGCAAACATGTATATATAAGCAAAATATATATTATACTATATAATATAAGCACAAAAGACATAAATACGAAATGTAGAAACCATGATAACATTGTCTTCTTGCATGTGACAAGTAGACAATGGATGAGATTGCATTTACCCAATATCCCTCTACTGTATATCCTCATTCAGTGCAATATTAAAAAGAAACAAGAAACTGATCAGTAAAGTACGTAGTTACTATTAGTACACAATTTGTAACATGTATACGTACATGTAAAATACATACAATTTAGGGTTTTGAAGTCCATGAATTAGGGTTTTATTATAGAATGAAATGCAAAAGAACTTATTATATATGCTTCAAATAGTGCTGTTCGCTGATGGGATATATACGATTGATGAATTTTCATTTCTCAGTGCTGAAAATTCAACCAGCAAACATTCAACTACAGAGTATATAATTGTCCAAAACTATAGCAACCAATTGTTCAATCATGTCATCATTATTTATAAAACATTGTCAAAGCTTCAAATAAAATAATCATCCTTAATTTCCCATGTCAAAATTAAACAGCAGCAAGCAAATCCACAAATTAAACAGTAGTACTAATTAAGCAAGAAAAATTTACCACATGATTAATACTTTATTATTACTGCATAGGCAAGTTTGAGGAGGAGGTGTCTCCGTTGGGCTTGATAACATTTCTCTTCTTCTTTTTCTTCTTATAAGGGATTCCTCTAGCCTTGGCTTGAGAATCTCTCACCTCTCTAAGATAGACTCTTATGGCGCCACTTGCAAAGGGATTGGTCTCAGGAAGGCCTCCATTTTCTTCATATGCAGCTCTCAACCTTCCAATGAGAGCATCAAGGCTCCCCCAAGCTTGTCTGAGAGGGCAAGTACAGGGTCCTGGTGGCTCAGTTTGCCCAAAGAACAAACACCCTTGTGAGTGCACTTTGGTCTTCCCAAACTGGTCCAAGTAACGAAGGAACTCAAGAACATGGTTGGAGCTGCACTGTGAGAGTGCCACTGGAGGCCTTTGATTCCTCAGGTACTGTCCAAAAGTGTTCCAATCCCTTCTCTTCTGAGACTCATATCGACTCAGTGGTAACTGTTGTTGTTGTTGATTGTGATGATGATGATCATCATCACCACCATGAGAGGATCTTGTTGTTGTTGATGATCCTTCTGCTACCTCCTTTCCCTTGCTGGACATGTTTGCTACTACAGACAAATCATTTAGTATTTCTTTTTTGTGAAGTGTGAAAGGGAAATTTTGGTGGTGGAAGGAAGAGATGGACAAATAGACAAAATATACAATAGCAGTGGAACAAGTTTTATACATAAAAATAATTAACCGACGGATTTTGTTATAATATTATTCATGTGTATGAAAAAATAATATATTTTAACAAAAAATATTCCATTCTCGTATATAAAATTTTCTAAAACCAATAATAATTAGGTATAACGAATAAGAGTTTTATTTAATAATATCTAGAATAAAAAAAATTATTAGACATATAAAAAAAAAAAATTAGAGATCACATCAAAGGGGTAGTGAGGGGACATGGGATGGGACCAATGAAAGTGCTTTAGCGCTTCTTTTTCTTCGTTGCCTACATTATTTCTTGCTTTAATGGTGTACTATTAGTATTAATCATGCTTTATTTTATATTTTTTTATTATTATTTGTGCTTCCATCATCAAAGCAATTATTATTGGGTATTTTAGCGTAATTAGCACTACGGTTAATAACTTGGTGTGGTCATTTAGTAACACGCTAGGTCGTCTACACTTAGGGCCTTGTTTGCCACGCATTAGCAATTTTTGGAGATTAAAAGTTAAACTTGGTAAATAGCTTCCGTAACCTATTCTATAACACTTTGACATGCTAGGGAGCAGTATGGTATCACATCTCTTTCACACGGTCACGAAATGTGTACAATTTTTTTATATCAGATTTGCCTCATGCATTTTACTAATATAAGGAAATTATTGGAGCTGATTCAAGAGTAAACTAAAGGATGTTAAGTATTTTATTAGGATATTATTTACAGAATCGAATTTTTGTTAGACTGTGTATAGGGGTGTACTTTATCCTATCATTTCCCCCCCTACAATAATAATCTAATAGCTCTTTTCTATATTAAAAAAGAGCAGAAATTAGAATCAGAAAAATTAAAGAGAAAATTAAAAAATTTTCTCATTCTATTTTTGTATATGGCTTTCTTTTTATAAGAATAAAAATTGCATGTTTCTCCAACTGATAGCTTAGGGGGAGAAAAAAAAGTAAACAATCGTTTTAAGTGGAAGAATGGTAGTAACTTGCACAATTGTTCATAGTAATCCACTAATCCCCAACCACGCGCTGCCACTTAATTAAAAGCAAATGAGAGTACTTTAATATTTAAGATTATTTCAGCAAGTTATATTTTAATTTATAATTGGTTTTTATCCAAAGTACCACACACACACACACATGTTGTTTAAGAAAATAAAAATATATTTTTAAAATATTTCTTATATATAAAAAAAACTCAAAAGTCAATGTTAAATGCACTTAAGAGCCATCTTGTTGTTCTGTAAAAAAAAAAAAGCCATATTGTCGTATTTCAACAATTAATACATGATATAATCTTAAGTCCGGAGATTAATTTGCTTAAAATGAAACTATAATATTGTTCACATTCTGTCAATTAACTTTATTTAATGTGTTTTTCATTATATCAAAGTAATTTAACTAAATTAATTGAGAAATTAATTGAGCTAGATGCATGAGTTATTATAAACTCTTTAATAAAAGGTACTTTTTTTTTTATATTTTCTTTAAGCTTATATATGTTCGGTTCAGTTTATTTTTAGAGAAATAATCACTTATTTCTTTCAGCTTCTTGAAAGAATTTTTGGGGAAAAAAAAGTATTTTAATTTTACAAAAATTAACTTGAACTGAGCATGCTTGTAATGATTTACATTAGATAATTTATTTTATAAATAATTGTAAGATTTTATCTACCATGCGCGAAATATTTTCAAAGTGAAGGTTTCAAATTATCAACCAAGCAACTGATATTATTGAGTTACTTGGGCTTCATCTTCACTACCTCAAAATTATCTGATTTTGACTCTTGTAGCAGAGAGGATGTCGACATATAATATTTTTAAATTACTCAGCTGACCCAAAAGCATTTTTCACATATATATTTTAATAAGCTAGCCAACAATAATTAATTGAAAACTTAGTGAAAGTTAAGAATTCTAATGCCCACTAACAACTGCTAGAGACTAATCTAATATCCTAATATTAATTATCTCTTTCCACCAGATCCGTTCATGTGTCTTAACGATAGCTCCTCTACTGAGGAATTTTATTGCTATATGATTTGTCGCACTTCACTAGCACTATGACCCAACATAGCTAATTCACCTCTCTAATAAATCTCCCCAATACTAAATAATATCTATAAGATTGGATGGTGCTTTTGCTGTTTCCCTCAAGTTTCCAGCATCTTTCCTACACTTGGACTTTACATGAAAACGTGTAAACCAACCATAGCATTTTGGAAATACACATTTGGAATCTGTTTCCATAATTCTAGCAACAAGTCAAATTGTCCAGAGTCTAGTATATATGGTACATACAAGTCCTTGCAGCCAGTGACCATCAGGAACCTTCATGTTTATATGTATTTATTCCTTTCCTTTTTCTTCTTTTTAATCTTTATACATACACATATATATATATATATATATATATATATATATATATATATGTATGTATGTATGTATATGTATTTATGAACTTGGTAATTAGATAAAATTAAATTCCCTTTCCTTAGGACTGGAGAAAATGTCAATAGGAGAAAAATGTTTGGTTAATTAGTGTGTAGCCATATTTATTTAATAAGGTTGTTAAGGAAAAGGGTAAAACGTATTTGAATGGTGTAATGTGATGAAGTGCTAAACGAGTTCACCTAACTAGCTAGTTTTTTTTTGTTGTTTTTTTTTTTTAATGAAACTAGCTAGTTATTAATTAGGTCAAATGATATACACGCTTATGGGGAAAGTTTAATCTAATAGCTAGTTTATTTAATAATTTCATATAAAATCACTATTAGATTAAAAAAGTTTTCCTTTCATATAAATTATGTTTACAAAATGTTGTATTAATATAAAATTATTTAATTCTTCATTTACAAAATTTTGTATTAATATAAATTATATAAAATATGAACTATTTGATGGTCTTTTTTTTATTATTGATGTTTAATTTTGACAGAGTTTGGCACAAGCAATAATATAGCATTCAATTTTTGTTAGTGATTCTTCAGTAATTAACCATTTATAACTATTATTAATTATTATCCTTTTACAGAGAATTGTAATATATATTCCTTAGTAATAAATTAAAAAGGCTTAAACATGATGGAAAAAAAGGCTTGATTAATCAAACATTTTTTATGTAGTCTTTTTGTAAATATAATTAAATTTTGTGGTGAAGTGGCATGCACTTAGATAAATATTATGTCTGCAACTATGTTGGAATGATATATTTAAATATATGTCACGTAACAATAAGTGATAAAAAAAGAGATTGTTTTCAAAAAGTTTTAAATTTTACAAAAACTAAAATTAACTAAAAGATTGAAATGCTAAACCTAGATTTAACTATATCTAAAGATTAGAAATATATTTTAACCATAATAAAACATGTCAATATTCTTTATTTTCATAATTTAAAAAAAGCAACTACAATATAAATTGTGCTGATTAACAATGTTAATTTAAGTGATATAAGAAAAATAGCTAAAAAAATTCAGATTTGACTTTTGTATATGAAAAGATATACATTAAAAACCCTTAATTTACTTTCTTACGTTGATGTATTCGAGTTGATTCATTTCACATTAGTCAAATCCTAAATTGACTTTCAGATACTATTTTTTTTTTCAAAAAAACCTTAATTACAAAGGAATTATTCCTTTCTTTTTATCGACTAACCAAAATATATAAAATAAAAGGGATGCTTCAAATGAAAAAACTCAAAATGAGAAATATCAATTTTAACCTTTGGATCACAATTAATAAAAATCTAACAAAGTTCCAATAAAAAGAAGTCATGTGCTCTTCTTTAATTTTCAATTTCACGATTCCGTGCCTTGCTTTCTTCCAGGTTAATTTTCCATCACGCTAACGCACAAGCAGCAACCCCTGTTCTCGTTCACGAGGATCTTCCATGGGAAGAGCACGAAGTTTGCCCGCACGTGCGAGACTACGACGAAGATACCACCATTGATGAGGCACAATCATCGGAAATCAAATATGATCTTCCATGGATTGTGTCGTAGGTTGTCACCGTTTCAGAACAAGATAAAAGAGACTACTCATCACTCATTCAGTCGCTAATAAGACACCAATTTTTATTTACTATTTTATCAATTGATTTAATTGTAGCGTGCTTGTGGATTTCATTTGCCTTCCTACTTTTCACAATATGCATTCTGAAGATTGAAAATTTTGATTTTGACTCTTCAATTACATTTGCTATCTCCGTTTTGTAATTTAGTTGTCAAGAGATGTGCTTCTGATTGACGTGTAGTTTTCAAACGTGAATGGGTTCAGAGGGAGTGTACGTGAAGGAGAAGGGGAAGAAAGCAAGAGCACGTGACTTTTTTTTTTTTTTTGGATTTTTAGTCTCGTTGGTTAGATTTTTTATTAATTCTTATTTTATTTTAATATATATATATATATATATATATATATATATATATATATATATATATATAAAAGAAGCACGAGAAGTGCAATTACATGTAACAAAAAAATGTCCTATCATAAATAGTTGGGCCAACATACACCTAATCTTAATATATACACCACCCAAATGCATAAATGAAGATTCAGATCTAGAGAATTCCATTAGGGTCCAGTAAACACGCACATGTAACGATTTTAATTAATGTCATTACATATAATACTAAGATTTTAACACAAAAATATTTACTTTTTATTCTTTATAAAATTCTTAAATTAGTTTAATTAACAAAAATATATATAATTTTTTTCATAAATACAAACATATCATATAAACATCTTACATATATAAAAGATTTCGAAGTCACAAAACATAAAAATACGTATGTCTACAGTTAAAAGTGAAAGATGACAGTTGGTGCACCAATGAAACAAGGTGCAAGTCACTGTTTTCTATTGTTGGTTAGGGATGATAGTTGTTGTGAAAGTGATGAATAAAAACGGGACCCACGCAAGAGAGTTTCACCTCAAAATTGAAGTGAAAGTGGGGTGAAAGTATAGCTAGAATACACTCTTGACTTTTCAAGCTTCTGTAATTTCCCCCTGTATGATTGGTTAATTCGTAGAAAATAAATATATGTTCTCCAACACCGTCAACTTGGAGGTAGAGATAGACTTCATTCCGATCACCAGGAAATATCATCTCCGTCGAGTCCCACTGAAGATTGATCTCCGTCTTCTCAAGAGAAAGGCTCTCCATGATTGGTTACTGATGAACGAAATCAAATGGATAAAGAAAAAAGAGTTATTGGTTGATGATGATTTCAGTCTTGATTTGGTTTTGTGAGTGTGCAATTTGGTGGGTAGTGCAGAAGATGGAGGGGGGGACAAGGGAACAAATGTGAAAGAAGAAAGATAATTCAAAAAAAGAGAGAAAAGAAAAAATAATATAAAAAAATTATAATCCATTGCTTTAAAAATAAAAACAGCTAATGGTAAAGGATTGGTTTCCCATGTTGGAAGAACTATAACACCTTTCCATCGCAGCCTTCGCATCTTTTTGTAAGATAATGATCTTCTATTTGCACAGGGAGATAGGTTGCCTTCAATTGCGTACAAAAGATTTGGCACAAAGGATTTACGAAAAATAAATAGAAGTCACTCATTTGTTAAGATTTGTTTATTACAATCATGTATGAATTTGATTTCTCGTAATGCCTTTTGTGACAAACTATTGCTTGTTTTGGCATTTTTGGAAGCACAAATCTACCGCATAAGTTGTAAGACCACATATATCAAAATCATGTAAAAACATAATGAGCTACATTGTAAAAAAATCATTATAAAACCTTAAAAGAGGACAATTTTCTAAGAGAATGAATACCAATCTTGTCATAGATAGACTTGGTCAAACCATAACCGGTAATACAATTGTAAATAACTAATGTTTTATGCATTTTTGATCATATTTACGAACACGTTTTTTTCACAAGAGTGGAATAAATGATACAAATCCTCATTTTATGGTACATATGGTAGGACAAGACGAGTTTATTGGAAACATTGTTTGGCTCAATCTGCATAAATGGATTATCGTAATTAGCTTGCATGAAATTTACTGTAATCATGATCATAATCACAACTCTAGTAAATTTCATCTCATACATTGTCATGTCTCTTTTCTAAATCTTTACAATCTTTATCATAGAATTATCAATGTTAAATTCTTTTTGTAATGTTTCACGAAAATAAACATCAATTTATAGGCACAAAAACTAATGCATGGAATCTAGCTTTAACTTCTTAACAAAATTATGCATTAAACTCTTCCAAAATTTTGTGTCACACCAAGTTGACTTGTTTTCTCTTAGTAATAAAATATAGACTTAAATGTAATTTTGATCCTTCTATTTTAAAATTGAGATATTTGATCCTCCTATTTTTAAAAATATGCAATTTTGGATTTCCTATTTCAAAATACAAACACTTATGTTCCTATATTTTAGAAAATCCAAAATTTTTGTCCCGTATTTTAGAAAATCCATAATTCTGATTTAATATTTAATTATGCCTAAGTTTTATTTTTTATTTTTTACTTTGTAATTAATTAAATCATTTTCTTGAGAATATATTAAATAAATATGTTAGGTTTAGGGTTCAATTACACTAAAAAAAAAGAAATAAAACATAGATAAAATTGAGAATTTGATCAAAATTACAAAATTTCTAAAATATTAGAACTAAATGTCTCTATTTTAAAATGCTAAAACCAAAATCACAGATTTTTTTTAAATAAGAAGACCAAATATCTCAATTTTAAAATAAAGAGACCAAAATTACGAATCGAACAAAATAGAAGAACCATAATTATATTTAAGCCTAAAATATACACATATGT